>OZ023328.1:18815559-18862610 GCA_964007535.1 Brachyptera risi
AAACGATCATACTTACAAGATAGCGTACATATCATTCGTGTAATACCTTTAAATATATTTGTATGAAAATAAGGTGAGTATAATGAGCATTTTCTCCGTGAGTAGCAGACTTTCTAGACGAACTAATTTTTGTTGATCATTATTTGCTTGGGGACCCCATTAACTTCTAGGTAATTTGGGAGACTCAGTTGTTTTCGTAATCAATCATGCGCCGAGATCAGTACAATACATGATACAAATGATCTAACTGCAAAAATTGAATTATTTCTTCAGTAATAAAATGAAACAAAAACCGAATTGATCTTTTCAAAACAACTGTCATAATAATTAATGGGGCGAAAGCTTAAATGTATAGCAGCCTCTTAAGGATTCAAGTTCACAAGATCATTCTTGTACAGACTACCACGTCATCATGCAATTATACTTTTTAAAGTACTCATGAATTGAGAATCAGTTTGGTACATCAATAATATTGGTAGCATTTTATCCACTTTTCATCAGATAGCATGCGGAAATCAGGCACAGGCCAACGAGTAGGTTAAAACTATAGAGAGAATTTCCAGAAAAGAATTCGAAAAACTATTAGAAAATAGAAGAAAAGCAGGAAGCCAACGGGGAACATGGAGGGACTGGATGTGTCTATAATCCCTGTATGAAAGTGTGAAGATAAGAGGAGGTGTGTAGGGAGATGTGGAAGAGAAAATATCGCGCAAATAATGGAAAGCATGCGATTTTAGTACAGATGGAAGCGAAACACACAAAAGATGATGAAGAGGAGGAAAGAGATGATGGGCGACAGGATTGGCTAGCCTGCATCTTCAGAGGTGCCCAAGATGATGCACGGCCCCTCCACCCCCGACCTGACATTGTTAGAACAGGGAGATAGTATTAATTATCATTATTCATAAAAAGTGCTCAAGATCATATTTCTAAAGACTTTGAACCTTCATCCGATGAACAACGCAGCAATTTTCTTTTGGATAGATAATTTTTATAACCATACTTATAAAAGTTCTCTCGATTTTTTTTTGTTCACATTTCTTCATTTATATCTCAATTTCTCTCATTGCTACTTTTTTCGAAATGAACTCATGAGTTGGTGAGGATCAAATGTCAGAGATCTATCGGGACTGTACGTCATTATAAAATGGAAGAGAAGATGGAAGACAACCAGGAAGATGGAGGGACGTTCGATGCTGTATTATGACGAAACGTATTGTTGAAATGAGATGAGACGGATTGATAAGTCACTAGAGTTCTGAAGCTCTCTGAAGTGAGTACGATGTGAAGGGCTTATGCGTAGTGGTTTTCTTCAGTCGATAAAGAAAATGCAAGTGAACTGTGGCCTCATTCCTATATGCTGTATGATCTGTAAAACGCTGTAAGATTGTATTTCTAATTTTTATTGTCTCTTATTTAATCACGTTCTTAGGCCAAGCATTATAAAATCCAGTCAACCTTCATCTGAGAGTTGCATGGTGAATACGAATAGCCAATATATTCACTTGATATACCGGAATTTCAATTCATCTCATATAAATATATATATATATATATATATATATATATATATATATATATATATATATATATATATGTATATATATATATATATATATATATATATATATATATATATATATATATATATATATATATGTATATATATATATATATATATATATATATATATATATATATATATATATATATATATATATACGTAAATATATATACGTAAATATATATATATATATATATGTATATATATATATATATATATATATATATATATATATATATATATATATATATATATACATATATATATATATATATATATATATATATATATTTACGTATATATATATATATATATATATATATATATATATATATATATACATATATATATATATATATATATATATATATATATATATATATATATATATATATATATATATATATATGTATATATCGTGAATCATGAATCGCAATTCAGAGGTATGTGTCTTCTTGTATTGTATCAGCTTCTACCTCTATCCAAAACAGAAACACCCATATAAGTTGTAACCTCCTGGTTGTGAAATGAGAGCACATCGATACGTACATGTAGGCCTACTTTTGTGATGAAGATACAATTTAAAACATCGTAGAGAAGAGTGGTTTCATTAGTAACTAGGCAACGGTGCGGTTCCTTCATTCCTTCAATTGCTTATGTCCCATCTTAATTCAATGAAGAAGCCCAGTATACGTAATTCATCTTGAAATTTGTATACGCAAAAACACAAATATGACCGTTATATTTGTGCATTAAGTGCTATTTTAAGGATCAATGATTTTTCAGGACGATATTCATGATCAGAAACAAAATTACATCTCTCAAAAACGTTAATATTTGAAGCTGCAGCGAGTTTCACAACAATAACCGAGGTTGTCACAATTAATCAGTCGGTAGATGACATTTTCTCTAGTGGAGACAAGTATGTCAGCTGGTGGCAAAGATTCGGAAGGTTTCTACACTCGCTTCATGACGTGAGTGGGCGTGCACATCTTTTAGACAGTTATTAATTAACTGCAGCCAATGTTTTGTGAAACTGTGCCCCGAGATAATCCATGAATAATTATAGAAATAACTTCTGTAAAACTTGTACTGAAATTAAATCGTAGATTGAGAAATTCACTTTTTTCAATATTGATGAAATATCGATGTTTCCATTATTCATGTATGTGTTAAAAACATGTTTTGTTCTGATCCAATTTTGTTCTTCATATAAGTTACCTACGCAGCGCTAAAATATAATCTATCCTAAATCTAGATCAGTTCAGATCAGGTCAAATCTAGATCAGTATAATCTATTCAGTTTTCAATATTCAGTTTTCAGTATTTATTCATTTTTTTTTTCAAGTTTTTCACACTGCGTGGAAAGAGAAATGTAGTTAAATGATGAAAATGCCCGTTTTCATAAGGTTTTCCATTATAACCAATTGAAATGTAATTATCTTCAAAGTGAAGATTATAATATATTGTGTATGTCGATAATTTTGATATTATATTTGTAAGCGCATTCATAAGTGCTCCCGATCGTATGGGGACCGAGGAGCTCGGAGGTGTTAACAAGAGCCAGACTGATGATTTAAATAAACTGAATTTATTTGTTATAAAGGAACAATTAGCCAATTGAAAAACAGTAAATGTGAACCGAGCCATGAGCAGATCGTGATGTGTCGGAGAGAGACGCCAATAGAGGCGATTTCGTTACGGACCTTGCCGAGCACGTATTTCCCGGCAGCGAGGATTGTTGTAGCAAACAGTTATAGCTCTATAGAGATGTTCGAAAAGGGCTGTTAGATATCTCGTAGGATTGAGAAATAAAGAATCGTGCAGAAGTTACTCTAAACAACTAAATATTATGACAGTTACGAATCTATACATTCAATCGATAATTCGATATTGGTATTAGCTCTGAAAAGTGGAGCAACATTAAGTAACACCTATTCGAACATCCTCTCACATAACACTAGAACAAAAAATAATATTCATGTACTAACAGGCAGATTGAAACATTTAAAAGAGGCTTCAAGTATGGCAGCTATCAGATTATTCAATAGATCTCCGTCCAGGATTATTAAAGAACTATAAGGATCGTCACAATTTGTAGGTGAATCAAACAGGTAGGCCTACCTTACAGAAAATGTATTCTATGACAAAGAAGAGTACTTCAGTCTACAAAACTATGAAGTTATTGTTATTGTTATGGTCAAACATTTTATCATGTAAAGAACTAATAAAATGAAAAAAAATTAGCACATTCGTTGTATAATGAGCTATATTTTATATGAGAATAAAAAAAATGGTAAAACTGTATACACCTTGATTTTGGATTTATCATCTCACTACCTATAATTCACCTCTTGATGATTTCAATCATTTAACGAACCAATGATCATCATTTGATAACTTTCTTGATCGAGCCCTTCAACTGATGTGAAAAAATAAATCCTATCAATTTTCATATTTGAAACGGTTAACCGATTCGAGTAAAAACCCTTATAGGGTTTCCAAAACTTCGAAATTATTTCTCAAAAACAGTTCGACTAATTTGCTCCTTAAAACTATACAGTACCGTATTGAGTTGGATGATGACAAATGTGTATATGCCAACTTTCTTCCGTTTGACGGTTTGACCTGTGGAGCGTGAACGAAAAAAGCACGTTCCTCTTTTTCCGAGTAGGTTTATATAAAAATTGAGTCTTCGCTTCGGTCATCCAATGAATGTAAGTATTTACATGGTATCCCGAGAACGAGCATAGAGTTATGGAGAAAGTTGATTCTGTATATTGGACTACAGAAAAGATCTGTATAAAATACAGTTAATCTTCTAAAATGTTAATACTGTCAGAAATGTTGAAAAAAAAATCTTTCTCTCTACGGTATCGTTTTTACAGACCGTTTGTTTTCTCCAATCTGAAAGAAGAAAAAATCTCCAAAACCATGAGCACATGAGTCACAAACTGTATACGTTGTTTTAGTTATATGTAGTAATGGGCTTCTGTCAAGTGACGTCACTCATTGTTGCAAGAGACAGACAACAATGTCCACCAGTTGGAATTGATCAATCAGAATGTTTTGGTAGTCCACCAGTTCGCTTTGTTGCCATGGTAACGATTGTTTGTCATTTGTTAACTGACAGAAGCCTATAATCATGCTTTGCTAATGCTGTTAATGCTGTTATGCTGTTTGCTGATTAAGAATACACACTTCTCGATTATCCTCAACTCCTGTCGTTCCTGAAGCCTGATTCATACACGTTTCAAATTTTCCTTCAACTGTGTCATCTCAAAAATACGCGAAAGATATCATTTTTGAAACCATAGTATATCTTTCGTCTGTGGCTCAACATTGGCTTTATTGAGAAGAAAAGTTGAGCTCACGCAATCTATTTCTCAATTCAGTACTTTTATATTAAGATTCTAATTTTAAGATTTGTGTATTATGTTTTTTTTACTGTTTTGAAACTAAATGACTTCTATCACAGACAGTACAGTCCTGGTGTCAAATACTTTCAAATACTTTCGAATTGAAATAGTGTACACATAATTATTAGAGTGCTTCAAAATCTTGAAACAGCCACGAGATAGCGCTTCTAAACGATCTTAACTCATCGAAAGCTCTAATTGGAGAAACAAGGACTGTAGGCCTATATCAAAACTTCGATGGTAATGATGAAAAAAAATGTTTCAAATAAATCACGTAAGTTCATTTTTCATAAATGGAATTCATTCACTCAATAATATCTTTCAAAAGTTTGATTTCTTTGTAACTATTAGCAATTCGACACATTTTGAATTGTTACTGTACTGCTATCTCTGATCATGTGTTATTATTTCATACTACTCTCCATTATTCATGTTCATGGTGTCATGTAATGGAATTTCGACAAATAAAAGGATTAATGGAGTGAAATAATGTGTTCGAAGTGCGTCCAAGATCCACGGTGGAGTAAAAAGTGCGCGGAGGTGAGGGAACCTATCACGAGATGGCCTTGTGCATCTTCATCTCTAATCTTATAATAGCTTCGTGCGACGATATGTATATTAGACGTCAGCTCCTTAAAATACTCTACCTCGACCTAGCTCTGAAAACAAACAATTTTCACGCATATTTCATAGACCGACCAATAGAAACGCAGGATTGTAGTCTACTACTACACACAGAACACAACAATACGTGATATTTTATAGTTCAACTTTACCCGATCGATTTGGAATAAAGCCAGTATAAATTGATTCAGTAGTTATTAAACTTTTTATAGGTTTTTATGTAGTATTAATAGGCTCTTTAGTCGACGTTATTTAACTGATGGTTAGACAGTTTTAAAAGCTATCTCTCTCTCTCTCTCTCTCTCTCTCTCTCTCTCTCTCTCTCTCTCTCTCTCACATCCTTCTCTCTTACTCTCGTTCAAGCATGAGTTATAGTATTCAACTTGTTGAAAGTAGGGGTCTATTTATTATTGATATGAGAATTAATCCTAATACTCTACTCCAGACAAAAACTTGTCAGATGTCTTTATTGTCTTTATGGTCTTAGTTATCATGTTTTTACTGAGCAAGAGCAAGCGAAGCGGGAGTTCAATTGTAGTCTTATACCAAGTGGCACGTAAATATAAGAAACGAACAGTTTTCTTCGTTTTCAAGTTTGCATTTCACAGGTCGAACGAAAAATCTAATTATGATCAAACTTCTCATACATTGACATCTTACAACTTGGCGTTGAATAGTTTTTTAAAACAAAATCGGTTGGACTATACTTAGAGAAGCATTATACATTTTCAATAACCCCATGAGAATACTCGAAGGGAGAAAATATGGAACAAATCTAGGAAAATATTCAAAATGTCACTGAATTTGAAGTTTGAACACATCCACACTATCAAAAATTTTCATCTAAATCGAATCAGCCGTTTAGAAGAAGAAAGTAATTGAAAGTGAACTTTTTCAGATCAAATATATATCCAGTATAATAATCAGGAGACACAAAGACATATATATATATATATATATATATATATATATATATATATATATATTTATATATATATATATATATATATATATATATATATATATATATGTATATATATATATATATATATATATATATATATATATATATATATATATATATATATGTATATATATATATATATATATCTATATATATATATATATATAAATATATATATATATATATATATATATATATATATATATATATATATGTATATATATATATATATTTATATATATATATATATATATATATATATATATATATATATATATATATATATATATATATATATACTAAAACAAACATTGATACTTCAAAAATGTAAAACAGTGTAATCTATATTTTTGAGAATTGTTGGGATTTTCTATAAATTCATATAAAATGTTACAATTGGGATGTGTAGATTATAATACCTGGATATTCCAATTCGTGACTACATAAGATTTTTCAGTTCTGTCATTTCCTCAATGTTCTATTGTGGCGATGGTTATGAACAGTTATGGTACAATAATACATCTTACATGGGTCATATTTTTTGAGAAATAAGTAGTTATTCACCCTGAGAATTTCAATAACCCATGCCCAATGAGTTCGTCACTGCATAATAATTAGGTCATTGCTCAACCCTATACTACACACAACAATTTGTTAAAAAAATATGAAAATGTACATATTCATAATCATTTTTGACCACGGTCTATGGGACGGTTTATTTTATAGCATGGCTGGCAGTTACCTATACCCAACCCAAAAAATCAGTGGGCCTTATTGGGTACACCAACCTTAAAATCCCGTTTTAACTACACACGAATGTATTTTTTATCAAATTGGCTCGTCATGCATTTGTAACCATTTGCTTCGCTAACCAACTGTTGGCTGCTAATTTATGACCATAATTTTCAATAACACCCTATATTAATCTCATAATACTGAGATCGTATAACTTTCTTATATTTGACCTGTCATCCAGGACTGAGTATTACTATACAATCTTTCATATATGATCAGTTTTTCTTTTTTTTCGATAATTATTTAGTTATATACAACTGTTCTTTCTCACGATTTTTTAAAACTCAATAAAAGTCAATAAGCCCCGTTTGAAAAAAAAAAAAACGGGCGGACTGGAGTTGAAAAAAAACGCGTTTTTGCCCAACCTGGATAACGTTGAGGTAAGGATATAATGCCACCCTGAGATCACCCTGATTGAGATCAGAGAATAGGCCCTGTGAAAATAGTTTCAGCTGATCTCATTCTTGTAGGGCTTTATGCGATGATGCGATACCCGCAGCATGTTTGGATGAGCGTTAGCGAAGACTTCCGTGCCACTCGTCCCTATGGTCAGTGCTTTTTCATTTTTTTTTGCACTTACAGCACAGGTCATACGGTGTGACTAAGCGCGAAACATTTTGTGGACAAGCAAACTCATATCAGAATTAAGTCTGCGTAGTTTTGGAACATAATCGGTTAGGTCACTTTTGAGGAAAAATATTACGAAATTCCGCAAACTTCCACGAGATTAACCCAAATCGGAAAGTTTTGAATAACATCTCTTGAGAAAATTAAATGCTTACATTTTTACCTAGTGTCAAAACAATACTTATTAATACTATTACAAATTTCCACCGAGACTTGACTAGCCAGTTAGAAAAATTAATTTATATTTTTTCTAGATCAAAATCAAAATCAGAATCAAAATCTAGAAAAATAATCATGAAAGAGGCGGTGTGTGACAAACGACAGTATTCAGAATTGGGCCTACTGCACAGTAATTCAGGACAATCTAGGCCTAATAGCTGAGAATCAAGGTGTGTGTTTTTGTAGGCCCATTTAGCTTTCAATTTTATTTCGTAAAAAGCTGTCTCTGTCATCTTACAAACTATACAAAGTTTATGCAACGATGGCTTTATTCACATAGTTTAAACGATAAATTGAAAGAAATTGGCAAAAGAATAAGAGAAAAAAAAGAGAAAGAGAATAAGAGAATAGATTAAAGGTCTAATAGATTATATAGACATGTGTTTATATGACCTATTAGGCTCAATCTATTGATCCGAATTTTACAAGAAAGGCCCTTCATATGCCGGAAATACATTTTACAATACACTACCAATAAGAATAAAAATAATGTCTGGAACTAGCTTCAGATCGTTTTTAAAAACCTGGATCATCAATCACTGCTTTTAGAGTCTCGAACAATTTGTTAATCATACTGACTAATTGAGACTATCAATAAGGCAGATTATGACTTCTTATTTCTATTGTTTATAAAATGCATTCACCTATTATTTTATTCCATGTTTTTCTACTAAATGTAGAGTGTTCTACTGCATATATCTATCAACATGCTCCTTTACTGTATATTCTATTTTATCTCCTTTCTATAATCATGCTGACCTATCCAATATCACTTGTATTGCAATTTGGACCAATAAATCATAACTAACTAACTAACTATTTTTATTAATTTGTCTCTATATTAGCTTGTACTACACGCAACAACTTGAAAGTGAAGAGTAGTTTAGTGATTATTGTCTACACTTTGCCTGTGGTGGACTGGTGAGTGTTTGAATAATGTGGAATAATCAAGTATTGTTCTTATTGTTGAAGCGGATGATCTGCTTGGTTCAAACAAATGGTTCAACAATGAATGGATACAAACAAACAAAGAATGGTAGGGAAATATATATTATTCTCTTC
The DNA here is from genome assembly GCA_964007535.1 of Brachyptera risi. Classification (NCBI taxonomy): domain Eukaryota; kingdom Metazoa; phylum Arthropoda; class Insecta; order Plecoptera; family Taeniopterygidae; genus Brachyptera; species Brachyptera risi. The sequence goes on from OZ023328.1 coordinate 18,824,834, forward strand.
TTTTCTCTTTTCTTCCTTCCGTTTTATTACTTTGCTACAATGAATGGAACAATTATGAAACATTCTTTCTTACCATTCCTTTTTCGATTTTCTATTTCTAAATTTCAAATTCCTTATTGTTATGCCCAATAATTAGATATGAAGATGAAATATGGCCAGTTTTAAGTTATTGGTAATAATGTTTTGGAATACTTTTTCTGATGCACCGGTAAAGTGGGGTGACTTTAACCCACTGGTGTGACTTTTCCCTTTGTTGGAAAAAGTTTCAAACTGCTACAAATGAGAAAGTTTTAATTTTATCGTATCAATTTTGATACGAATTTAGATTTTGATACGTATCTATTGAGATAAAAAAAAATGGATATGATGAGATTAAAACTTTTTCATTTGTAGCAGTTTGAAACTTGTTCCAACAAAAGGGCAAAGTCACACTAGTGGGTTAAAATCACCCATCGATTTTGATACTTTACAAATTTGAAACACCATGCTTTCCTGTCGGTGTCAAGGGCTTCTTTCAGATGACGTCCCACATTGTTATAATATAGGTGGACAACAAACAATGTGTCCAAAATTGTGTTCTCCATTCATAACTTTAAGGCCCTTATCGCGACCATTCCACCTGAAACAACGTCCTAGAACTATAGTTAGCTCCAAGAGACGAGGATTCTAATTGATCAACGTTCACTATGAGAGCTAGTTCCTGTGGTAACATGTCTAGTCTGAGTGTTTGCCCATTGTTGTTAGCACACAATCCTATAGTCCTGATGAAATGAGATAAGAAATAATAATATATCAAGTTATTACAGTCTGATATACTTCGACATTGTTGTTATACCGTATTGTATTACTATAATAGTACTATAACTTAATTTATTCATATTGGGTTCAACGACGCACTGTACTGACTACTGATGACCAAGATCTATGACGTCGGTGTCTGATTAATACATTGACGTGAAGATACTGAAAAGTTATTTAATCAAGTGTTTTTTGATAGTGGGAAGAAGTCAGTCGGGGCCTGTTGTTAAGGAAAAGGAACCATTCGAATATTATTAACCTGACCGACAGTGGAAAACCACGAAAAATCCCAGTCAGAATGGTCGACCACTGCGTAAAATCTAACCCCGATGTTCTGAATGACGTTTCAGTGTGCTATAGCCACACTACCACTCGTCTCAGTTGACTAAAACTGTTTTGGTGAAATTATCCCATTAAAGTTTTAGTCCTTACGAGTTAGCTAGGTCTAAGGATCCAGGATTGGTTGTTTGCTCCCAACTTCTATTGTCAGCTGACCCTGACCTGAGCCTAATAAACAAAACATGGTATCTCGGTGAAACGAAACTGCGTTCGAGGTTTAGCGTGGGATGCCACTTGGCTTCCGACGCGCTAGCTCATCGAGATGTATAACTTTCACTTCGAGGTCGCCCTCGAATATAGTTAAACAAACTTCACGTTAATACGCTACTAGATTTTATATTTAAACTCGCACGCAAAAATAGTCACCAACTGAAATAACTTTGAACATAAAAGACAATGAAATGTCGCGTGAACATAATTTATCCCAGAAATCATGGCGTGATATTAAATAGCTATTTGCCAAGATTTCTCAACAGTTAAATGTTTACATTTATCAGAAGTCAATTTTATGGAAATTTAGAAGGAAACTAATCGAACGAACATATTATAGTGCCAGTATATAGAGGTGAAGTTCTAAAAATAGTAATGGGTATAAGCTCAAAAAAAATACGAACCCAGAAAAACATTACTTCATCGAACAAGACGCATAGCTTCGTTGAACGGGGAGCGAATTGAGGCGTCCTCAACCCCTACCCCTCTTCCCCCTCGGTGAAGACGCCTCAATTGAAACCTCAAGAACATTTTTGAAACGATTAATTCTTTTTAGTTATCTGTTTCTCTCAAGTAATCCTAGGTATTGTTGAATGAGACAGCATCCCAATTAATAAAACCATCACAATATATGTTATATTTTATTTGCCGTTTTGCTATATGGTACAGCGATTGTTTATAGTAATTGACACTGGTCACTGGGAAAAAGACCATTGATATTTTATGAAGCTTCTAGGTGAAAGGTCACATTAACTTTGAGAAACATTAGTGTGGTAATTTTTCACTCAATTGAAATACAAAGCGCAAAAACGAAAAAGAGACAATATTGAATTATTTACTTGTTTTTCACTTGATTCTATTCGGTCCACAGTGTAAAGTTTCAATTAAAACTTTTCCGAGACAAGACCATCTCTACATCTCACTCTGATTTACAACGATGAGTGAAAGGAAAATATATTTCAGTGCGAAATCTTCGCACCTCATTGCCATGTCCCATCCTTGTAGTTGTATGTCCTGGATATGTCCTGGGTACGTTCATGTATATGTATATGTCTTGTCAAGAAACGGACGACACGGTAAGGTACTTATATGCCACAGATCAGTTACAATATTTACAAGAATAGCTTTGGGTTAATTGAATGTAATATTTTTCAATTTTATTCGATCGGTATGAAATTTTCACAGAATGTTAATTTGGTTCTACTACATATTTCTACGATGTTTGATGAAATTTGGATCGTTATTTCTCGACAAAATGAATTATCATATTGAAAAAACTACTGATATTAAGTTCGAAGTTTGTTATTAGGGTAATCAACAGTTTCAGTTGAGTAATGAATGCTATATTTGAGCTCTACATGATGAGTGGTCAAGCAATATATGAGAATGAATCATATGAAAGGCTTGACAGTGTTGAAATCAAGGTGTGTATACAACTTTCTAGTACATTTCATATGAATATTCGCTCATCTTATACAAAGACTATATGCTGCATTTTCCAAGTAAAGTAGCACATGGGACGTCGGTCAGGTAGAGTACTGCATTTGTCATCAATTTGCATCCCTTATTAATGTCCATCTTCAAATATACTTTCAGGCGGTCGTTCTTGATTAGGGGGGCCTATTATTAGTGCCCAAAATATCTTTAAATTACTTCCACGTTTCACATCGAGTTATTATGTTAAGGAACCATCCCAATAGTCACCTTATAACTGAGGGAAACCACGGAAAACCTCTGTCATCATGGCGGGAATTGAAACCTGCTATACCCTGAACACGATCTATAATACACCTTGTTTCTAATATCGCTGCTGTTACATCAACATGTAACATTATGTAACATTTCAGAATTACTTTGAATTAGTGAATAACCTTTCATCACAAACACGATAGATAATGCTAGTATAGACGTATTGTTTACTTATCTATGCTTATATCATCATTATATAATATATATACAAATCATTATACAAAAAACAACTTTTGGTGAAGCAAACTTCAGAGATAATTGAAAAAAATCATGTGAAATCTAGTTACAACCTGTTGACTTTTTGATCTGCTTTCTCTTCCATTTGTCGAATTATAGTTCATTCTTTCTAGTATTCTAGGTATAAAGTTAGGTGGAAGAGCAGATGATCACATGTCTGAACCTCGTCCTTATTATTTTTGTTGAATTGTTTTTGTCTCACTGTTAAATTCTATTGTGAATTGCAATTTTTGTAATATTATGGAACCTATACAGAAATAAATGAAGTCTAATTAGACGAGCTTTGACGAGGATTCAATTTGACATACTGAAAAAAATTGGTGTTCGTTTTTTTTTTTTATGTTTTTTTGTCGGTTCTCCACATGTCAAACGGCTACAGCTATCAGCTTCAAACTTTTTTTCATCATGGTTCCTCATCTAACTTGGATTTGTATAGTTTTGTGGCATTATCGGGTGGTAACTTTTATTTTTATGAATTTGAGACATTTCAAAAATACCCATTAGAGTAACACGGCGGGAAAAAAATAGTAATATTTTTATTTTCCCCAAAAATGAAATTTTGTGTGAATTTGAACTACATCTTTATACACATTTATGGAAATTCTCAACTTGATCGGGTGAGCCATTTTGAAGAAAAAACATGAAATGTGCTGAATTTGTACCACTCGAAGCAGTTTTTACCCATTTACAACTAAAATGTCACCCAATTGGTGAATTTAGGCAAAAACTGGCAAAGAAGTCGACATACTATTACTTTAAGCTCGTCTAACAACGCGTATATAGCGTTTTCCTAGTAGTGATAATAGGCTAGTAATAATAAAGGCATCATACGTGCTATTATCTTATAAGTTCTTTGTCTAAGACGCAGTCTGTCACATGACTCTAATCCACTCCAACTAAATATAAAGTCCTACAGATGGAAGATTCTGTAAAGATCTATACTAATTTCAAGTTTCGAAGAGTATCAATTAAGATGTTTCGAAATAATCTGTCTAGCGGTCCCCAGTTCAGACAGGCCTGCCAACTCTAGTTATATTGTTTCTCTTAGGTTCATTATGCTGATGTCCAAGAAGTACAAGAACTGCTTTGTATAATCGCCTCTCACTCTTGTGCCTTCCAAGATGGCGGTTAAGTAGAAAATGCATAAAATAAATTATATCCTCAAGAAAAATCTTGACAGCGAAGTAAAGGGATTTCGACAGTATAACATATATCACAAGCCCAGGAGTTTTAAAATATACTTTCGTTGACTGAAATAGGTTTCAGAATGTTTTAATTATTTTTCTGTCTTACAGTGAGATATTTTATCTGTTAATGTTTTAAGCATTGTGAAAATATTCATAATAATTATACAAAAATCAAAAGCACCCATTTGTATAACCTTTCATTCACTGATATTTTCATTTTAATATAATAATAATAATAATAAGTTTCTTTATTCAGTGTAACTTCTTTACAAAGTTGTAGAACATGTCATCAGATAATGGTGAATAATAATAATAGAATGATAACAGAATAATAATGAATAATAGTGATATATATATATATATCGGTTGAAATGTTGAATGTTAAAATACAAGTCAAATGTTCAATGTGTTCAAAACAGTTTGTATGAAGCTGTAAACATATACCTAGTGTGTTGACCGTGAATATTTTTTATTTTTCATTTTGAAAAAGTCGAATATAAAAGAGAAAAATGTACAGAACTGTTTAGTTCCTACAATCCTATCATGTTATTCTGAAATATTAGGCTACATGATTCCGGATGAAACAAACTTAAAGTAAAACTTTCAGTAAAAAATGTCACTTTTCAGTTCACTTATTCAAATCACGAAATGAAAATACTGCATAAACTGAACTTTGGTGAATTTCTTCACGTCAAAGGGGACTGCTCGCATGTACAGCGCTCCTCAAATCATTACTAGAAAATGTTTCTCATACAATATTGCAGTAAAATTCAATTACATCCTTTATTCTAGAATACATAACTGAAAAACACATGCAGATTTTAATTAGATCAATAATCAAATAATTTAACAACAAGCAACATTGAAATGTATATTTCACATTTCAATTGGAAAATACTATAATTTCAAAATCTTACAATAATGCACTTTTATCTCAGGTTCTCTGATCAATTGTTCCGATACGATATTTCAAATTGAAATTATTATGATGAATATGAAATTTATTTTTTATTTACATAAAAAACATGACACAAAGTCATTGTTACCAACATTTTCTTCGAATCTTCTTTCTTTGTTTTTCGTCAAAGTATTTTATATAATACTTCTTTTTATTAGGTGGGTGACAGCGAAACCTTCCACTTGCTTCAAATCCAATCTCTCTCTCTCCGTTTGTTTGTTTGTTTGTTTGTTAATTTATTTGTTAGTGTTCGCGCAACATACGTCTTCTATCTATTCATCTTCTATAGCTTAGTTTTGGGTAAAAATCAGGTGTGAATTCCGAGGAGAAGTATATTTAAAACGTATTTTCAAAAATATTTTTATTCGAAAAATTGCCTTCTTTTAAATGTTGTGAATACAACTATTGAGAGCTGGACCTATGTGGCAAGTTTAATGAATCTTTATTGCAAATCAAGGGATGTATAGATTTCAATTACAGTTCGTATAAATCTCCCTCTCATCTTATAACGAATGATGCATTTTCTGCAGTTATGATATTTGTTTTAGTTTTGCTTATTCGATATTGCTTTATTGTTTTATATATATATATATATATATATATATATATATATATATATATATATATATATATATATATATATATATATATATATATATATATACCGAGACGCGTGACCGAGTGATAACACACTGAACCGTCATTCGAGAGACCGGGGTTCGATTCCCTCCATGGTAGACCATCCTGACAGGGGTTTCTCGTGGTTTCCCTCTGTCGTTCAGGTTGATACTGGGATGGTTCCTTAACAACAGGCCACGACCGACTCCTTCCCACCATCCAAAATACCTAATAAAATAACCTTTCATCTCATCATCCCATCATCTCATTCATATATATATATATATATATATATATATATATATATATATATATATATATATATATATATATATATATATATATATATATACATATATATATATATATACATATATATATATATATATATATATATATATATATATATATATATATATATATATATATATATACATATATATATATATATATATATATATATATATATATATATATATATATATATATATATATATATAAATCGTTTTCCACATACATCAGTTGTCTAACTGCATGCTAACATTCGTATGTTAAAATTGGGATGTTACTAAAACTAAAACAAGTTGTTCTTCACAAATCTACAGTAGCCAAGTGTTACAAGTGTCAATGTCAGTAATAATTTGGTAGGATGCTATAATCTACTATCCCTTTATGTACAATAACTCTCCCAATTGGATTAACGAAGTGAATAATTCCATCTGGCCAGTACGGAACTTGCCTCCGTGTTTTGTTTTGTCTGCACTACATAGGTCAGACGAATGTTCTCAACCCCATTGACCCAGCAAGGAAGTAAAAACATAATATGAGGACTCGAAATAGGCGTGGCTTCACCAGTAGGCCATACCAGTAGAATCTATACCATTTGTGGTCATTTAAAGATACTCCGATTGGATATTTGAATTTGACTACAGTTCTAACAGCGCTGTTGATTGGACGGTATGATTTGTGACGTCATGGGGGCGGAGACTGCGAGTCTTCAATTCAGCCCGAGAATAATAATTGAAAGAGCTATCATTATTATTACTATTATTTAGATTCTGCGCATAACCAAGTTGTGCGTATGACATCAGTTACAACCTGAACATATTATTTTTTACACGTACACGCTGCACTTTATTGTTAGCATATTATCCAACTGTTCTTTTCACCATTCATGATACGTTTTCTAATATTTTACTTTATATAATTTGTATCCCTCACATGTACTGTACATATACTTTGTATACAATCACAGATAAGCCTGTTTCAGGCTTTGTGGTCATTTTATGATTTTATTTTATAACCAACTAGGGCCTATGTATTAAATTGTACGAAACTATTCGAATGAAAAAAAAAATCTCTTCCAGTTGCACATAAATGTGCAGTGACACATTTTGCACAATTTGCAGTGTGCTCCCTCTTTGATCAAAACATTTTGACCACCTCTCTAACCTTTTGACGGAATTGTTGCACCCTCATTTCATCAGCCATAGTTTTTTTTAGTAGACATAAATTTCCGTTTGTTTTGAATCCGTCATAAAGGATTTTTTTATTTTTAATAAACTTTATTAAATCTCTGCTCACAATAGAGTTGCCCGAATATACAGAATAACAAGCAATCTAAAAAAATTAATGAAATTACAAATCTATATGAATGTGTTTATGAATGATTATTTATGAGTGTTTATTTATATGATGTAGCCTATATTGTGAATAGAAAAGAAAAAAAAACGGGTGGAGTAAGACATCAACAGTGGAATCGAAATGCAATGAGAAATTATCAAAAATAGGGACTTTATTGCTATAAATGATCATTTATTGTTCCATTTTCATTGCCAATATTCTTTTCATTATCAATATCTTCTTTTTTCCAAGTCAATTTTCGGTTAAAAATACAAGATATATGGTAATTTAATTGGGCAACGGATATCTGCAATTTGAACTTTTTGAATTGAATTTCGAGTTTTAGATTAGTGCCAATACGTTGCAATAGTCAAACAATGTTGAACTAAGAGAGAGAGAGAGAGAGAGAGAGAGAGAGAGAGAGAGAGAGAGAGAGAGAGAGAGAGAGAGAGAGAGAGAGAGAGAGAGAGAGAGAGAGAGAGGTGTTTCAATCAATGCCACCTCTAAACCCTCCATCTCAATCAGCAGCTGAAGTTATCTCAATGCAAAGATTTGCATTTCAAATATATGCTTCTTGAGAACAATTCGATGCGGATTTATTTCGACACTATAGGCACTTTTCACTGGCTTTCAGAATGGACTTGATACAGCTTTTGAAAAACTTTTGTGATAGGCATTATCTATTTAGCAAAATATCAAAGTTGATAAAATCTAGTAGGAATAAAAAAACATGAATGTTTCCATTTTATATTTCAGTAGGGCCCGGTTTTACGGAACTGGATTAAGCAATAGTTAGTGGATTAACTTGTTATCACTATTGGTTACATATGTTATTTTCGCACCTTTAATTAATAGTTAGTGGACTAGCACCCTGACTAAGATTGGTAAAACCGGGCCTAAGTGCTAGTTTGTGTATAGAAATCATGAGAATTGTTTTTAGAATTGCGTATGTTCTCTAGATAATGAATTAATTTCCATTAAAAAGCTGTTTGAATAACATCATGCATATTCATCAACGCGAAAATATGTACAGTATTTCCCTATCGGTTTTATGTTATTTGAATTCACCAATGTTATAGTGTTGCTATAGCATATTGGTACATCCAAAGTTCTTGGAATATATTTGCAGATGATATATATATACTGGTACATTATGTAATACATATGAATTAAAATATTCTGGCATAACCTTTTGACAATTTTAAATATATACTTATAACTCGCTATTTCTATCATTTGACCTACACTAAACCCATGCCAGTTGCTCCAACATGTCTTATTGCATATACGTCGTAGCCTATACGCTGTATAGGCCTACCATCGTCCATTGAGTATCAACCTCAAAGCATTGTTCTGCTATTTCTAGCATCTCCTGCTGCAGCATGGTAATACGGAATAGGTATATGTACATTAAGGAGATGGTATATTCGTAGTCTCCGTATCATAGCAACTGAAAAAGTTGAGGGTAAACAAAATAATACTGATTTGTAATTGGAGAACCCGATGTAGGGGTAGATTAGCACACTAGCCCCTAAGTATTAAAACAATGTATGACATCACGTAAAAGCTTATATGTAGTCAAAAGTCTGGGTTAACTGATTAGGGCTAGATTGAAGCTAGTCTCTCTCGTACTGTAACTCCTCCAAGTTCTTGATTTTAAAATCAACTTTTTCTCCATCAATGTAGCATTAATGTTTTATTCTATTTAAATCTCGCTATTGTTTTTGGACAGTGGGAAGGAACTGACCGTGGCCTCCTTTTAACGTGGCCTGCAGGAACCTTCCCAGCATACACCTCTACATCAAATGGAAACCAACGAGTCCACGATGCACGGCCACTTTGAGGATGGTCGGTGGTAGACATAGACTGGAATCGAATTGCGGTTTCCTAAGTGACGGTTCTGGTGTCCCGTCGCAGTATTTTCAGTACTAGTTAGGTCCGGTTTTACCAATAATGAATTAAGCGACAATTTGCGGATCAACTTGCTATCACCATTGGTTACGCATAGGCTATTGATATGTCTTTTTTGTCATTCTATGGTTTACAATCAAAAGATCGAGGTTCGGTCTTACGACCGCTCTTAAACCTAACCTCCTTGTCCTTAAACTTACATGCTAACAGATACATAAAATTAAACAGAATTGGAGGTATATAGTAATAGTTATATAACCTTATAGGATCGTATCTCAACTGATAGTTACAAGACTAGCCCTAAGATTCGTAAAACCGGATTCTAGTACAGTTACGAATGATACTACTAAAAAGGTTTTGTCTTCAATAAGTAACAATGAAACGAGATTGAAAAACGTAACTTTAATAAAGTGACCTCGCGAGTTGACCAGGCTATTCTCGCCAGCTAATCCTCTCTCGTCTACCGGGAAGCTCTGCGACTAGGCTAGTCTATTTCTGATAGAGAAGGCCCCAAACATCACAAATAGCATCAACCACTCGTCTGTGGCTCATTAGAAGCGGGGACATACCACTGTGACGACTCGTGTACCTGCCCGCTTGTTGGCCGCCCTGACCGCCGCCTAGTCTTAGAGGCCTAGAGGCAGACCTAGACCGAGCATGTTGCGCAACATAACCTCAAACCATAGGCGTGAGCAGGATATTTTTCCAATATGTACGGCGCATTATGAAAATACAGTCTATAGTGAAGTTATTGGTTTTTTGTTTGCTTGACGAATCCACCAACAGTTAGGTAATTGAGGGGGGGGGGAGCTATCAATTTATACAAACTTCGTAGTTAGGTGGAATAATAGGTTAACAGTGTGAATCCTATCATTTCATTTGATGCGAATTTTATTTTTCTGTACCATTTGGTTATTAGAACACTTTGTAGTCTCGTTAAGGGTGGTGGGTTAATTATTTCCTGAACGTTATTTTTTATTTTGATATTTTATGCGAGATTTAATTTACTGTGACTTACTTGAACAAAAAATAATTGCAATCACGTGGCCGACAACCCTGAAACCAGCTGACGTCACGCAGGCTTGGTAAACGCTTGGACTTACGGGATGTTTTGAACAGAAAAGTGTCGGATCGACATTAACTACCCTACGCACCACTACATCATATTTTCCGTGGCACTTGCCTGGAATGATCACAGATATTTTCATTCTATGCAATTAGTGGGTAAAGAAAAAAGTATGTAAGAAAAATGTACTTCAAAAACATGATTTTGAGTAGGCCTATACACACGCGTCTAATAATATACCATCGCGAAAATAATGTCCGTTAATAGATAATAATTATAGCTACACCATCTAAAGATAATAAGCAAAAAAGATTACATACATGTGAGCGTGGCTGTGTGTGTTTGTGTGTGTATGTGTGTTTGTGTGTGTGTGTGTGGGGGGGGGGGGGCAGACATTAAGTGACTGGACTCTATAATTTCTCTCATAAAAATATCTCGCTCAACTTACAGCGCATAATATCCTGCGTTTAATTTCCTAATATTCTTTTGATGGCAACAAACTTCTTTATTTTTCTTTCATTTCTTCATCTCCATTCCCCTTGAATGATATAAAGATGGGTCAAATATTGAATTGTGAATGATAATTTCTTAAATTTAAATTAAATGTTCAAGTTATTTTCAAATGTAATATTAACTAATGTATTGAATGCATGATCACATATTGTACTCTATAGTAACTGTACTAATATATAGGAACTCGCCACCGTGCTGCGCACAATGGCGACGTAATGAAATAAATAAATAAAATAAATAATAAGAATATGATTATAACACTATGTGGTGATACCATAGAGTAACGAAGTTTTTTGGTGATACCAGCCTATTTTATGATAATAATAAAGATTATGCTATCTTTCCATTATGAAAAAATAGGTTGGTATCGTTACATCGTGAATAGAATACACTGTTTATAGAATAATGAGAGAAGGTTAGATTTAATTTTCTTAAAACCATTTTGTATCACAAAATGTCTGAAAAGCGATTAAAAGTCAGTCAACTAACTGGATAGCAAATGACAGAAGCGTTTGGTATTTTTGAAAATGCAGGTGAAAATCATATTTCCAGTAATTAAAAAATGAATGTCTAATTTCACAATTTCTTTCCTTTTTCGAAAAGTGGAACAATTTCAGATCAGTCGGTAGTCTCGTGATTTTATCAATACATAATGATATTATTTTCAAATTATTTCAGATTTCAGCTTGTATTGAATATATTCATCAATGTCATTCTGAAGAAAGCCTCTGTTGTTATTTAATTTCTTCGTTCTATTTGAAAATCATCCTTCTAACATGTTTTGTTTTTGTTTGATGCATCATTCATGATATTCCATTCCATCTAATTTGTGAATTCTCCATCAACATTTTCGCAGTCGCTAGAACTTGGTTATTTTCATGTTTGGCCTATAGAATTAATTGCAACTTCTAAGTAAAATAATATTAACTACACTAATGTAGGGTATTTTCTTGATGTGTACCTTTTATAATTATTCCTGTTCTTGTTTAGTTGTGTTTTATACCTTTTTTATTCGATATTTTTCCCAGGAGTTTTCATTCAATAGGCATACACTTCTCAATTTCATGCACCATTTCAAATGACTTGATTTCCACCTGATCAAGACTGACTCTTGAAAAGCACAGGGTTCCATTTTGTTTCCTTCAATTGCTCATTCAATAGTTTTATGATCAATTAATGGAGTGACATATTTGTTCCTCTGTTTAGATATTATAATGTAGTAAATTATTATTATTTGTTGGTTCAGAAATTATGAAAGGGAGCGATTATTGTTGGTTCTCTTTTGGCTACATTTAGAACATTCATTAAAATCTATGTTGAAGTCACCCAAAACAAGATAGCAACAAATAATTATACATTTTTTCAACACCCCATTCTGTAAATCATACAAAATAGAATATAACTATTCAATAAAATAATGAGATTTTTAAACTCGTCAAATTCTATTTATTGCCCATCCGAAAAAACTACCCATTCGGAAACAAATTTTATTTACAACATAATTGTAACGTTTTCTGAATTGTCCAAAAGTACTCATCCAATACCCCCTTTTCACCAAGGTATTGGATGACCAGTTCCCAGGAGAGTAGTAGTACCACATGCATCTGTTTTCCTATTCAATTTTTGTAAAATTGTGCATCACTTAAAAATTTCAGCAGTTGCAACAACATTATATTCGTTTAAATTTTTTTTTTTTTTTTTTTTAATAACATCGAAACTTGATACAAAATCATTGTTCCCCAATTAAGGCTGTGGATGAAAGATAGGATCGTTTAGACGGGGCACCACAAGGGCGATCTTACCACCTCATTTTAAATGTTTATAACCAATGAACTTCAACACCAGGACTGTGCTGTTGATGACCATGAATTTCTGCCGCAGCTAACAGTCTATAGTTACTTTTAAATAGTTACGTTTATAGTTACTGAAAATAATTGTATTTTGCCTGAAATTGGGAATTTTTATTCTTTTCACAAACAGAGACAAATGGATGTAATGAAATGAAATATTTATTCCAAACCCCGGAAAAAAAGACAAAAATTAGAACTTTCCCAGTTTTTCAAAACAGATGGTTACCATGGGTGCTCGAAAACTAATAGGCCTACTTTGAATGCGAAAAATATATATTTTGATTATCCCTCGTTGATTCAACTCAGGTAATTCTAACTTTGCTGGAATTCAAATGAATGGTTCTGGTCTCATATTTTGGCCCATAAGCTCAATGTAGAATATTTCAATGATTTGAACTTTCGAAATTCAAAACAGGTATTTAAGGATCCATTGAATTCTGAAATGAAAAGGGTTTACTGCGAGGTTTATTGTATTCAACTAACTTGAATATACAGCAAAAATTATATAACATTTTCCAAAGAATTAAATGGTTGATTAAAAAAAAATATTTCATTTTGTTTCTTAAGTTTTGCCAATTACGATAATGGTTGCAGAGAGATCAATCTCGAAATTTAAACTTATTAGAAACTACACATGTAGCACCATGGGACAAGAAAGTCAACATGGATTAGGAGGGGCATTCATGTCCACCTAGCAAGCTCTATAGCAAGGCATGAAACCTGTTTAACTACTGTCATGGCGGCAATTTGCCATCAACTTTGCGGGGTGGTTTTCGATGATCGCAAGTTGCGACCGCTAGCATCTTTGCTAGACGTACATGAATGCCCCCCTAGGTCTACCAAACATTTACACAGCAAGAGTCAAGAAATTATATTCAGTCATCGAGAGATTTGCTGACATGAAATTTCAAAAGAAAATTCTACATCAAGGATTTCAGCAGCGGTAAGAATACGGTGAACATTTAAGGGTGGGGATCCTTTTTCAAAATCTCGCAGGAGGCCCTGGAACTCTCCCCAAAGCACCTTTGTATTATCACCTGTCTCCGCACTAGAAGATCACTAGAGGCATGTAAAAATAGCAATTGCTCTAAAAGCATGAAATATAAAAGTGGAAAGTGCTTTTTTACATGTTTTCCTGATATTTCTTCATGTTTCAATATGTTTGATGTTGTTCTATCATGTTTTTTAAAAAGTTGACAAAGTGCTACAAACGTCTGAATCTGCCACATTTCAATATATTGGCGTTATAGACGCTATACTCATAATAGAAGCATTATGGATGCTATTTTCCCCCAAATTATTTCAATTGAGGTATTAATGGGTGAAGTTAGTTAGGGAATTTGGAAAAAAGTGCAGTTGCAAATGTAGGCAGCAGATGAGGAGTAGGTTTAACGTGCTTGTGTAGACCATGTTTCTAAAAAAACATCAATTGTGGAGTTTCTCCTGTATGCCTAATGTACGTTATCTATTGGTTTTACTGGTACAGTACCGTGCAGTTGTTATGTTACAGAACGTTGTTGCGCTACAAAATACGATGTTTCAAAATAATAGTCTAATAGATGCACCAAAGTGCTACTTTTTTCAAATTCGAAACGCTATGAAAAGAAAAAATAGAAGCTATGTTGATCACATTTGATCAACATGTTGGTCAAACATGTTGTGAGCTTGCTCACAATTTACATTAGAGGGGTTATTTACTGGCAATATTTACTTTAAATATGCATATATTGTCTGTGCACACTAGTGTAATCATGTACGTACTGCTTCAACAGCTTTGGATACTAACAATTGATCAAATACATTCTAATTATCCACGCTTTACTATTTTTTAATTTTTTTTTAATAACATCGAAACTTGATACACAATCATTGTTCCCCAATTAAGGCTATGGATGAAAAGTAATATGTATATACTATATACTATATGAAATATATATACTATATGAAAGACAAAAGATGAAGGGAGGGGGGGGGGGGAAGAGGATCTAAAGAAAAGCTTTTGTTTGTGATAATGTTTTTACATTTATTATAACAAAATGAACAATATTGTTTCAGACAGTATAAAATATCACACTTAAGAGTACTTATTAGCATTAAAAATTAACAAATCATTTATTAGTTAGCATAATAAGAAAATAAAATGATATTCAATGCTCAGTTAACAACACTATCACATAGCACCATTAGTAGGTAGACAGACCTACTACTGGGTAGCTGTATTCGATGATCAATCTTTGATTATAGCCATCACACCGATGGATATGCAACTGCGACGTTACCCATGCCATTTCTAACAGAGACTCTCTCAAGAGCTATGTAAAGGTGATGGTGAATTTGTATGTTGTTGTATGTAATATTAATATGTTGTATTTGTACTTTGTATGTTTGTCAAAGAGTGAATTATTGTGATCTTCGACTTTTACTGTGTTGAGTGGTACAGGGTACTGTTCATCTCCAATTTATGTGAGAAGTGAAAGAAGATTTCAATATAGACAGTAGAAATGCTCCACGAAAAAAATTACGTGAACACATAATCTTGTCTAAGTTTGTTCCGATCCCTTGCAGTTCTTGGCATGAAATATCTTTTGTTGCCATCCTTGTTTGTCAAAGGGATTTTTATTTGCTTCCAAATTAATCTGTTCAATATTTTTGTAAATGTCAGATGTGAAGAAACAGAAAATAGAAACGAAAAGAAGAAACAGAATACATAAGAAACTAGTGCATTTTGTAATACGGTAACAAGACTAGTTCATGCAAAATAGCAATTTTGAGAGTGCTTGATGGTACCATCAACTGGACCGGCTTACGCCAATTTAGCTCAAGAGCATACACCGGTGGCTGGTTAATAGCTCTGGAATAACCTTGAACCCTGTTGCCTATCTGTCGGAACAATGACTATAATCCTGGAATTGATCAACTTTTCATTACAGAGTAATGAAGGTAAATATAATCTCTAATTGGTTCATAACAGAATTAACGTGCGTCGGAGGTAAACTAAGCATGTGTGATTCGGAGTATACTCTACTCTCATCTGACCAATTTCTGAGTACAATTTATTTGCTACAAAATAGTATTCACACAATGGTAACTACTAGAGAAAAATACATACCGGTACAGTAACTGGTATGTAATTATGTATGTTTTACATTCAAAACTTTCCAACAGAACTATTACTGAGTTGAAGCTTGAACACTTATATTGCAAAGCATGTGACTTTTAAATTTACTTCCTGTTAGACTTGATTTTTGAAATTTTTGGCAGTTTCCTTAGAATGAGTCGTGTGAAAAAGCCATGATTTCCGTTGTATCTTAATATAATAAATAAGGCTAAACTAAATGAATGAAGAAGAGCTGAAGCAGTATCAGATCAGTCAGTCTCAGTTACTATTGGTTGTCGCCCGCGCTTGTAGAATGTCGGGCCACTTCTTGTGGAGGAAGAGTGCAGAGAGGCTGACTGAGGATATCACCAGGCTACACCTGAAACACAAACTAATCTCAGCCCTTTGCCATCCCACGTCGAACCAACCTCGTCATCAAAATAAGTTGGTTCTGGTCCTATGTCGAGGCTGGCTCGACATTCATTATAACGGCGATCATCATGGAAGAAAGTACCGTACATCAATGTGATCCGTGAATCATATTGATGCGACTTAATAGCTAGACGAGCGTCATACCTCTCTTCCTAATCTTGAAAAATTGTTAAAAGGAAATAATCATAGAAAAAATATCGAAACTTCTCAAGATGGCTGCCTCCCTTTGATGTTCATTTGAACATGAATGAATATTTGGGTTTTACGGCGCTTTGACATCTAGATTGTTTTGCGCCGATGTGTGAGTGATGTTTAGATGATTTCAATTGTAACTACACATAGGAAAATGGATAATTTGATCGTAAAAATAACTATACAGTGAAACCTCTATGCGTCGTTCCCAGATCCATCAATTTCCTGCTTGTACGTATCATTCATTTTTTCTCACCCCACTCCCATTCAATCCATGTTAAATTTTCCTGGATGGATGGTTTTATTTTCCTGGTCCCTCGAAAAACGATGGATAGAGGTTTCACTGTATGTCAAGTGATGTTGAGGAAGTCTTGTTTGATGATGACAGCAGGCTGGCGGCCCATGTAAAGCAATGAAGTTTCATAAGGCACAAGTGAATAGGACATGTGGAGTAAGCAAGTAAAATATCAATGGGACTGCTAAGGGTTAATATCATAGCAGTAACATGGATAGAATATATAGTAAAGATAATTGAAAGATAATTGAAAGATAGAAATGATTGCTCGTTTATTGAATATCATATTAGTTTTAACGGCGCACTGTGGGCCTACTCACTAGAAAAAAAATTTGAAAAAACTTTTCACGTCGGTGAATGAAGAATGAAATGATGGGAAGGTAAGATGACAGCTCACTTTATTACGTGCTTTTAGATAGTGAAAAAGAGTCGGTTGTAGCATGTTGTTTCAAAGGAACCATTCCAGTATCAACGTGAATGACAGAGAGAAACCACGACAAACATGGCGGGAAACAGGAGCCCATCTCCTGAATGATGGTTCAGCTTGATAGCTGCTCGACTACCCATCTCAATTCAACGTAACCGTAACTCGTAATCGAACTTACCACAAGACGATTCTGACTGGAGGCGAGTGCTTGAATCGATTGTAATTGGCGACCTTGTACTTGACGTTGTTTCGGAACAGCTTCAACACGTCGCGGGCGGCGGCGTGAGAGTTGACGGCTATCAACACTTGGTTGGACGACAGCAGCTTGACGTCCATGGAGAGGTTGCAGATGGACACGACGTTGTTCAGCAGCTCGCTGGAGGTCATGTTGGCCGCGGGCGTTGACTGCACCACGATCCACACAGGCTTCCCGGACGAGGGTTCCGCGCCATCCAGACACTGTAACATAACCATATGTCTACTGTTACTGGTTCGCGTTAATGGATCAGTATAGTAATAACTAAGTAATAACACTCCTTGATTACCAGAACTTCACTGGAGAATTACAAATTTCTATTAATTTTTGAAGAACAGGTAATTTGATTTTTAAAAAACAAAATTAAAAAATATATCAACAGATATAAAAGATGAGCTGCTGCATTATTCATATCATTATTTATTGGTATATATTCCATTCATTTCTGATAATTTGTATTGAACAAATAAGTGATTCCAAAATGTATAACAATAATTGAAGGTCTACTAATTTATACAAGAAAATCAATTCCTATACGAGTGATACACCCTACACCTAATAAGAGTGAAAATATATCAATCAATTGGATCTCCACATATGGACAACTGTAGTTCAATTTTATTTCTATTGTTGAAAAATGAAGTCGAGCCATTGCAAAAGGTTCAGAATAAGGCTAGGCGCAGCATTCTGGGAGTAAGACATGATACAAGCATTAAAAAGATGAGTGAAGCCTTTGCTCGGACGACTGCTAAAAAGAGAGAATAGTTCTAAATATGTTGACATTTATATTCAGGATATCTGAACGGTTAGCTACCAAATACCTCTGTAACAAATTAGAGTTCAGCACAAAAAATTATAATCTTGGAAATAAATCTTGTGCAAAAATTAGAACGACTTTGAAGATACGGTAATTCAATTCATACAAAAGGTATGAAGGTACATAACCGGATACCTAAACAAGTAAGAGATGTGAATAAACCGGAATATTTCAGAGGATGTTTTTGGAAATGAAAAGAAGAGGAGAAATGACGTAGTCTCTAATGAAAGTGAGACTGTAAAATAGAGGGACATAGGCCAGCTAGCCTATAGAATAATTTGTTAGGAAAAGTATGAGATTTGTGCTCATGTCCATCTATCATTCTTTAAGAATATTATTAGTTTATCTATTACCAGTATTACCGGTAATCATGTTATTTGTAGCTACGCATAACTATGTACAAATGTAGAATAGCAAATATTTGCTGAATAAAATATATCACTACTACTACATCAATATGACAATACATAACATTTAGATAATTTAAATTCAAAAATGTACATTTTTTTGAGTAATGTTCATAGTTACTTGTTCCCACAAAAAGAACATTTCACCATTTATTGATAAATAAAGAATGAAAAATCCGAAAGCTTTCAAGAACTATATTCAGATTATGCCCGAGTGTCGATAAAATCTTCTACTAGTGTAAGAGAACCAAATGAAACAAAAATCAATTCAACATTCTGAAAACTGCAGTTGTGAGAGTGTATTGTGTGAAAGCATGAATGCCTAGCAACTGCCCGCGGCCGTTTAAACATTGTCGCAAGTTGCTACTTTGCCAACACAAAAACAAATGGCTTGGACATGATGTTTATTTTTCAGGGATAATACGAACATGGTAATTGTCTAATTGCCATTGGTACAAACACTATTCAGTTTGCGTTGTACATGCGTCAGAGTGTAGTGCGTCTGATCATAGAGTAAAGAAGTTTTTGATAACTTCATTACTCTATGGTCTGATTATTGTAGGCATACGTCAAATAATAACACTTTGACCAAATTAGAATACTACGTATTACATTTCCTCCCTGTAACTTTTGATAATACTCGGGTATCCTCTGCACAACATTATATTGATAAAATATATTGATATTGGTAAGGGGTTCAATAAAGTAACTAGCCAAACCAGTGACCAAAATAGAAAGGAGGATTTGGCGTCCGTTAGAAGTATCACTAAGAAAGCAAAATTATTGGAAGTAGAACTTGATGATCTCAAGGCAAGTTTCTTAAACCTACCTATTACACGTGAATATAAGAAGTATTCGCGCTAAATGACCTCGCTGTCGATGCGCCTTAAAACTCTAATATTCATTCAAGAAGTATTCTAAATGAACTAGAACAGTTTCAACTATGTCTGGACAATGATTGCAGTCGAAATATCGATATTAAATGTATTTCAGAACATTGGCTTACGCATGAGATTGAAGAACTAGCTGTACTAAATGATTATGTACTCGCAACAAGTTTTTGCAGAGCAAAACAGGGAGGTGGTGGCGTGTGTATTTACGTCAGGCACAATCGAATTGCCTCGATTAAATATAAAGTCAGGAACGATCTTAATATCATGGCAGAAGAAAGACATTTTGAATTATGTGCATTGGAAATAATTGCTCCATTAAACATTATTATTGTAGTTTTATACAGGGATCCTGATCCATCAAAGTTAGATGTATTTGTTGAACAGCTATCGCAGTTTCTACAATTAGTTGTAGGTAACAATATATCAGAGAAACAAGTTTTACTTTGTGGAGACCTGAACATGGATGTAAACATTGGTAGCATTCCCAGTTCATTGATAGACTCAGCTGCTACAGCTAATTTCAAGGTTTTGAACTTTGAAAACACGCGTATCACTAATATATTATGACGATTCATCCTTGAATACTGGTACAGCAATTGATAACGTCCTGACAAACTGCAAGCAAATTGCATTTAAGGGTAACATTGACATAGGTTTGTCAGATCATTTGGGACGGTTGGTATTTTTAAATTATAAGAATGACACAAACTTGAAAAAACCCATACCACAATATTGCAGAAGTTTCGGCAAGAAACAATTGGATAATTTCACATTAAATCTGAGTGAGGTTAACTGGGATGATGTTTATGTTTTAAGAAATGTCGATGATATGTTCAACAAATTCATGACAATATTCAACATTAGTTTCAATAGATCATTTCCCTTAAGGGTGAAACGAATTAATGGAAAGATTAAAAAATCAGAGAAAAGGTGGTATAATAAAGAACTTGAACTGATGGGCAATAAGGTGAAACAATTATACGTCAACTATAAAAGTAGCAATAATATATTTGATAAATCGATGTATCAGTCACATAAAAAGGTATATCATAACGCAATCTTGAAAGCTAAATGAACATACAATATTAAGGCTGAAGAACAGCTCCATCTATCCTTAGCGTTGAATTCAGCATAGAGCCTTACCGGTGTTATGCCACGCCCAAAAGGGCTGGACTTAGCATTTGCCACGTGACCGGTAAATTGTGTTTGATTGGAGCTTAGTTTTGTTGGTCCTGAATAGCACGGACGGTAAACAGCTGATTATCTCAGTCGACAACAATGCGTGGAACACGCAATACATCGCGGAATAACAAGCTAGACTCGAGTATCGTCCCCGCGCTCCCCCGGTCCATCAAGCCACAACAATAGGTCGCAAGGCACAGTATTCTTAGAACGCGGCGACGAAACAAAGCGTCCCGACTGCAAATAATACAAGCTGATGTTGGTTTCATATTTGAGTGAAATATTATAGAACAGGATGTTATTGACGGTATCACTCTCATTATGATACAGGTGCGCGTTTCTATTTTACTTGTCTGGGGGTCTCCAATAATAAAAACATAAGATTGAGAAGAATTAGGAATAAATATCCAACCTTCAAACACTTATCAAAATAAATCGAAAGATAATAAAAATATACTTTATCAATAAAATAAACTCTGAAATGAATATTTTGGAAGTATTAAATTATTTATAATTATTATGAGTACGTGTGTACATGCATGTTCGTATATATACACTTATCAAAATAAATCGAAAGAAAATAAAAATATACTTTGGATTATGGCCACATAGTGAGAATAGATATGATGTTCTGTGTGTGTTTCATAAATAATGAACATTTATATTCTTGTGTACACACATTTATTACATTCCATACAAAATAATAGCTCTATAGGCCTACAATTGACAACACAAGTCGAAATGAAATTGCAATACTATTTTATTGATCAAACAATGTTTATCTGTATAAATAATACACAGTCGGCACACAGGCCAAACTACACTATATCAATTGTCAACACAATTGACAGTATTTAATTAAAGTGGAATTAATTACACTCAATTCCTATTTCGATAAATATATTCATCAGGTAAGAATATATATATATATATATATATATATATATATATATATATATATATATATATATATATATATATATATATATATATATATATATATATATATATATATATAGCCTATATATACTGAGACAAGTGGTCGAGTGGTTTTTTGAACTGTCTGTCTATCTCTATATACTGAACTGTCATTCAGGAGACCAGGGTTCGATTCCCGCCATGGTCGACCATCCTGACAGGGGTTTTTCGTGGTTTCCCTCTGTCGTTCAGATCAATACTAGGATGGTTCCTTAACAACAGGCCATGACCGACTCCTCCCCACTATCCAAAAACACTTTATAAAATAACCTCACATCTCAATATCCCATCATCTCATATATCATTCACCGACGCCAATAGATCTCAGTCACCAATAAAGTGCGTCGTTAAACCCAATATATTTTTTCCTTCTGACATTCGTAGATTATGACATCCGATTTCACGAGCTGAAATATCAGCCGAATCGGGTGAACGATGTGGAAAGCAAACATTACCGTTTTAGAGGAATTTTCTTTCGATCTCGAGATCAGAGTCGGGGTCGGTTTCGTCTATCTCACCCCGACCTGATCGACCAGTTCAAAACGCAGAATTATCTTTCTTCATATCGACCTCCTTGACCCGTTGGCAACCATTTAGGGTCGTTTTACGCGTCAACGTCCACCGATATAAGCCGATGTCAGCCGATATCAGAGTACCGCAAGGGTTTCAAGTCCAGAGTCACATTCAAGATGCGATGAAGGCTTACAGCCTATGGATGGTTTTATCGACGATGTGGATCCCCCGCCATTAGAAGATGACGCTGGGCAGCCGGACCGCCCACCATCAAGCCGGTTTTCAAGTTGAACGGTCGTCGTGTTGTTGACCTTGCCTATGTGTTGAGGTACCCCAAGCTGATGGGCAAGCATGTGTCGTTCGATTGCAGTTTCTTGGACATGGAGCCGATATCAGAGTACCGCATGGGTTTCAAGTCCCGAGTCACATTCAAGTGCACCGTGTGCAATCTCAGGTCCACCATGTGTACAGAAGACCCTGCTAAGTCTGATGAGTTTATGGACGTCAACACCGCTGCAGTGTCAGGTGCTGTTTCTACTGGAGGAGGCTACTCCCAGCTTGAAGAGCTGATGTCCGTCATGGACATTCCTTTCATGGCTAAGGGTACGTGGAAGTATCACCACCAAATTGTCGCCAAGACCATGAGTGATGCTGCTCTAGAGAGTATGTTGGAGGCTGGACGTGAGGAAACTCTACTTGCCAAGGCTGCAGGTCGAGTTGGTGTTGACGGCATACCAATCATCCCTGTAGTCGGTGATAGTGCCTGGGCCAAGAGGTCATACCGCGTGAACTTCAACTCATCTTCAAAAGCGGTAAGTGTGTAGTCGGCTTCCACACCAGGAAAGTTCTTTACAAGGGCGTTCGGAACAAATACTACTCGTTCTGTGCCTACCACAAAAAAGTGAACCCTGCTCAAAACATACCCGATCACACTTGTGTCAAGAATTGGGACGCCTCGTCAACTGCAATGGAAGCAGATGCCATTGTCGAGGGTTTTCGACTGAGTGTTGCCATGCATGGGCTGAAATACGGCGAACTCGTCGGTGACGGTGACAGTAGCGTGCATCGGAAGCTGATAGAGGCTCTCCCTTATGGACCCGAACTTCTTGTCTCAAAAGTTGAATGTAGAAACCATCTGCTACGCAACTACAACAAGAAGATGCGAGAACTTGTTCTCAACAAGAACTTCGGAACTGTCATTCTCCGGAGCCGTCTCCGAGTCAATTTGAAGCGCCTCAATTACTCGGTAACCAAGGCCATCAAATACAGGAAGGTGCAGACGACTCCAGACTACGTGAATATCCAGCAATTACATCAGGATATTGTAAACAGCCCGCATCATGTTTTCGGGGACCACAAGAAATGTGATCCCTACTTTTGCGACGGTACTTCAAAGCCAGGAGAGGAGAACACCGTTCCAGATATGAGGTTGACCGGGTTATTCCAGGAGGTTATGTCTGCTGCTGCACGTCTTGCCCACAACGCTCCGAGTTTGATCCGCGATGTGGACAACAACTCTGCCGAGCATTACAACTCCAAAGTCGCAAAGATGGTTGGAGGCAAGCGTGTTAACTTCACTAAGCGCGACTCGTACAACGTTCGGTGTGATGCTGCAACTGTGTCATTCAACACCGATGGTGAACTGCATCGTGTTGTCCATAAGACTCTCATGGCAAAGAGCCCTGGATACTACACAAAGTCTTACACAATGAAACGTAACCATGTTATTGTCTCGTCGCGTAAGCGCAGATTAAACATGACCGACGAGCAACGATATGGGAGGCCGCCAACTGCAGCGATCCTGGCCGTGAGCGATGAACATTACGGAGAAGAAGCAGCCAACCCGAAGCCAGACAAGAGCCCTGAAGATCTCGAGATTGCGAAAACCATGTACCTCGAGACACTGGACTTGGGAGCTGCAGGAAGGAATGAACTGGAAAAGAAGACTCGTGGCCAAAGCACGTCAGACACATGGAAGCTATATCGGAGAAAGATCCTCACTGCTTCCCGGTTCGCCACTATATGCAAGATGCGGGCAACAACATCGTGTGCTTCGGTCGTAGAATCCATCCGATATCCCACATTCAAGGGTAACAGAGACACCCAGTGGGGTATCGAGAAAGAAATCGAAGCACTGGCCCGCTTCTCGGAGGAATATGGAGTGAATGTAACCAGTTCCGGTTTGGTAATAGATCCCCAGTTACCTTATCTTGGTGCATCTCCGGACGGACTGGTGGGCGAAGATTTCGTGGTTGAAGTGAAGTGCTTTTCAAAAGCAAGAGATTCAACGATCGAAGAGGCTATTACCAACAAGCTCATTACGTGTCTATATCGTGGTGACGATGGCACCATTCAACTAAAGCCTGATGCAGACTACATGTACCAAGTGCAGGGACAACTCCACGTCGCTCGGCGTCTTTTCTGCTACTTCGTTGTGTGGACATTGAAAGATTTGTTTGTCCAAGTGATAAAGAAGGATGACGACTTCTGGGAGAGCAAAATGGAAGGGAAACTTTCACAGTTCTATTTGAACTGTCTGTTGGTTGAAATTGTCGATTCTCGTCGAGAGCGAAATCGTACGATTCGGGACCCGCAGTACATAGTCGATGCCAAGCGACGAGCTGATGAGAAGAAGAAGGAAATTGAAAAGAAAAGAAAACTGGTCCATCGAGCGTCGTGAACTGTCATCTTGTGAACTCGACGGTGAGTTTGGAACCCATTATCGAGGATTTTGACCGTCAGGGGGGAAGGCCCCGGTGATTGTGCCGCATTACCAGGCAGATCCCGCGAACAGCCCCTGGTCGAGCTCGTACATGTCGGACGGCATTCGCCACTGCTGTGTGCGACTTTGACGAGAATTACCAGGAAGACTTGACCGATATGGAGCAGACTTCAAGGATGTTGCCCTCGAGAGCCGTTCGTGAAGCCCACTTTCTTCGGCGACGATCATGGACACGTTGATCACCACAACCTACAGAATACAGAACGACAAGAATAAGAAATCAGGTTGTATTCCTAAGACGACTACTTTCACACACACTCACCTATTCTATGCGTGAGGAGTATTGCTTGCGCAATCTCTGCTTGTAGGTTGTGGTGCTCAACGTGTCCATGATCGTCGCAGAAGGAAGTGGGCGTCACGAACGGCTCTCGAGGGCAACATCCTTGAAGTCTGCTCCATATCGGTCAAGTCTTCCTGGTAATTCTCGTCAAAGTCGCACACAGCAGTGGCGAATGCCGTCCGACATGTACGAGCTCGACCAGGGGCTGTTCGCGGGATCTGCCTGGTAATGCGGCACAATCACCGGGGCCTTCCCCCTTGACGGTCAAAATCCTCGATAATGGGTTCCAAACTCACCGTCGAGTTCATAAGATGACAGTTCACGACGCTCGATGGACCAGTTTTCTTTTCTTTTCAATTTCCTTCTTCTTCTCATCAGCTCGTCGCTTGGCATCGACTATGTACTGCGGGTCCCGAATCGTACGATTTCGCTCTCGACGAGAATCGACAATTTCAACCAACAGACAGTTCAAATAGAACTGTGAAAGTTTCCCTTCCATTTTGCTCTCCCAGAAGTCGTCATCCTTCTTTATCACTTGGACAAACAGATCTTTCAATGTCCACACAACGAAGTAGCAGAAAAGACGCCGAGCGACGTGGAGTTGTCCCTGCACTTGGTACATGTAGTCTGCATCAGGCTTTAGTTGAATGGTGCCATCGTCACCACGATATAGACACGTAATGAGCTTGTTGGTAATAGCCTCTTCGATCGTTGAATCTCTTGCTTTTGAAAAGCACTTCACTTCAACCACGAAATCTTCGCCCACCAGTCCGTCCGGAGATGCACCAAGATAAGGTAACTGGGGATCTATTACCAAACCGGAACTGGTTACATTCACTCCATATTCCTCCGAGAAGCGGGCCAGTGCTTCGATTTCTTTCTCGATACCCCACTGGGTGTCTCTGTTACCCTTGAATGTGGGATATCGGATGGATTCTACGACCGAAGCACACGATGTTGTTGCCCGCATCTTGCATATAGTGGCGAACCGGGAAGCAGTGAGGATCTTTCTCCGATATAGCTTCCATGTGTCTGACGTGCTTTGGCCACGAGTCTTCTTTTCCAGTTCATTCCTTCCTGCAGCTCCCAAGTCCAGTGTCTCGAGGTACATGGTTTTCGCAATCTCGAGATCTTCAGGGCTCTTGTCTGGCTTCGGGTTGGCTGCTTCTTCTCCGTAATGTTCATCGCTCACGGCCAGGATCGCTGCAGTTGGCGGCCTCCCATATCGTTGCTCGTCGGTCATGTTTAATCTGCGCTTACGCGACGAGACAATAACATGGTTACGTTTCATTGTGTAAGACTTTGTGTAGTATCCAGGGCTCTTTGCCATGAGAGTCTTATGGACAACACGATGCAGTTCACCATCGGTGTTGAATGACGCAGTTGCAGCATCACACCGAACGTTGTACGAGTCGCGCTTAGTGAAGTTAACACGCTTGCCTCCAACCATCTTTGCGACTTTGGAGTTGTAATGCTCGGCAGAGTTGTTGTCCACATCGCGGATCAAACTCGGAGCGTTGTGGGCAAGACGTGCAGCAGCAGACATAACCTCCTGGAATAACCCGGTCAACCTCATATCTGGAACGGTGTTCTCCTCTCCTGGCTTTGAAGTACCGTCGCAAAAGTAGGGATCACATTTCTTGTGGTCCCCGAAAACATGATGCGGGCTGTTTACAATATCCTGATGTAATTGCTGGATATTCACGTAGTCTGGAGTCGTCTGCACCTTCCTGTATTTGATGGCCTTGGTTACCGAGTAATTGAGGCGCTTCAAATTGACTCGGAGACGGCTCCGGAGAATGACAGTTCCGAAGTTCTTGTTGAGAACAAGTTCTCGCATCTTCTTGTTGTAGTTGCGTAGCAGATGGTTTCTACATTCAACTTTTGAGACAAGAAGTTCGGGTCCATAAGGGAGCGCCTCTATCAGCTTCCGATGCACGCTACTGTCACCGTCACCGACGAGTTCGCCGTATTTCAGCCCATGCATGGCAACACTCAGTCGAAAACCCTCGACAATGGCATCTGCTTCCATTGCAGTTGACGAGGCGTCCCAATTCTTGACACAAGTGTGATCAGGTATGTTTTGAGCGGGGTTCACTTTTTTGTGGTAGGCACAGAACGAGCAGTATTTGTTGCGAACGCCCTTGTAAAGAACTTTCCTGGTGTGGAAGCCGACTATCACACCCTGAAAGATGACACGGAATTTAACAAAGTTCACTTCACAAGAGTTTACCCACAATTTTTTGATTTCTGGGCTAAATACGATGGAGTGGAGACAGATCAATCAAGTAACTTACCACTCCTGAAGATGAGTTGAAGTTCACGCGGTATGACCTCTTGGCCCAGGCACCATCACCGACTACAGGGATGATTGGTATGCCGTCAGCACCAACTCGACCTGCAGCCTTGGCAAGTAGAGTTTCCTCACGTCCAGCCTCCAACATACTCTCTAGTGCAGCATCACTCATGGTCTTGGCAACAATCTGGTGGTGATACTTCCACGTACCCTTAGCCATGAAAGGAATGTCCATGACGGACATCAGCTCTTCAAGCTGGGAGTAGCCTCCTCCAGTAGAAACAGCACCTGACACTGCAGCGGTGTTGACGTCCATATACTCATCAGACTTAGCAGGGTCTTCTGTACACATGGTGGACTTGAGATTGCACACGGTGCACTTGAATGTGACTCGGGACTTGAAACCCATGCGGTACTCTGATATCGGCTCCATGTCCAAGAAACTGCAATCGAACGGCACATGCTTGCCCATCAGCTTGGGGTACCTCAACACATAGGCAAGGTCAACAACACGACGACCGTTCAACTTGAAAACCGGCTTGATGGTGGACGGTCCGGGCTGCCCAGCGTCATCTTCTAATGGCGGGGGATCCACATCGTCGATGAAATCATCCATAGGCTGTAAGCCTTCATCGTGTCTCGAAGTAGATGGGCTATGGAAAAATCATGAATTAATATCGTTGTGTTGCACCATTTCAATCCACTCCATAATGTTTTGGAAAAATATATGTATTTTTTCATATTGGGTTTTAACGACGCACTGTAATGATGACTTCGATCTATTGGCGTCGGAGGAATGATTAATGAGATGATGGGATGATGAGATGACGGTATTTTATGGGTTTTGGGAAGGATAGTGGGAAGGAAGCGGTCGTGGCCCATTTTGTGGGAACTATCCCGGCATTAGCCTAGGCTACTAACAGAGGGAAACCACGAAAAACCCCCGTAAAGATGGATGGTGGCGGGGATCGAACCAAGTCCGATATGTCCTTTCACCTCCCGGAGTCACACGCGCTAACCACTCAGCTACGTGTGCCGGTGGAAAAATATAGTAATAAGCTATAGTCACACAGACTGCGAAGTCTGCGTTCATATTGAAATACATTGATTGGGTGGGGTGGGGTGGGGGGGGGGGGGGGCAATACCTCTCGCCGGGATTTTTATTTTTCAATTTTCCATTGAGATCAATTACGTTTCTTACTATAATTCAATTGCCATATTCTACTCAAGACAGCATGAATTTCATGAGCTGATCCTTACATGTATTATTTGATTGATTTTGTACGGCTCTCAGATGATAGAATTGCCACAAGGTTGTGACTCGCGAGGTCAATATATATATATAATATATATATATATATATATATATATATATATATATATATATATATATATATATATATATATATATATATATATATATATATATATATATATATATATATATATATATATATATATATATATATATATATATATATATATATATATATATATATATATATATATATATATATATATATATATATATATATATATATATATTATATATATTATGTATATATTATATATATTATGTATATATTATATATATTATATATATATTATATATATATTATATATATATGTATATATTCAAACAGAGGTGTGGTCGTAAAATATGAAGTGTCAGGGCTGTGGCATCACGACATCTGCCCCGACAGTGGTGCTGTCGTAAAAATAACATTGGATATACATCAAAATTTCGCATGAAGATCGATATATAATTTAAACAGCAGTCAATGCAATTCTAATTGGTGGTGGGTTGGCCCCCAACAATGCCCCGCAGAAGAAATGCATCTTCATATTCATATTCATTACTAATTATTTCTATCTCAATATGTACAGATATGTACTTTGTCTCATGATGAGAAATAGAATTATATATATATATATATATATGTATATATATATATATATATATATATATATATATATATATATATATATATATATATATATATATATATATATATATATATATATATATATATATATATATATATACATATATGTATATATTGTTTATTTTACAATATGTATATATATATATATATATATATATATATATATATATATATATATATATATATATATATATATATATATATATATATATATATATATATATATATATATATATATACATATATATACATTTTGAAAAAGTTCCACGGTTCACCTTCAATCTAGGCCTACAAGACACAGTTCTGTTCTAAACGAAGAATAGTGTCGTGTCAACTTGCAAGTTTCAAAATGCCTCATGTTGTGCTATGATAGCTCAGTTTTCTTCATCAGTGACATAAAGACCTACAAATGAATCAATTTCACATGTGAAATGTGAATTATCACAACGAATCCGAAAGGGCGCCAAACACACAATAAGACGTCCAGGGCCCCCTGGCTATGCTACTGAACCCAACCCATGTGTGTCTGTCTCGTGGATCACAGAGGTCACCATTGATTTAATAGATATCGATTGAAGTATTATTATTACCTGTTTTCTGTTACCAATCCCTCAACCACAACGACATCGTTAGTGGAGCTTTCCGTTGGTGGTAGGCCTTCATCACACCTCGACGTAGATTGACTACAGAAAAAAACGACATGAATAATAAATACCAAGTATGTATAAGTAATTAAAATAGTGAATCTAGGCCTATTACAAATATACTACAATATACTGAACATATGTAGCTATACATATGCCACCCTCGGTAGCTCGGTCAGCTGAGGCACCGCTTCAGAAACTGAAGTCCCAATGGGCATGGGTTCGAATCCCGCATAAGGCATGGGTTTTTGTAAATGTCCTTTCACTTATCATCACTTCATAGTTTCATAATCACCTGCTCATTCGTACCCCCATATAATCTAGCTGTTGGTGGGGTCGTTAAGCAAACAGTACATCAACATTATAGCTACATATGCCCACCCTAAATGATGGAAGAATATAAGAAGTGTAATTGAATACTTGAATGCCAGAAATATATATACAATTCTGTATGAAGTAGTGTGTCCATTAAAACAATGCATTCATCACTCTTGTTGCGATGATAGATATTCAACCCGGTCTAGTTTCGACCCTGAACTCGTTATCAGCTGTGCTGAGGTATTCGGCCTACAGGCGTAATCACACACAGACACAATTAAATCGTAGAACAAATAGGCCTATTCATTGAAGCCCATACATAGGCCACCTCTTTATTCCATTGCGATACAGACTAACTTTACTTTCTGTCTCACCCATAAAGGTAAAACCTAGATGCCTGTAATCGCAACGCAACACTCTCTAATCAATATTATCAATAAATGAAAATGAATTGATATTAAAATTATCATATTTACCCAGCAGCAATCCTCTTGAGGCGGTAATACTCCTTCAGTGAGCTTCCAATTGGTTTCTTGTGTCTTCTCTTTGATGGAAATGTCCTCGTCTTCATTATGAGAAAAAACTTATTTCCTCAACTAATAATAATTGGCACACGTGCGTTCGTAATAACAACTGCACAGTGACCCGTGTGGGTGCTAATTTGTATCGTACGCGCATCGATCCCCTCACGGCACGGCTCGGTAAGACGCTTAGCGGGCTGCCGTTGCGGGCGGTCAAGGCGTAGACAGAAACCGAAAAAGATCTGTTCTGTTTCGCACCGAAACACATCTCCGTATTTCTTGCGTACCAACTAAACCATTTAAAATAATGTACAACAGTAAGCGACAAAGTTGTAAATGAAGGTTCAAACTTTGCTCATGGCTTTGAAAAAACTACCGATTTCTATTTTTACCTATTTATTCACCTACTTTCATTTCGAGTATACAAGGCTCAAATTTGTGTGAAGTTCACACTCATCTCTACGTTTTTGAGTGTGAATATCGTCCTCACTGTAAAGCCGTTATCATAGAACAATCTTTAGTTGATATTACACAAAAAACTGCATGCGTTTATCTCTTATCGTTGCTTCACAATTCTGGAACTAGCGAACCTCCGCGAGCCATGGTAAATTGGTAGGTGTGCTTCAGCCTTAATATTGTCAAACAAGAGGAAAACAAAACCAAATCTGCTTGGGATGTTATAAATAATAACAAAGGTACTAAAGTAAGAAATATGGATGATAGCATAGAAATACTACATGATGAAATTGTAATTACACAAAAAAATGAGATAGCAAATATATTCAACTCTTACTTCGGTAATATTGGTAATAAACTAATAATATTGTGAATGAACGAAATACAACGAACAAACCTACTCTCTTTAAAAATGATTGTTCAAAACAGACAGGTACTTGTAAAAATGTTTTAATTTTGTCACCTTTAGATTTGAATGACTTTTGTAATATTTTAGACAAAGTATCAGTTAAACGCTCTGCTGGGTATGGTGAGATACCGTGTTTTACATTGAAATATGTGGCATACTTTATCGCTGAACCTTTATTATTCATGGTGAATAAGTCACTCAAACAAGGAACTTTCCCACAGTGCTTGAAAATGGGAGTTGTTACGCCTCTGTATAAAAATGGAGATACTACCAGGGTTGAAAATTACAGGCCGATAACTATTCTTTCAGTTTTTTTCGAAAATTTTCGAAAATGCATTTAGCAGTAGACTTGTACACTTTTTGGAAAAACATTCACTCATCACCGATTGTCAGCACGGCTTTCGAACAGATAGATCAACAGAAACTACACTCAGACTTTATTGATAATGTTATAAATGCGTTGGATGGTAAAAAACGGGCATTAGGAATATTTTATGATTTTTACAAGGCTTTTGACCTGGTAGACCACTATATTCTTTTTAACAAACTTGAGAATCTTGGGAGTTGATGGAATTTCAAATAAATCGATTCAGTCATTTCTCACTGATAGAAAACAAGTGGTTAAAGTTCAAGATTCATGTGGATTATCATACTCCAGTGAATTAACTATCAATGTGGGAGTTCCTCAAGGCTCTACACTAGCACC
Source organism: Brachyptera risi (assembly GCA_964007535.1). Taxonomy (NCBI): domain Eukaryota; kingdom Metazoa; phylum Arthropoda; class Insecta; order Plecoptera; family Taeniopterygidae; genus Brachyptera; species Brachyptera risi. Next base: position 18,857,740 of record OZ023328.1, read on the forward strand.
CATTCTATTTTTATTGTTTACCAATGATTTACCACATACTGTGAGAAATAGTTCATTGACTTTATATGCTGATGACACTACCCATTTTATAACTGGAAATGAAATGGTCATTAACACTGGTAGACAAGAGATTCAACATCTATCAGACTGGTGTGAGATTAATAAGCTAATTATCAATAAGAAAAAAACTGTATCATTGGAATTTACTGTAAGCCGCCAACTTACTTTTACCAGTAGCCCTTTACTATACCTGGAAGGTAAGAGTATCAAATTTGTCGAACATACAAAATTTTTGGGTATGACTGTTGACTCTCATCTCATATGGGATTTACATATTGATAATTTGAGTGCAAAATTGTCCAGTGGTTGTTATTTAATTAAGAGGATTATGAGACTTTGCAATGTGGAAACCGCAAAGTTAGTTTATTTTACTTTTATACATTCCCGAATACAGTATGGAATTATACTATGGGGTCATTCGAGTAATATGAAGAAAGTGTTTGTTTTACAAAAAAAAAGTGATTCGCATTTTAGCTGATGCAAGTTTCAACCCACAAGCTGCTTTATTTTACAAGGATTCGTGTAAGCCACTTTTTAGACGCTTTAAAATTTTAACTGTCCCCAGTATTTATATCTTGAATACAATTATGTACGTGATAAATAACAAACATCTTACATGCCAAAACAATGCCGTGCATAATCATAATACTCGGAAGAATACCAACTTGAGAGTAATAATCTGTCTCTACACAATAAAGCTCCATTATCAGCTGGTATAAATATGTTCAACACCTTATCAAATTTGCTGAAGTCCAAAATTGGAACATCATCATTCAAGACTAGCCTTAAAGATTACCTTTTAAATAAATTCCGTTATTCCGTTGAAGAATTTTTATCACAATAGTTTATTCACTTTATTGACAATTGTAGTTTCATCTGTATATTTTTAACCTTATATGTATGTATCATGTTGACTTATGACTTGTCTTATAACAACTTGTTGTTCAATCAAGATGAAATAAAGGTATTATTATTATTATTGAGAAAATTCCATAACAATATGACAGGAAAAATATGAAATAAGGTTAGGGGCCTAGGCCTACATGAGAAAATAACCTGATGAAGGATAGAAGGGATGTTGGGTTCCAAGGCGCTTCAACTCCTAGGTTATTTTGCACTTACACGAAGTATTAAACAAATTAATGATCATATTCTTGTATTGGTTCATTTTTCGTAAGCTATCAAAACTTGAAAATGGCACTCGAGGTGAATTATGTATTGTGAAAAAAAAAACACAGAGCATTAATAACAAAATTACCCTATGTGTACGATGTAAATGATCATACATGCCACTTATATATCTGAACAAAATTATTGCATAAAAAACGTCACTTAGATAAATTGATGAATACTGAAAATTAAATCTCAGGAAATATGTGTCAAACAGTTAAAATGAATGTCAAGCTGCATTCATACTCACACACAAACTCATACTAATGAATAGATAGGCCAACATACACCCTGGTACATACACAATTAAACTAAAACCTGAGTTTTGTGCAATGAGGTAAATTAATAGTGATTTTATTTTACATACCAAGTGACTTATGTTTGCTCTTGAAATATTGATCCGGTTCTTCAATCCCCCGACAGAATACAAATGCTGAGTGGAGGTCAGGGGTTTTGGGTCCATTCCGCTGATGATAGACATAAGATGATGACGATTATTATTTGCTTATATTGATTATGTAGTGTATGAGGTAGGAGGGAAGACACTGGAGTCGGTGGAAAATTACAAGTATTTGGGGGTGGTATTTGATAGGCGTCTAGGGTGGGGGAGTCAGATTGAGAGAGTAGTAAAAAAGAGTATAAATGCGCTAAACTTTGTGATGAGGCAACTTAGGGGGGCAGGTATGGAGATTAAGGAGAAAGCATATTTCTCGTTGGTGCGTCCCATGGTAGAATATGCTAGTTCAGTTTGGGATCCTTATAGATTAGGTGAGATAAAGGATGTGGAAAGGGTCCAAAGGATTGCGGTAAGAAGGGTTACAGGTAGGGTCAGGAGGTGGAAATGGGGTGACAATGAAAGGGGGGAGAGGGTGAGAATGTTGGAGTCCAACTGAGATGATGCGAGACCTGGGATGGCAGAAATTGGAAATACAGAGGAAGGAGGATCGTTTATGTAACTTCTCCAGGGTAATGGAGGGAGAGGGGAGGGGGGGGAGCTGCATAAGTTGATTGAAAGGAATGAGTCAGGGTATGGAGGTAGGCGGGTAGTCATAAAGGGGGCTGGATTAAATGTCGGTAAATTTTCTTTCTTGAATAGAAAGGGTAGGGACTGGAATGGGCTTAGTAGAAGTGTTTTCGAAGGGGATGAAATCAGGTTAAAGTTATTCCGTCAGAGGGTTAGGGAGATGGTGTGATAGGGGTAGTTAGGGAACTTGCCACCGTGCATTTATGTGTAATTGCAAGAGTTAAATAATGATAATAATAACCACATGACAGCCAGGTTATGAAATCACTATACTACCTCTCAAGTCCCAAATCCCAGGCCAGGTTTTTTCCTGGTTATATCGCACGGATGCTTGTGTTTAGGTAGCCTTTCATGACATTTATAGCAGGAATAAATGGTTTTATTGTATTGATATGTTGTGTCACGGTACTTGATATGTGAAACAATATATTTGCCGACATCACCGTTATTTAGCATTCAGAGGCAGTTTGACACATATAACCTAGAATGATGTTTTGGAATAACAGCAGACTGTATTTCATCATTTTCCGATACATTAGCGTATTCTATAGGCGAAAAAAACAAAACATACATTTCTCAATTTATCTCCTGGATGTCAGTAGGCTCACAAGTCCTATGTCAATATGACGTCATTTTGTTGAGATATTAAATGAAACATATTGGAAAGTGTACGGACGCGCACATGCGCTCACGGCCTGTGCAACACGATTGCGGTGGTGGCTAACGTTCCCACCAACAGCTAGGTTATACGGGGGTTCTAGTGAGCAGATGATAATGAAACTATGAAATGATAATAGTGAAAGGCCATTTACAAAAACCTATGCTTCAAGAGGGACTTCGACTCACGCCCAATAGAGACTTTGGTTTTTAAAGCTATGCTTCAGCTGACTGAGCAACGAAGCGAGGCTATAGACATAAGATCAGTGATTTAGTAACAAGTACACACACTCAATAAGGTCTTCTGATGTCACATTGTTACAATACAAGTGAAGATATCAAATGTGTCTGTAAAGTATGGTCCTAATTAATGTACCGGTACTTCCATTAGTACTGTCAGATTGAAAGTAATAATACTTCCAGAGTCTACGATTTTAAATCTTGATCTTGATGATATTTTAGATGAGGCATATACATAAATAACTGAAAATACTTAGCTCATTGGCATTGCACAGCTTTAGAGCAAACTAATAAGCATATTTAGGCCTACAAAGAACAAAACCCCAGCCACACAATTATATATACTGTAGTGAACTCAAAAAAACTCAATGAAAAACTCAATGCCTATGCTGAGGCCTCTCTAGGATTATTTATTTACAAATTTTTGTTTTGCTGGGGGCAGGGCAGATATCTTTTGTTTTTATGATTCTGAAATGAGTAAGTAAGTACGTACTCCTTCAATCTTGAAAAATCGTGATTGCAACACAATTGCCTTGATATTTCAAGTTTTATAAACTGAGGAGAGTAGGATCAAAACCTGATTTCAGACGGTTGAAATACAATGTATTAAAATTGTACAGCTAGCTGCATGAAGGATTTGATTTCCGTTTCGGCTCTGCACAACTATACACAGTATCCACAATTTTACTATTGTATCAAGGGATTCATGTCTTTATCTGGAATTCTAGAGTTTCGTGCAAACTACCAAGTGAAGAATCTTAATTTTCTCTTACTTTTCCAGGTATTCTAGGTTGGTGGGAAAACTCAGAACTGCTCTACCACGAGATTCCTGAAAGCAGATCAATTACTCACCACGATTGATTGATCTTCAGCGCAAAGAAGTGCATCATCTTGATGAAACAACAGCCCGTATAATACGAGTCCCAGCCCGCCTCGTGAAACACCTCGTTGCCAACGGCAGTACCGTTGGCCAGCGTTACGGCGGGCGAGTGTTGAGTGATTCGTTTCCCGTTGCCAACCTTGAAGTACAGGTAGAGCTGACTGAGGTCGTTCGTCTCCCACGAGAGCGTCTTGTCGACTTTTTCTCGGAGCTCGTAGCTGATGAACTTGGTGTCGTAGACGTGAGGGAACAGGGCGTGAACGTTGGTCTTGAACTCGGCGTAGCTAGCTGTGAATGAAATGGTGTCAAGACTTCAACTCATTCTTTGTTGACTAATACAACTGCGCTCATCGAAAATGATGAAGTAGAATACCAGTACCGATACTAGAACCAGTAGTTGAAAGTTGAAATTCATAATTTAAATTAATTTTCTCAAGTAGGCTATACTAGTAGCAAAAATTACAAGTACGCTGAACGATTGCTGGTAACTTTTCTAACTTCTAGTTACAGTGTAACCTCTATGCATCGTTTCCAGATCCATTGTTTTTCTGCTTGTATCATTCATTTTTTCTCATCCCACTCCCATTTGATCAATGTTAAATTTTCCTGAAGGATCGTTATCCTGCATGGATGGTTTATTTTCCTGGTCCCTTGAAAAACGATGGATAGAGGTTTCACTGTACATGTATTCTATTTTTGAATATTTCTCAACATTTTACATAAATACAATGTCAGTCTAAAATCCCACAAAGTCTTCATAGAAGACTCAACTGTGAGATAAAAGAACATATTAAGACTGTACATTTTCAATTTTTTATATATTGATTAATGCATGATGGT
>OZ023328.1:18867810-18875310 GCA_964007535.1 Brachyptera risi
TTTGTTTGCGAGTTATTATCAACAATTGTTTTAACTTGTTTGATAGACATTCAGTTCTTGAATTATTTTGCATTGTTCTTTTTCTGTGCATTTCGGCCGTATTTCTCCGTGATAATTCATATCATTAGTTGTTGGTCCTTGTTCTAGTTTCGTGTTTTTGCATTTGCGATTTATTCATTCGCTACAATGGCGTCTAAAATCGCAAAGCAACAGGCAGTGCTCACGGCAAAGCGAGAGCGGATATTCGCTTCATTACAACGCTCTTACGACGCATTTAAAACGCTTGATAGTGCCAAAGCTTTATTGTGCAAGCCTCGCTATGACCAACTTGCCGTTTTGAAAGACAACTTTGAGGCCATTCAAAACGAAGTAATAGCTTTGAACGCTCAGCTTGACGAAGGCGTCGATGCTTTGCCGGTCGACGCTATTGAAGCCAGCTTCGAGGAAATGCTGTATGCGACTCATGATCTGTATCTCGCCGCCGTTGCCGCGACGACGCCTACTACGCCTCCGCCGCCAAATCAAAATGGTTTTCGAGCCATCTCATTGCCGACAATCGCGTTGCCGGCATTCTCTGGTGATATTACTCGATGGACGGAGTACTATTCGCTATTTAAATCTCTCGTCGACGAGAACAACGACCTGAATCAAGTTCAGAAATTCCACTATTTGAGGACCACCCTCAAAGACAACGCCTTGTCTGTCGTCTCCGGGTTTCCGATTACGGAAGCCAATTATTCTGTGGCCTTGGATGCTCTTGTCAGTCGGTATCATAACCCTCGGTTGTTAGCCACCACGTATGTTCAACAGGTTTTAGAATTTACGCCTCTCAAAACCAATTCACATTCTGGGCTGCAATCATTTCTGAAAGTTCACAAAACTTCGATCGAAGCGTTGAAAGCTCTGAATATCGAAGATTTGTCAGATTTTCTGCTTTTCTCATTAGCACTGACCAATCTCGACACATCAACGCGCAAGGCTTTCGAACAGAAACATTCTTCGCACAGCACTCCTAGCTACGCGTCGTTGATCAAATTCATTGAAGAGCAGTCCAGGACGATGGAATTGTGTGGTCTCGACAAACAAGCAGCTAGCTCTTCAAAAGCTATTCCTCCTTCCACAAAGCGAATCAATTCGTTGTTAGTTGCGAATCCTCCGCCCGTCAGCTTTAAATCTCGCGAGCAGAGCAAATCAGCAAGCTCGACCACGAAACAATCTTCGTGTCCAGTCTGCAAAGGGGAGCATACTCTATACTCGTGTTCCGTATTTCGGCAACGGTCCGTTGACGACAAATACAACACGTTACGTCGCCTACAACGCTGCTTCAACTGCATGGGCGCTCACCTCAGATCGCAATGCACCTCTAAGAGTGTTTGCGGTACATGTCAAAGTAACAAACATCATTCGCTGTTACACACTGCACGAATCAACCCCTTGACTCGTGACACAATAGCAACCGAAGTCTCTTCTCCTCCGGAGACCACCTCGCCTCATCCTCAAACTCTCGCTTGTCAAGTCAAGACAAGCAAGCCAGTGCTACCCACAGCTCTGTTGGGCACTGTTCGCGCCTTAATACGCGACTCTCACGGTCAACTGCAACCCATCCGTGCGGTTATCGACTGTGGTTCACAAATCTCTGTTCTCACTCACTCGTTCCTTCAGAAGCTAGGATTGAAAATCAATCCTTGTCATTCCGAACTCTCTGGTATTGGTCACGTTAGTGCTCGGGTAATCGGGACTGTTCAATGCAGCATCGCTTCCCGGTTCACCCCTGCAACCTCTCTCAGCGTACAAGCCTACGTTATGCCTGCGATAGCGAGTCAACTTCCAACCACCACCGTTCCGCTTGAGGTGTTTGAACTTTATCGCTGTCTCTCTCTTGCCGACGACCGCTTTCATGTGCCCGATCAGATCGACTTTTTGATCGGCGCCGATTTATACCCTGATATTCTTGAAAAGTCAGGTGATATTGTGATGAGTGGCAGTCCATCTGCCATAAACACGGTCTTCGGCTGGGTGGTTTTGGGTCCTATTCGGTGTTTGGATGCCGAGTTCCAGCCTCCGCTCTCTCTGCTTGCTTGCACTGGTTCTCCATTGGATCGTACTCTTCGATTGTTTTGGGAATCGGAAGAAGTTTCACGTCCTCTTCAAGTTGATCCGGACGATGAACTTTGTGAGGAGCATTTTCTTTCTACGCACTCACGGAACCCTTCCGGACGCTATTCGGTAGCACTCCCTTTCAAGAACACATCCTCTCCTCTCGGATATAATCGTGAGGCCGCCCTCCAGAATTATTTGAGTATGGAGCGGCGACTGAAACGCAATCCTGAGCATGATGCTGCGTATCAAGCATTCATGCAAGACTATATTCAATCGAACCACATGCAACTTGCAAGCACCTCTTCGAACTACGTGATTCCGCATCATTGTGTGCACAAGATTACCAGCTCCAGCACGAAGCTGAGAGTGGTATTTAACGCCTCTTCTCCAGATGAGAGAGGCGCCTCTTTGAATCAGCTGTTACTCAGTGGTCCCAAGCTTCAGAGCGAACTCCCGGGCGTTTTAACCCGATTTCGTTCTCATCCCATCGCAATTTGTGCTGACATTCGTCAGATGTATCGTCAGATTCTGGTCCAACCATCTGACCGCAAATATCAGCACATATTTTGGCGACCCAATGCAGACTCTCCAGTAAAAGAATATGAGCTCAACACGGTCACATATGGGCTCGTACCGTCAGCTTTTCTTGCTCAACGAGTGCTGAAGCAGCTCGTGCACGACGAAGGGGCTCCTTTCCCCAATGCTTCGCGTGCTTTAATATCTCACATCTACGTGGATGACATCGTGTCTGGCGCAGCAGACGTCGCTCAAGCTCGCATTCTTCAATCGGAATTACAGGCTCTTCTAGCTAGTGGAGGTTTCGAACTCCGAAAGTGGGCCAGTAACCTCCCAGAAGCATTGAGTGCACTTCCGGAGGATCATCTAGAGACTCCAGTCGTGTTTTCGGATGACGATCAGGGCATCAAGATCCTTGGTCTGTTCTGGGATCCCCGATCGGATGATTTCTCATTCCACACCTTACCATTCGAAGGCGTGGTAACGAAGCGCACGGTCTTGTCGTACATTGCGCGCATTTTTGATCCTTTGGGATTCCTCACCCCGCTCGTATGCTGGATGAAGATTTTTCTTCAGCAACTTTGGTTATCGCGGGTGCAGTGGGACGACGTTTTACCACCGCTTCTTGCTCAAAGGTGGTTGGACGCGGTAGCCGAGATCTGTCTTCTCTCGAACTTCCGAGTTCCACGCGCATTTCCTGCTTCACAAGGCATACATCGACTTGTAGGCTTTTGTGATGCCTCCGAGAAGGCCTACGCTGCGATACTTTACCTTCACACAACGAATCATGCAACTTCGCATATTAGTTTGTTGCGAGCAAGGAGTAAAGTATCCCCGGTCAAACCCTTGACCATCCCTAAGCTTGAACTCTCTGCTGCTTTGCTTCTAACGCGTGTGCTAAAAGATACTCTTCCCTCACTCAGCACTCTTGTCGTGGAGTCAGTAACCCTCTACACTGATTCGACTATTGTGCTCGCGTGGCTTGCCACCCCTCCACATCGACTGAAGACATTCGTCGCCAACCGAGTAGTGGAGATACTCGACAACTCCACTCCTACCAATTGGGCACACGTGGATTCCGAAGAAAATCCCGCTGACTGCGCTTCTCGTGGAATACTGCCTTCTCAGCTCATGGAATGCCCGTTGTACCTCTCGGGTCCTTCTTTTCTCAGGAGTCCCCATGCTCTGTGGCCTATCTCTGTACCTTCCACTGATTTATTGTCTGAATTGCCAGACATTAAGCCTTCCATGGTCACTTTGGCCACAACGGTCAAAGTAGATCCTCTCCTGGTGAATTTTCGAAAGTTTTCCACACTTCTCAAAGCACAACGGGTCTTTGGGTATGTAGTTCGATTTGCCCGTCTCTTATTGGCGAAACGATCCAAGATTCTGCCTCCTACAGGTTCTTTAAAACCTGTGGAGCTGCAAGACGCTCTTGAACTGATCATAAAAGTCACTCAAAACCACTTTTATGCAACCGAGATCAGCCAATTTGCCAAACAGGGACAGGTTTCATCCCGGATCGCTTCGCTGAAACCTTTTCTCGAACCCTCGGGCTTACTCAAGGTGGGCGGAAGATTGTGTCACTCTTCTCTTCCTGAAGAGGCTCGGTACCCAATCCTACTCCCCAAAGAAGCTCACCTCGCATCTCTCATTTGCGATGCCTTCCACCGAACATCGCTACATTCCGGCCCGAGAACGGTACAGGCGCTGATACAGCAGCGTTACTGGATCGTTTCTCTGCGCGGTTTGTTGAGGCAGCGCATACACCAGTGCATTACTCGCCACAAGTTTCGCGCAAAGCCTATGCAGCCTCCAATGGCAGATTTGCATTCATTCGTGTATTTTTTCTGTTCAAAGCACGCATTGGTGCTTTGCTCATTTCTTCATGTTTACTTTCTTGTTGTTCTCTCTTTTTTCATTTTTTTTTTTGAAAAGTCAGCGACCATTGAATAAAATGGTTGCGTCTTCTCCTCAATGAATCGCTCGGATCATGTGCGATTTCTTTGCTGTTCTCCGATCCAATTGGGAAGCAATCCAATTACTCGGTGAAAATCTCATGCTCACGTTGCCTATGAAGTTACAAGGCTTCTTACGAACAGTTTGCTGTTCTAATTTCATGTTCCTAATTTTCCGTATCGTTTACCTCAGCTTTAAAATGTTCATTTTGGTGGGCGCTATGTTAACGCCGGTCTTTTGAGACCAGCTAGCTCGTTTTCCCTAGTTGTCAATTGAACATGAAATCATTCGATTGCGTCATGGAATGTTGTATACATTGCAAACCGTGTTTCTAGTCGACCTTCCTTTCTCATTGCTGGTTGGCTGGTGGGTTGTCACGCGATGTGTGCGTCCAATCACAGCTCACCATTCTCGTGTTGCCTGAACCCGTCAGGCCTCGCAGCTCAGTTCTCTCCTGTACTCGATTCAGATCGGACGTACTTGTAGTCGCTCGTCAAGTGGGTGAATTCGGTCATATTCTCGACCAGCTCTTGTTGTGTGAGCTTCTCCAGTCCTTCTCTACTTTGTTAGAGTTCGGACGTACTGTACATTATTTCGCATGTACGCAGTTGTTTCTTTTCTATTCTTCGTTCTTCTTGAGTCGTTAATAGGACCTCTTTCCATACTTTCTTGTTTCTAATTCTTCACATTTGTTTTGGTCTTTATCATTTACGAATTTGGGTGTTTTGTTTTCTCTCAAGCTTTTGTTTCTTGTTTATTCGAATGGTGTGCGGGGACACCACTCAGGTTTTGATTTATTGGGTTTCGCTTCTCGTTATTCATTCTTTTGATTTGGTTAATAATAACGTCAAGTCGACGTAGACCAAATACGTATCGTTTTGGGGTGAGGCATAATCCGAGTTTGGATTATGCTCGCCTGATTATTAATGCCAAGTCGGCACCCGAATACAGTCCACTGGTCTTTCATCGCCATCTCTAAGATCGGCGGTAACAATATATATATATATATATATATATATATATATATATATATATATTTATATTTATATATTTATCTATTTATCTATTTATTTTTATTGTTTTTATACAGTGTTATATACTATACACAGGTAGTGAGAATAGAGCAGGAGGGCGTAACAACTTGTGCCTCACTACCACTACAGCTCATATATGATGGTATTAAAACTTCCACGATGTAGATATTGAGGATAATTATTATTTCGGGTATTAGGCCTATAATCATCGTGTTGTATTGAATGAAACATCTTAATATTTAAAATATGATTTTATTCTACGTTTCAATATAATATTCAGCGCTATAGAGATCTTTAGCGCAGTGAATTTTTCAACAATATGTTTTGTCAATCAATTTTTATATTCTTCTTGATTTTATAAAAGATATACTTTCGTTTGAATATAATTCTTGAAAAAAGCTGAATATTACCTTGAAACGTAGAATAAAATCATGTTTTAAATATTAAAATGTTTTATTCAATACAACACGATGGTAGTGATACCCGAATTAATAATTATCCTCAATAAATATATATATATATATATATATATATATATATATATATATATATATATATATATATATATATATACTGGTGGAACGAAACATGAGAGTGTTGGATATTTATGTTGATATATGTTTATATGAAGTATCATGTGAAGCTAATCACGCTATAACTCAATAGAGAGTTAATAACTTGATGCATCTCGAGTTCAAAACAATTATGTACCGGTAATTGCCAGCTGCCTTCCTGTTTTATGCATTATTCATTTTCATTGTTCCAAAATTTGATTGGTCACATTATTTGCAACCACGTGTTTCTGATGAAAATTGAATTTTCAAAAATTCGTGTTATTTATTTAAAAAAAGTAGATTTTAAATTCTTGGCATGATTCGCATTTTTGTGAAAGATGATTATTATACATTATATATTAAACCATTTCATCAAAATAGTAATCAAACTATACTCTCCATGTATTTAGCTGCATCTATAATAAACATATAAACACCTACCGCCATAGAGAAATCCTTGAACTGTAACCACCAAAACTCGTACCATGAAAACAATTAAAGTGATTGAACAAACAAAAACCGCAAGGGAATAAAACATTATAACAAACAATAATTAAAAAATATGTACGAAGATAAAATGAAATCAACAGAATTCGAGAATGAAACTCGACTTTTCTTCATAAATAACTTCTATTTATTTATTCATTGGATAACAGCTTTGAAACAAATACAGTGTTGAGGAAATATACATAATGCCAAGTCTCATTCCTCCGTTGGCTGATTACTTTTCTACTAAAAATAATGTACTCAATTAAAAATACTGTTAAGAAGCCGCAGGCGCTCTACACGGGCTCGTTGCTCGCTCGCTTCAGACACGAGTGTAACATGCATCGTGTGCTTGGCGCAGCCCATAGACTAGCCCGTCGAACTCATATTCAAGTAAACGCCGCTAATTCCCTTACTCACAATTTTGATATATTTCACAGTCTATATTTTTTTTCGGTATTCAAAAAAATATATATATAGGTTTTCGTAAACTAGTGATTATTTCATTTTTCATTTGAAGAATTTGAAAAATTAAAAATTTTTAGTTCAAAATTCTGTAAATGCGATAACCTCCGTTTTTAATTATTGACAGAATGCAAAAACAATCATATAGATATCTCAAAAATTACGGCCCTGAGAGTTTGCGGCGTGAAATACGAGCGCCTGCGGCCTCTTAAATGTATGTATTGTATTGTATTATATTTATTCTTATATTCTCGTAGATTTGTACTTAGTACAGATGTAGGATGTGAATGTTGTATAGTTGCCATTTTTTGTAAAGTTAATAATATCCCAAGTTTACAAGTCGTAAATCTGATAGTATTTTGTTGAAAGCCCAGAGATCAAAGTTT
>OZ023328.1:18880310-18997810 GCA_964007535.1 Brachyptera risi
GAATAAAAAAATGCATAACTTTGTCAATATTTCAAAAGAAATATTTGTTTTTTGTGGTTTAATGAAAAGAAAGTTACACTTCTTATATCAGTGCAACTGGACAAGAGTTTTGAGTTGAGATTTCAGAAATGTCAAAGGCTGTCAATTCAGAAGTGTTTGAATATTCTTGTGAATTTTGTGAAATGTGGATTTTTCAAACTTCACGATTTTTTCCGGAAAAACCTTTTGACCGATTTTTCTGAATAACAATCCCAGTCTATTCTGGTATGACAGAAGAAATATGTAGAAAAAGTTTCAATTTGATTGGTATCTTTTCCCGACCTGTATGCCGCGCACAAAATTACAAAAAAAACAACATAAAAACGAAGCCATTTTTTTGGGTATGTCAAATGGAATCTTCGCTACGATCATCTGATTAAAAAATTGTTACTTCGATTGGTTTATTTATAACAACAGTCACTGATGGTTATTGAGTTCAACAAAACTTATGTCATTCATCATATAGATTATGATATTACTTTTGATTTTTCAAAAAATTCCTCTAATAAAAAGACCAACCCAGTTCTTTCTTTGGTCTCTTCTTTAGAAAGCTATCACAAACAAAAACACTCCGATGAAAATACGCTAAATAAAATGAATCAGGTCCCGGTTAAACGAACTTTCTAGATAAGTTCGGCCTATTGATTAGCTAATTATTAGTTTGAGTACGAAAATAACAAAAGTATCTAAGAATGATAACAATTCAATCCTATATCTATTGCTTAGTTATAACTAAAATTTTATAAAACTGAACTATATTAAAGTAAAATTGAGTTCTACTGAAAAATTTAAAATAAAATGAACTTCGCAATAATTAATTTTCATCACATTTTAATTATTTGCATGTCATTTCATTTCGAACCATATATTAATTTCAGAAAGAGTATTCTGAAGACAAGAAGCTTCATTTACGATGTTTCTTTTTTGCAATCACCTCAGTTGGCCATTTCACAAGCTTGAAAAGCGTGCCAACTAGAACGAACTGTCTACTTGTACATGTAAACTGCACGCATCGCACTCCAACTGCAACCGTCGACAATTCAAAAGTCGATTTCACTCAGTCAATAAATGAAATGCGCCATTCAGGAATGAATAAAAATATTATCAAACTTTGATATATTCGATATTATGTATGATCTAAAGTCGAGGACCGAAGTTAAACTATAGCAGATGACAAAAGTGACGACAAATATTCTGCATTCCCATTGGTTGTCTGCTGCTAGTCGGCCGTTTGAGTTGGTGTTTTGAGTATCTCTCTCTATCCTCTTCAAATCCAATTCCAGTCCACAGCGGTCTAGTTGGCGACACGTTCTCACGACCAATTTCGGTCTAGTTGATGAAGCCAATCGGCGAATGGGACAACTGAAGTTGTCTTTGTGTACAGTGCTTAATTCGTGTACCCCCTATTGTTCAGGTCCTGTTCGAATTGTCCGGACAACTCTTCCGAGTGCTACAAGAAGTACAGGCATTGTATTTCTGGCGATGGCATCAAGAGGAGTCTGTTGACTGCCAACAGGAGATTACCAGGACCAAACATACAAGTGAGTCAAAGTAATGAATATTTGCGTTTCACGAAGCTTCGACATGTAGGTCGTTTTGCGTTGGTTGAGACAATTAGTTGACATAATAAAACAAAGCATAGAATGAATTATACTGGGAAAACGCCTTATATGCGTTGTTAGACGAGCGGATAGTAATAGTATGTCGACTTTTATGGCCAAACTTGTGAATACATTCGCCAATTGGGTGACATTTGATTCAGAAATGGGTAAAAACTGCTTCGAGTGATACCAATTTAGCACATTTTATGCTTTTTCTTCAAAATGACTCACCCGATCAAGCTGAAAGTTTTCATTAATGTGTATCAGAATGTAATCTAACTTCACGCAAATTTTCATTTTTTTTGGAAAATAAAAATATTTCCTTTTTTCCGCCGTGTTATTCTAAAGGGTATTTTTGAAATTTCTAAAATTCATTAAAAAAAAAGTTAACATCCGATATTTCCACAAAACTATACAGATCTAAGTTTGATAAGGAAACATAATGAAAAAAAGTTTGAAGTTGATAGCTGTAGCCGTTTGACCTGTGGAGAACCGAAAAAAAACATAAAAAAAACAACTTAAAAACGAACACCAATTTTTTTCAGTATGTCAAATTGAATCCTCGCTAAGGCTCGTCTAATAATAGAAAATAAATCTATTGGTCTCCCAAGACAATTTATTCTTCTAGCCGAACGAAGCTGAATTCCACATATCAACTGAGTTACACCATATGAATGTACTATTTTAGAGAATACTTCAACTTCTCTGAAAGCAATTTCACCAGAATGTGGTCAAACAGAAAGTCCGTATATATAGTGACTATACTATACGATAGTATAGTTCATGGTATGTGAATATCTCTGATATATATCCGATATATCTGAATATATCTATGGTCTGGAAATATTGAGTCGTATAGGATCCCCAGATAGTTGCAACAAAAAACAAAAAACATACAATTGTGAGTAATGCGTGCGATAAATAGCTATATATAAGCTTTTATTCTATTATTTTCATATTGGGCTCAACGACGCACGGTACTGATGACTAAGATCTATTGGCGTAGATGAATGATGAAGGAGATGAATGGAAAATGAGAAGAAAGTTTTTTTTAGATGATTTTTGATTAGTTGAAAGGAGTCGGTCGTGACCTGTTGTTAAAGAACCATTCTGCATTACGTGAACGATAGAGGCACACGACGAAACAACCCTGTCAGATGGTCGACCATGGCGAGAATCGAACCCCGGTCCCCTGAATGAAGGTTCAGTGTGTTACATCATTAAACCACAGTCTGAGGGATGTATAACTCACAAGTTCAATCAGCCAAGACCGTATAATATTGAAAAAATAATGAAATTAATAAAATACAATAAAAAAAAAAAAAAGAATCGGTAATAAGCACAAGTACAGAGAAAAAGAGAAAATGAATAAGATTTCTTCAAGAAGAAGATCAAGAGAATGTTCTATTTTTTTCTGAACCTGGCATTATTATCTATTGGTATTTATTGTTTGTCAAATGAGTTATCTTATTTTTAATTATTCTTTGGGGTGCTCTAAGATCACCCTCGTGGTGCCCCGTTCAAACGATCCCATCTTTCATCCACTGCCTTAATTGGGATACAATGATTTTGTATCAAGTTTTGATGTTATTTAAAAAAAAACACTCTTCTCAGTCCGCTCCAGATAGTTGAAACGGTAAAAAATGCAACGATAAACACACAACTGTGTGTAATACGAGCTCACTAAAGACCTGATTGAACTCACAGGTGTGCGAAAACGACATCCTGGTCGTCGACTTGATCAACAGAGTCCCGCGACACGAGGTCACGATACACTGGAGAGGTCAGCCGTTATCAGAGACGCCGTTCATGGACGGCGTACCTCTGTTGACCCAGTGTCCAGTGTCCAGTTCCACGACGTTCCAGTACAAGTTCCGAGCTACCCGACCAGGAACACATGTCTGGCACGCACAGTCAGGTACAAACTCTGGAACAATAATGTATCCATAATTTATATATCTCAGATATATTAAAAACTCCATCTCATAAGTCCTCAACCGTCAAAGTGTACGATATACATACACACACACACACACACACATATATATATATATATATATATATATATATATATATATATATACATATATATATATATATATATATATATATATATATATATATATATATATATATATATATATATATATGTATATATATATATATATATATATATATATATATATATATATATATATATATATATATATATATATATATATATGGATCAACTTTGCCATGTCAAACATGTCAAACATGCCTTCGGTGCCCCTTGACTCTACTACCACAAATCAGTTATCTCGTTCATACGCATAAGACCATTAAAATTTGTTCAAGACTCCACCGACAGCTTTGCCATTTGTGGGTACAAATATAACAATATTCACAAATACAAATATTTGTGGTTACAAATGAGTTGATAATATGAAATGGTGCTTACACAAACCCATGTCCGACTTGACCAGTTTCTAAGGCAGTGCTCTAGATGACTGAGCCTGAGGTCTGCTACTAGCTAGTACGCTAGGTGCTACATAACTCTCGTACAAATGGAGAAACTAATTTTAAGTGTTATTCCGGAGCCCACACTGCCTGACCTGCAAAGACTTCTCGAAGTCCTCAGGAGTCCTACTTATACTGCCTCTTCTTTGAATTCCCCGGACATCATTTTACAACCTGACTTTCATAGACTTCCCGGAGCCCCCCCGTACTCCTACACCGTGTACGAGTATACTCCTCTCCGTATACTAACTTCTCATTACCTTGCATTCAAAGTGCACAGGTTAATACATTTCATGCTGTAGAGCTATAGTAGCTAGCAGCAAGAGACTAGAACTGTATCTATACTATAGGTAATTGGAAGATCTACCTGTCATGGCAACTTGCCTGATCTTTGTGTATTTCCACTGTTGTTAGCACAAAATACTATCCTACCCACGAGGGGACCACGAAATGTGATATATTATTGCACTCTAAATGTGAATTTATTATTATTATATCATTTTCATGGTGGGTAGTTATTGTAGTGAATATAGTAACCAATCAAATTCGTATAGCCCCTTATAGCTAGCAAAGCGTGACACATTTATTTGAGGTAGAATAGAATAGAATGTTTTATTGGTCCTAATTGATCTTGATATAAAGATAGACGTGTCAATATAGTATATAGTTATACAAGTGATGATAGACAATTTTAGAAATAAATGTACATCCATTAAACAACAAAAACAGTGGACAGCGAAAACAACAACAACAACAACAACAACAACAAATAGTGGATGTATCAGTAATACAGTTAATTATTCATTAATTATTAAAGTTCATTCGGTAAGGGTACTGGACGTAATTTTTCTTCTTGACTTCATAGCTTTTTGTGAGATAACCATGCGATATTTTTGTGTGTGCAGATGAGTACAGCGACGGAGTTGTCGGAGGATTTATTGTGAGACAGACAGAGTCACGCAGCGTGGAGCGTGACTTGTATGACGTGGATAGCACTAGTCACGTGGTGGTCGTTAACGCTTGGCGTGACGCGTCAACGATTCAAGACTCTCTGCTCATCAACGGCAGGTCGCAGTCCAAGGTGGGCCTTGAACAATGATGCATTTGTTTATTCATTTGTTAATTATTATTATTTCCAATACAATTTAAATTGAGCACACGGACTAATCATAATCATGTACATGAATATCAATAATACACAAAACATTTTTTAATGGTTCGCAAAACAAGTTATTTTACATTTACGGCTTGAAGCATAAGTGAAAGTCTGTTTCTGTCCCTTGATACCTTTTAAATCCTATGCAATATAACATGGTCAACTGATTCGACCAGGTAGCAAAGAGGCTTTTACTTCTGCTTCAAGCTATAGTAATTTAGTGCGGTATATAATCAAGTGATGAAGTTGATAAGCGAATAATAAGCTTTTCTGGAAGATGTGTTACGTCATCAGCATTGAAAGCCAATGACAAGTCAATACGGTTTTCTTCCAGAATGCAAATGGCGAATTTCCTGCCACGGTGTTTACTGTTGTATCTGGCAAGAGACACAGATTCCGATTGGTTCACGCAGGTGGACGTGGAAATCACTGTCCAATCACAGTGTCTGTTGATCAACATACATTGAATGTGATAGCACTGGATGGATCTCTTATCGCACCACGACTTACACATTCCATCAGTTTGGCAGCAGGTACGTCGTGCGTATACGTTTTTGGAGTTGTTCATCACGAATGAACATACTTTTTGCCAGAAGAGAGCAGTATACGGGCAATGGTGGAAGTATTTAGGGCACTATTCAAGGTAATATTCAAAGTTCAAACAATTAAAAATCATTATGGCAGCTCCTAGTTTGTACATCTACAATAATTGCGTGCTAAATAATATTAATCTACGTCGTGCGTAGATTAAGGTACGTCGTGCGTATACGTTTTTGGAGTTGTTCATCACGAATGAACATACTTTTTGCCAGAAGAGAGCAGTATACGGGCAATGGTGGAAGTATTTAGGGCACTATTCAAGGTAATATTCAAAGTTCAAACAATTAAAAATCATTATGGCAGCTCCTAGTTTGTACATCTACAATAATTGCGTGCTAAATAATATTAATCTCGCCTTCTAGATCACTAATGACCAAGATCACGATCATACTCGACATGGGAACGACATTCATTCTCAAACACATAATTCATCTATCCACACAACTAGCCCATCCGTTGCGCGCCAGCCAGATATTTCAACAAACTGAATCTGCAAATAGGCCTACTCCAAATAGAAACTAACACTCCATGACGCCGCTTCCACATCTGAATTGAAGAATATTCTAATCGACAAAGCATTCTATTCCGTAGAAGTATATGTGCAGAGGTTCACAATACAGCCAATGATGAATGAATAATTAAGATTTTATCACGGATTTTTATTAACCGGCACAGTAGCTGAGTGGTTAGCGCACTTGCTTCGTGTGACCCGGGAGGTGAAGGGACTTATCGGACCCGGTTCGATCCCAGCCACCGTCTATCTTTACAGGGGTTTTTCGTGGTTTCCCTCTGTAGTCTAGGCTAATGCCGGGATGGTTCCCACAATATAGGCCACGACCGCTTCCTTCCCACTATCCTTCCCATTACCCATGAGACCTTCATCTCATCATCCCATCATCTCATTAATCATTCATCCGACGCCAATAGATCTCAGTCATCTTTACAGAGCGTCGTTAAAATCCAATATAAAAAAAAGGATTTTCAGTTCAATAATAACACGGTTTTATATATAACAATGACGTATTCTATAAAGTGTAACCTGTTCCAATTGAATGAATATGTGACATATTATTATTATTTATTATAGTATTCGATCCTTTCATAGCTCCTTCGCCTGAATTCCAAAATATGACTGACTCTCAATTTCCAGGAGAAAGAGCAGACTTCATCCTCCACGCCGACCAATCGAACTCTTCCTACTTCATGAAGGCGTCTACGTCTGACGACTGTCTCTCTCCCGCCATCCATAGCTTGGCCATCATCCGATACGACGCCTCCGAAGCCAACATCACTGATTCTGACGTTACCGATGCGGACGACGACTCCATGCAGCCGTCGATCGACGCCGACGACGCCGACGAACGGTTCAACGAGATCGAGAGTCGTGATCTGATGACGACGCATCGGATGTGTGAGAAAGAAAGAGGGGACATGTGTTTGACGGAGATGGAAGCGAGACAGAAGTTACCGGATGCGTTGAAAGCGGTGACAACGGATGTGAAGATATTCTTGAGCTTTGGTTATAGAGCGATGGCGGCTGATGATGATGATATGAGCTTGTTACTCTGGTGTAAGTATATGATGAATCGTATTGACATTTGGGAGTTCCCGTATTCCTGTTCCTGGATGAATGCATGAATGAAGAGTTATTCACAACTTTTGGATATACAAATACAGAGAAATAATAATTACATGTAGATAACTGCGTAAATAGTAAAATCTCACGTTCCTGGTGGTTAAAGAATTATTGAGATTCTTTGGGCTTCTAATTAATTATATAGATTAATAATAAGAGTTTGAAGTTTCATAGAATAGAGTCGAGGTCAGGGGTGGATCCAGGTCATATTCATGGGGGGGGGGCGATTTCAGTTTGAAAAAATGCCACAAGAGAACAGTTATGCAACGGCTTGTTTTTGCGAAGCCGGCGACCCACGAGGGGCAAGGGGAAAGGCCCCCTTCTGGCCCCGCAGGGCTTTTTTTGAAATAACACCCATTTTTAATACGGTTCAGCGTGTTTCAGACGAGGTTCAGATGCCGAAATTATTCTACTAATGGAATAAAAAATGGCTACAAAAAACAATATTTGTAGCTGCAGGGTTATTCAATGTCATTTTAGCACCACGCGCAAGCACACAATTGGACAGTCAATTGTGCGCCCCCGAACTGAGTGTGCAATTTGATGGTGAATGCAAGGAGGGAGTCATGCCCCGCAGGGAAAGTTTGGAAAATATATATTTTAATACGATTCCACGGGTTTCATGAACTACAAGAAATTTCTGAAATACAATAATTTTAACGATACTAATTTCGCCAAATGGCTGTTTTAAGCAAATAAAACGCTGGATCAATCCATCATTCAATAACAGTGATATTCGAATATGCAAACTTTACTCTATCCAGTTACTCGTCCAGTTATGTGAATAAAATGTCATTAATTTGATTTATAGAATACGATTACTGATGGAAAGTTACAAATGGGCGCCGATAGCGCCCTTGAATTTTACCACCGGGCAATCACCCTCTTTGCTCACCCCTAGAAACGATCCTCGTCGTTTTTATCATCATTATTCACAAACATCGTAATATATAATTCAAAACCTGAAAGACGCACGGTAGTTTTGTTTGTTGATTCTTGCTGACTAAACTACATAGGCCCACTAGATCTGACATTTTGAAACAGTAGGCTTACTCCCGATTAATTCTCAATGCAATTATGTAACATATAAAATCATGGCATACATAGCTTTATAGATATTTATTCCTTCTCTCTTCCAATATTTTTTCTTTCTTTCTTTCTTTCCTTTTCTCTACCTATTTTTTTCTTTCTTTCTTTCTTCCTTCCTATTTTTTTTCGTCGCTTCCGATTCATGAAGGGGGCGTTACCCCCCCCCGCTCCCCCCTGTATCCGCCCCTGGTCGAGGTGCCATTCAATTCCCTATGATATCGAGGTTTCGGTACTCATGGGAATGATGTTAGTTTGCGCGCTGGTATCTTGTTCCGGAGGCGATTTGCTCTCCCTATAGTAACGGGTGGAGTCCAATGTCGGTGTTGTATCCCAGATTCCTGGATACAGCCTAACCATACTCAACCATCGTCAAATCTTGTTTTAGCATGCTTAAATAAATGTTCAATATATATTTCGCGTGTGTAAATATCACTAAAACCCGATTAAATCGTATAGGAATGCAACCTCTATTGTTATCATTATTTACCATTGAGTAAGGCCTACTTATAAGATTTTGGTACGTTATGTGAATGCTTATAAACAACCCCAGTAGCTCATTCATGTGGCTATAGCAACGCTTTAGAAAATGAAGTTGGGTCAGACGTGGATGCGAGTTCAACTTCATGAGTTTTTGTAAACACTCTCTAATCTCTCATCACTTCAACATTTCATTATCACCTGCTTATTCGTATTCCCAATTCAACCTAACCGTTGGTGGGGTCGTTAATCATGCACCATTAAAAGGATGTATATATATATGTATATATATATATATATATATATATATATATATATATATATATATATATATATATATATATATATATATATATATATATATATATAAATGTATATATATATTAAAATAAAAATATATATACGGCCTATATTCTCTCCATGATGATCAGTTTTGAATGATATTTTTCGAAATTTTCATATTTCATATTTTTTTTATAATCAAGCCCATATTTAACACATAGGGATAAAATAATATTTCAAAAAGCTGAAACGAATATGCAATTATCTGATTTTTTTTATTCTTTCATTGTTCACTCCAACTATTGCATGTACATTATACACAATCGTAAAATTATCTTTCAATTAATTCAGTATAATTGTTGAAGATCTTATGAAAATTATTCATCATTTGATTAGGGGAAAACAATCTCGTGAGCCTACGTAATGTTCAAGTCAGTATAAGACTAGAATGCTCAAGATATGTTCACATGACGTATTCATAACTCGGCCCTCCGAGTACGACAGTATAATATCACCATCGTATAAAATGGTGATAAAACTATGTAATTCGTTTGATTGTAACGCCATCAAGCCACTAATTGTAACACGTTACATAATGAGTAAGTTGTTATAGCAAATAACAGCGATAATCAGTATTTTTCAAGTAATGATGCATATTTTAGCATCAACATTACCAGTGTCTTGTAAAGGGCGACCTAGATTGTCATTTATATCCAAGCTCTTGATAACTTTCACTCGATCTGAGCAATACCGCAAGCCACCGACACATCACTTTCTTCAGGTTTTTTACCGCACTTCTTTGTTCATCTGTTAAAAGTTAGTATAGTTCAAATAACTATGGTCAAATCTATTGTTATTGTAATTCGTGAATGAATATTTGTAATTTTTTTTCAGATGTTCAAAAATTCGAACATGATCGAAGTTTCTCGCTGCCTAATATAATTTTTTTTCATTGTTGCAAATAATTTTGTGAAACCGTTCCATTCAATCATTTTTCACATTCCAAATCGGTTTGGGTATACCGACGAAATATATTTCAAGTTTATTTTAGTGGCCAAATTGGAAAGAATCAGCGGTTTTATACCTTTTAGCGCTATTTATGACATTTTCATAACATTTATGTATGGCGGGATTGATTAATGCAAACAATAATGTGTCAAGTTTATGACGGGATAATGTTCATCACATTTCAAGTGCAATGGTTACTGCTGAATTACTGTAGTACATTTAAATATTCGTGATATTGCGTATCTGTTCCAACTTGTTTGCTTTTCTCTCCGTTTTCTACGCTGTTGACATCCTACAAATCTTACAATAATATAAAGAAATCCCGAGTCATCTTGTTCTCACCTTCAATTATTCATTCCACCCATTCCAACCCTGATTATTTCAACCCCTGATTGTGACTTTATTGATTATTTGCAGCCGATGAAGAGAAAATACCACACATGAACAATATTACCTTCATTTACCCGTCATCCCCTTTGATGACCCAACCTGGTGACGTGAACTTTGACCTGATCTGCAATGAAGACAAAATACCAGCCAGTTGTGATTCCAGCAGGGTGTGCCAATGTGTTCATGTGGTTGATATTCCGCTGGGCTCATCTGTAGAACTCGTGCTGTTGGACGAAGGTAAGCTGGGTGTTAGGCAACCGTAATTACATTGATGTGAGTTGAGAAGTATAGATTCCTGCTGGTGGTTTGCTGGCTCAGAAAAAACAGTGCACTGTTCTCACTCTCTCTTTCATAATATTTTTAATTAATAATTATAACAATTAAAATACTATTATTAATTCATAGTTGCATGAGCAAATTCTAGATTTTCTCTGCTAGGTTACATGAACTTCGTTTCGAAGTTATAGTTACGTAAAAATAGCTAGGAAAACGCAGCAAGTGATATACGCGTTGTACGATGAACGAGATATTGATGAGAAATATACTCAAGGTAAATATGCACCTTGGTAACGAAAATTCAACGTTCAGTCGTTTAGTAAAAACCTGTAGAGCATCAAGTAAAATACAAATCACATTTTTCCAAGACCACACATTTATTTTCTTAAAAATGACCAAACCAAATTTCATTTATATTTCTCAGAAGCATGCTTGGAACAATATCATAATTGTGTGGAAGTTTCATATTTTCAATTGAATAAGATATACAAATTGAAAATTCCATCATGTGGTTTCCGTATAAGGATTTTCACATTCTCAGTATTATTATCTGAAAAGATATAACCGAATTGGTTAAAATACAACACAAATCTGTTCTGGTATGACACCAAAGTTCAGAAGAATTTTAAAATCGATTCGTTACTTTGTCTAGCCTGTATGCCCCCCCCCCCCCCTCCCCCCTAAAATAAAACATAATTAAAAGCCCGATTTTACCAGTATCTGAACTGGAAACTTCACTACGCTCATCCAGTAACCCAAATTTATCTGATCTGACTTAACTTCAACAGAATCAAACTAACATTCAGGACCGGATGTTGACCATATGAAAAAATATAGACCCTTAATAATTAGTGACATGCCACCGCCGTCGGTAGCTCAGACAGATGAGGCACCGCTTTAGAAACTGAATGCTTCGTTGAGTGTGGGCTCGAGTCCTGCATAGGGCATATTTTTCAAACGTATTTCACTTATCATCACTTCATAGTCTCACAACCACCTGCTCCTCCGTACTCCTATATAACCTAGCTGTTAGTGGGGTCGTTAAGCAAAAAATAATTATATTCTCATGCCATGGCGTCACTGATGTTTTCTCGTTGTCAAGGTGGCAGCGAGCTGGACCACGTGTTTCATCTGCACGGCTACCACTTCCACGTGGTGGCTCTGAAACAGCTGTTTAGCCATCTGACGTCACTGGAGGCCAAGAAGCTGGACCAAGTCGGGAAGCTGGTCTCTCGTAATCTCGGCAGTCCGGTGGTGAAGGACACCATCACTGTTCCTCACAAGAGTGTGGCTGTACTCAGGCTAGTTGCAGATAATCCAGGTGCCGTACTCATGTCAATTGAAATAATTATTCAATGAATACATTTTCATCAAATAGCTATAGAGTAGTGGCTACTCTTCATTCAGCATCTCACGCACAGACTTTGTAGACTTAAGGCTCCACTAGTCACTCTCAAAACTATTTCGGGCAAGATAGGCAAGCCCTTTATACAGGGACGAAATTTGAGTTGCCTAGATAGGTTACAGGGTTTGACCCGTCAGCTGACAAATTGTTAGTTTGATTTATTACTGTCAAAGCAAAATATGCCGCCGAACGTTTTGCAGGATTGAAGCTTCCTACCGTTAGTGATAATTGATATGATAGACGGTCAATTGAGGCCCTCAATACAGTGGAATGAAGATATTAAAAGTGATCGAGCTCAAGAATAGATCAGGTTACAGCGTTATCAGCTGCTCTGACGTGATATTTATTATGGACGATTCACTGGATGCGAGGGAAAAACAATCATGAACTCGCAATCCTTTGCTGAGCGTGTAGTTTACACGAATGATGAATTTGTCAACAAGTTTTTGATATTCTAATATTTGTATGTTTATTCATTCATTTCATTTTTATGTATATATTTATTTTTACTCTCCATCTATCTCATATTGATATATTCCTATTTTTTTTAATGTATATTCAATCGAGAAAAGTTGATTTCTACAACCAATGGTCGCCTAATCTTTAGGGTCCAAATCTGCAGTGGATATAAAAATAATCGCTTTCTCAATTCAAAATCAAAAATCTACTTGTTTTCTAAAAAATATTTACCTTTTAATTTATCATGAACATTTTAATGATTTTCACTAATTCATAGGCTCATATATAAATACTTGAGCCCTGAAGAGGATGAGACCATTGCTCGTAAGTCGTAGGGTCGATTAAGTAGGCCTACACATTGTCACGATTTAAATAACCCAATGTTGTATATTTCATTTATGAGATGGAATAACTTCATATGTTATCTGATTTCATCTGTAAAACAGAGAACTGAAGAAACCTTCTATATAGGACTGTCTATAAAATAATTAATGTAATATCATTTTAATATCATTTTTCGAATGAATACATTATTTGTAGTGTTGCCCTTCAATCAAGAAATTGTAAGCGATACCGAATAGTGCTATATCAAACATATCAGAAAATCAGGAATTCCATTCGAACGAATCGAAACGATGATAGGCCTATTGAATATCGATCGAAATTATCGATTTTTTGGTGTCTAAATCACGTTTTTTCAAGTTTTCGAAAATATAAAAGTCGTGATAAAAGTCCGCCTCTACCGAAACTTGCCAGCCACAGAAGTGTTCTACTCCCGATAAGATTTTTCTCAGAGGCGGACTTTCTATTCCTCCAATTGCCGAAGCCCAATCACAACATACTGGCCAAAGACAAATTGCGAGTTCGCGGGAATCGAACCCCGAACACCCCCGGGAAAGTTTTTCTCGTCTTCGGTGAATGTCGTACACCAAAAAAGTACGATAATTCACCACCTCTTGCCGAAAACCGTCGCGGGGGTTCGGGGTTCGAGTCCTGCGGACTTGTCTTTCATTGCCGGAAAAACGAGTTTTTCACAAATATCTTCCGCAAATGTCCGGCTACGAAATTTTCCCCGGTGATAGAGGTGATCGATCCCCGCCAGAATCTAGAAACTGCATTCCCCTTTCGCACTTCCGTCGACGGCGGCGGCGTCGAAAGTCCGCGGGACCGCGCCGACACGTACCCGGTCGAACCAGGAGTCCCATCTTATTCGACCGGCACTTTTATGAAAGGACTCGACTAGACCTTTCCGAATCTGTTCATCTCGAGTTCGTGCGTTTGTCTGGTAACCCGCAATATCACCGGGAAGGTGAGCACTCTTCTTCCCCGACACCATTGCTCGGAAAATGGATTTTCCGAAAACAGTTCGGGAAAACGTCGTCTCCTATCCTGTGGTTTTAACCCCGATCGATTTGGCCCACCCGTTCACCCGCCACGGCATGTTTTTCTTTGTGACCACGGCGGCCGACACATTTCAAAAAAAAAATCGTCAATCGAATTGTATGCGAATTTTTTTCGATAAATTCGTACATTATCTTATCCGAATTCACGTGCTGGAAAACTCGCTGAATCGGGTCACCGATGTGGAAATGGCGAGCATTTCACTTTCGAAAAGAATCTGTTCCGTATCCGAGATCAAGGTATAGGTGGGTATCGCAAATCCTACCCCGACCTGATTGGCCAGTTTGAAATCCAGAAATTAATTTCTTCTAATCGCCTTTCTCGTCCCGATGGTGGCCATTTTGGGTCATTTTTCTTGTAAACGGACTTTGCAGGAGGGTCCGTATAGCAGCCGGCGGCCGTCCTTCGACCGTTTCGGACGTATTTTCCGGTCACAACTTTGGCAACGTTTTTTGCCGACGGTGAAATTTTCATCGGCTCCAGAGGCAAGATTGCCGCCTGAATCTGAAGACCGCATCGCGCTACCGCACTCGGATCGACGACGACGCCGCCGCCCGGCATCGAAATAGCCGGCACCTTCGGGCGACGTTGCGGTCGATTGGAATTTTTTAGCGAGATTTCGTGTCCAGATTCGGATCCAGCGGACTGTTTTACGTCTCGAAAAAATTCAATTAAAAAGTGAAAAATCAAAAATCTACTCAATTATTTTCAGGGAATTGCAATTGTTTCATTTTTTCAATATAATATTTAATTTTTTTGAAAACGACCGAACCAAATTAATTGTAACTTCGTAAAAACATGTAGGTAAGGGCCTATTGAGATCATATTACCATTCTGTTGAAATTTCATCTCGGCGTTTGAATAAAATTGACAAAAATAACCCGTTGTTATTCTTTTATGGGAATTTGCCAAAATACCCGATTTTACTCAAAACCAGTAGAGGTCTATTCTGGTATGACAGCAATCAGCAAATACTTGAACCCTGAAGAGGATGAGACCATGCAGTTACTATATAAGTCCATGATGAGACCTTTGCTCGTAGGGTCGATTAAGTACACATTATCACGATTTAAATAACCCAATTTTGTATATTTCATTTACGAGATGTAATAACTTCATATATTATCTGATTTCGTTTGTAGAACAGAATACTGAAGAGACTGTCTATAAATATAATTTTTTGAATGCATACATTATTTGTAGGGAGCGAGAATTTGTGAGCGATACCGAATAGTACTTTATCAAAAGTCGATCGAGAATATTGAAATATTAGGAATTCCATTCGATCGAATCGAAATGATAAATGGAATATCGATCGAAATCATTATCGATTTTTTGGTGGTCTGAATCTTTATTTTTGTTGTAGTTTTCCGTAATTATTTTGTGACGCGCATAAGGAATTGTCAGTCCCGACATGCACACTCCCAGCGTCAACACAGGACTATGTCGTGAGTCCTGACCAAGGATAAGAACCACACAGAATGGTATCTCTCTATGATGTCTTGTTCGGTAATGCCAAGGGGGGAGAAGGACACCAAAAAAACTTTTACAAGTATTATCACGTTTCATCAACATATTTATTGTGACATTTTCATTTTTTAATGTTAACGGCCAAATTGATTCTTCGCTCACGCTCATCCATGATTATGTGAATGGATCATTCATAAGAAATAAGAATTCTCGTTCTGCTTACGTGATGAATGAATCGTTATACGAATTAAAGGAATAAGGATGAGTGAAATGACGAATGGTCGTGGCTCCTGGCATTAGTGACCTATATTTCGGAAGGCCTTCAGCTTCGTCTTGGATATTTACTGTGCAACTGACACTGGTGGTCGATTGGCTAGCGCACTGAACCATAATTCAGGAGTCCGGGATTCGATTTACGACCTAGTCGACTATCCTGACTGAGGTCAGAGGTGCATCGTGCTTGCCCTCTGTCGTTCAGGTTGATACAGGCCAAGGACGACTCCTTCCCACTATCCCCAAAAAGCATAATAACATAACTTTTCTTCTCATTATCCCAGAATCTCATATATCATTCACCGAAGCCAATAGATCAGGCTGATCATCAGTACAATCCGTCGTTAAACCCAATATAAATAGAAGATATCGACTGCCGTGCGGCGCCGTATAATGATAATTTTCAATAATAACAATAACATGACTATTTTGTATTTTTCATTTTATTTAGTTCAGAGATTCGCACATGGTACAAATATAGGAAATATAAAAACTTACAACTAGATATAAAAATGAGGAGACAGAGAGATATGATTGAAGAAGACAGAATGATATTATATAGGACTATGCTATGATGCAATGATTGTCCAACTCTAGTGTGACTTTGAAGTAAGGAATTCATTGAGGATATAGAAGGGGTTCTGGAGTAGGAAAGATTTCAGGTTGTATTTGATAGATGGAAGTTTGGTGAGGCTAGTTATATGGGCAGGTAGTTTGTAGAAATAAATGGCAAGAATCATATAGATCCTATAAAACTTGTTAAAACATGAATTCGTAAATGGTTGTGCAAAGATGGAGAGGGCTGTGTGTGAAAAAAGCGTGAAAAAACTAATAACAGTCAATAATCAATAACAATGTTCTATGACCGTGAGGTGACAACTAACCAACCTAGGCATAACACAAGTATGTTTAGTAATTACTAATTTTTCAATTGGTTTCATAATTCAATACGATTACCTAATCGATAGCATCACATTTTTGGTATAGTAATGAATGTAAAGTAATGTTTTGGTTTGAGACTTCTAGGTCATTTTGTACCGGTAAATGAAACATTTTTTTTCTGCGAAAACATACTAACAGTCCACATGGCCAAATGATTGCTTTAGCAATCTCTACTTTTAGCCGACTTCTAGTTGATACGTTTTGACAAAATGACTTCTAGTCTAAATGTGAAAGAACCGATTGAGCGTCTCCACCATCAATTAGCACAAACGGCTTGGTGTGTCGATACGCCAAATGAGGTAGCGGCAAATATCATCTGTCCTTTGCGTTCTTATCTTGACATATTTTTGCTAATAAATAATCTCTTTGACTCGGCGGTGAATGATTGTGTACGACGTGTTATCGGGTGACATCGATAGACTACCCAATGTACAAATATGTATAAGAAGGCGTATACCCCTCAGGCGTTTGAGTTTCTTTAGATATATTAAAAAATGTGTAATGTGGTCACACGAGAAAAACACGCTAATTGTAAACAGTAACTGTGAAGAAACCAATCAAGCGATTGTTGTCAAATTTTTGGGGTGTATAGTTAAAGGATGTATCTTGACTGTAACGTAAATTAAATGTCATGTGTGCGCGATCACCGAGGCGCTATTACATGACATGAAATCAGAAAAATCACTGAATTTCGCCTTAGTTTGATTGAAGTTTATATATGAACAAAAAAATATTTGAGGAACAAAAGTACCTCGTTGAATCAGATTGACCTGTGACTGAATCACATTCAAAATTTGAAAGTCATCGAACGTGTCGTTGGCTCATGAGAGTTGAATGAAAATACATCCATTTTATGCTGAAATCGCGACCGACTAGTAGCATCTTAACAGTTTTCACGAAGGTGTGTATAGAGTTCTCTCTAGTATATTTAATATTTGAGTCGAGGTGTGTAGAGTTTTCGAGGATACTTCATACAAGTATCTCACTCATCTCAAAACGCATATGCTCGTTTTGACCAACCAGTATGGATGTAACTACTTCTGTCCATTACTTTCCTTGCTAGATCAACTCAATTGTACGACGATAATGAGTAGGCCTATGTTGATAAATAAGTGGTCAACATTTTGCATATCCTGTTTCAGGTTATTGGTTACTTGACAATGACAGATCTAGGGGGCTGAACGTCGTGCTGCGTGTCGGTGGTTCGACTGATACTCCGATAACACCCGAAGACTTTCCGAAGTGTGGTAGTTGGATCGGACCAGAATTCTTCTTCATTTGACGAGTGAGTGCTCGACATTGACGAGGTACTCAGCATAAGTCAGAAATCATCAAGGACATCTCATTATCGTATTATCTGATCTCATTATCTCTCCTGACGAGTCAGCAAGAACATCTCTCCTGCCCAGTCAGCAAATACAACACTCCCATTCAATTAGGTCTCATCATATGGACATCTCTTCTTTCCAGTCAGCAAGGAGACTCCTGCTTAGTCAGCAAAGATATCTCACTTGCTAAGTCAGCAAATACATCTTATATATATTCAGTCAGCAAGAACATCTCTTCCGCTCAGATCAGAAAGGACATCGGTCAGTCAGCATTCAGCATATCGACATCTCTTCCACTCAGTCTAGTCACGACATGCAATACAATGGTTTTATATTGTTATTTGGAACACGTGAAGTGTGTTGTGGAAAAACTTCCATTTCTAACCATAGAATTGGCATTCATGAATTAAATTTAGATTATAAATTATAATTGAAATCATATTTGTGAGTTTGACATGTCATGTCGAACATGACATGTCGTTTGACATGTCGATCGTTCTTCGCAACTTGAGGCTGCATGCGAATCGATTCAACGAATCATCTTTTTTTGTATGTTGGCTTGAGAAAATGGTATAATATATACCAAAAAAATATAGAAGAAACAAATATCTTTTAATAGAACTAGGCCTACAAACAAAATCGGATGGTTTGTGAACACAACAAAACTGTACAGCATCGAGCTAAATGATGACATATGTGCATGTCAATCATGTCATCATGTCATGTCATCAAGGAACTTTATTTCGTTTGACTTGTGGAGCGCAAATAAAAAAACGTATTTTTCTAGTACGGTCATATTGAGTCTTCGCTTCGCTCATCGAAATGACTTATGAGCCTTATTAATTAATTCGACAAGAACCATATAGAATTCAAGTATCTCATGTGGGCCTCGTTTCGAATTCTATCTCCACAAAGTGTTTGGTTAGTTCTTTCACAATGTTATTTGATTTTTTTCTGCTTGAACCCATTTATATTGAAAATTATAAGTCGACCTCCATGTATCATAGAAATAGGTAAATCAAGTACAATTTTATGGAAATTCCATCAAGAAATAATCTTTCACATATATTTGATGTAATCCATGATTATTCAGTTATACGAATACGACTATGGATGTTTCTAAAGAAATATAATTGAGTAGTCATTCTTCGAAATGTAATTGGTTTCACAGAATCAGATTCTTTCAGCCCAATTTGGTCTATTTCGTTAAGTTGCAACTGTCTCTAATCATTTTAGCTGGAGGTGCTAATTAGTTAATATAAACGCGACTGTCCCAACATGTAGTGTGGATCGATCAGCTGACTCCAAGACTCTGGAAGTCTTAAATTGAAACTCTGAAAACTGAAAAGAAAGCATTTGTGTGACCCCTTGCTGTATATATTTTGATTTTTTGGCTTCTTAACTTGAAGTTGAAATAATTCAAAGACCAATGATTTATACAAGATATGAAACGTGTAATATAGAACCTAATAATATATTGATGAATACATTTTTTGGTATATATTGTGAAAAGATTTCATGTTTTTTTCATTGAAGATTTTACATTGGGTATTCTTGAATGTCCCATATTTTCCCTCCAATTCCAATTCCAAATGATACCGTACCAATACCGATTCCAATAGCATGTAATGGTAATAATCTATTGACAATTTGGATAATGTAATGATAATATAAGTCAGTGTCATAATGATAGAAGTCAACATATTACAACAGGTCTTTTGAGTCTAGGAGCGCAATATGTTTCGACACGGTCCTGAGTCCATACATTTACATTCTGAAGCCACATCATTGTTGGACCGGTCTTCACCACCGTTTCACCAATATAATAAGCAGAATAGCATGCACAGTTATATCCACATTTTGAATATTAGGCAAACGCAAAATAATTATGCGTTGTAAGATGAGCGAGATATCTGAACAGAGTATAATCGAAAACTCTTCACATCTTGACTCATATAGAATATACTTCATTCAGTGAATATCGAATCTAGAGAGCTATAAATCTCGCTAAGATTTGATCAAGATGCACTGAGGGTTGCTTTGGTTTGCCCTTACCAATGGACCAACCAACGCAACTCTCAATGCATCTTGGATTTGATGAATAAAAAACATGTTAACACCTATTAAATTATTTCCTTCAGAACGGCTGATCCTAATTGCATACACAATTGCGATAATGTTTATTATCAATGTGTTCATATTCAGAGAGAATTTCATTTTTTGGAGAGATTTTATTTTTAAAATTTTCACGCCTATACAAATCTTATGAAGTTTTTAGAAACTTTGAGATGAAATTCCTCAGAAACAGTACAACCGATATGACCCCAAAACTATATAGTTCCAAGTTGTATAAGTTTACGTATACAGAAAAAGATTCGTGTCGATCAGTCGAGCCGTGCGACCTGTACAGTGGGTACAAAAAAACACACAGACTAAGCTTCATACGAGTAGGATGAAGGTCTTTGCTATCGCTCATCTAATAACTGTTACGTCGAGAGGGCTGTGATTTTTCAGGACTAGGTTTACGATTAGAAACACAACTGCTTCCAGAGTGCAACACCAAGGAGAAACATACCTGATTAAAACACTGAGTGCACATCCTCCATGTGAAAATCATATGTGCAATCTATGTGAATCAGTTCTGGTATTATTGAGAAAATCACTCTATTCGATCAATCTTTGTGAATGTTATGTGTCTAGTGGTGTTAGAACGTTTCTTTGAAACTTCAGAAACTTTTCACGACTCAGCTATACTTGCAACGTATCAAAATTGGTTGTAAATTTGTAATAGCATGAATTCAGTGTGTTTCAATAATTAATTTGTAATTCGATCATTGGTATGTTAATTAGAGCTATTTTTTATTAAAATAATTGTTGGTTCACATCTGTTTGATATAGTGAATGATGATGAAACGGTTTGGCTATCGAAACACTCTCACTAATCTTTCGAAAATAATTGAAAATAGTAATTTATGAGAACGGGATTAGTGTTCTGTTTGTGAAATATTGTATACCAAAATGTACAAACCAGCCAGGGAAAAATGCATATTGAAAGTAGGGTAATTGAATAAAACATCTATGGTCAATTTGAAATTGTTACTTATTGAAAACTTTATTATTTTCAAAGACATTTACATCGATTTTCTTAAAAAAATATGTATTACATTTATTTGTTTGTTAGAGTAAGGCATAGGAAATCCAACGGCACCGCCAACAACAATGATTTTCATACTTCATCATTGTTGTGTACACAATACAAATATTTAACTATAATAATAATAATAATAATAATAATATATATAATCTTGATATTAATTATATACAATCACACTTGTACGCGCTACCACTCGCCAACTTTCCACATCTTCCATCATGCTTTGGCATGCTTCGCGACATTAATAAATAGTAGACGTCTCTCAGAGATGTACACAGTCGTTAAGGCCTAAATCTGAAAACTTTGAAAGAGACCCTTTTGTGCAACTCTTCGAACAAAATACTCTAAATATAAACAATCAAATCATATCTTAACGAAGAAACAAAATACATTAACGCCTGAACGGGCATATATCTAGTATAAGACGTCCATACAAATTACACACACAAATTATAACAAATTAGGCACAAAGTAAAAATGCTGAGCAAATCAGAACGATAATGTTTCAAAACGGTGAAAAATGAGTCCAAAATTGATATTAATATCCTAAAATATTCCTATGTTTTTCATTTCATAGGCTTATCGTTTAATTACTTTACAATATTTGTAAGTAATTGGAATTGGCACTATGTTGTTAAAATAAAAATGATAACAATTCATGCAAATCGAGAATGCTGGGCAAATTGGAACGATAAAATTTCAAAGTAGTAATAATTAATAATCCAAAATTGATATTAATATACTGAAAATTTCTAAATTTATTCTTAGTTCGTATCGTTTAATAATTAATACCGGTATACAATATTTGCAAATAATTATGATTGGCACCATCATGTTCAAGTTCGATTTTCATTGACTCGAAAGAGACGGGAGTGAATCTACGAAGCCAATTCCGAGAGCAACTGGTTTAATGTACAATCGAAATCCAACTACACATCGATTAACGCGATCGATTTCATTAGTCGCCATTTGCCTGTGGATCTCTCTTATGTCCCTCTCTTCTCTTCTCCCTCTTCTTTTCTCTCATCCTCTCTTCTCATATCTTTAGAAATACTTCTACACTCGTTAGAACAATACAGAGAAATGACAACCATATTAAATGACGCATCAAGCAACTAAAAACAGTGGTCTTGAGACCTCATTGTATATACCTCAAAATTTACATACAAATTGATATTTAAGCCATCCACTTTTGTGAAAAACTAAACAATACACGCGCAGCAGGCAGTTTTTGATGGGTTCTCACTTCGGAAACAAACTAATTACTCATACAAATTGAAAATCTCCACGGAAACCAGATCAATAGACCAATGAGAGTCGTGCAGCGTGCAGAGGATGACTTTTCTTGACTGAATCAGCTGAGCATGTCATAGATATTTCGCGTCATTCGAAGTCGATGAAAATCAAGCTTCTCGTACAAGATGGTATAGCCAATTTGAACAGCTGACAAATCATGCTAAATTTTGTCGATTGATTCTAGTTGCTAGTGTTTTGAATGTTGATTAATGAAGATTGATTGGCGGCAAGAAGTCGCCGCATGTCGGGAAGTTTGGCGGCACGGGCGGTAAGTCTGCGTTCGTCCCTACGTGGACGATGAGGTTCATGCCCACAACGATGTGGAACAAGAAGTGGCAATGGAACAGCCAGTAGCCTGGAAACAGGAGAATCACATTCATTGTAAAACATTCGAGAGCAATTTTTCTTATAGATTTTCAAAATAATATAACAATATTTTGATGGGCCTACACACTTCAAATTTTTCCATACACAAATCAGATTTGTTGTTCCCTGAAATCCATTTCTCTTGAATTTATTATTTAAATATAGAGAAACAAAGTCAAATATTTTTTGTCGGCTTCTTTTTCATACATAATCATTTTATATTATTACTTAATTGATTATATTATTTAGTCGATAGTTGAACATAATAATGCTTCTTTCATGTATCACTAACATATTTATTGAATATTATTAATGTATGTATGAATTTGTGTTGATGTAGCATAAGGTATCACCAATTCACACATTTGAACAATTTGTCACTTCTTTAGGCCTACTTTACATCCACAATTAACATTGAAAAAGAAACTATCAGGATATGATCAGTTCGATCAATGTACTAGCTGTAATATGTAAATGTATGAATATACTTAAAAGAGAAGAATTTTGTACCATGAATAGCGTATCAGCATTTTCCCCTGGTACTTGTCAATTTGTGAGAACATAAACAACATTTCGGCTGTTTTTTACAGTCATCAAGTAACAACTGTAACATAAGTAACAACTCATCACCCAATGAAAACAAAACAAACAGCCAAAATATTGTTTTCATTTTTATTTCCAATTCTTGACAAGCACCATGCAAAATTCCAACAGTACGCTGCTGGTGTGTAGGGTATCCATATCGCGCAACCAAACTTTGGAAAACAACATAATTGTACGGCACTTACCAGGATTCGTGGCTCTGAATCTGAATACTACGTAGCCGTTGTTGGGAACGGCGACAGTATCCTTGCCCGGGGGCAGATTGAAGTCCCTGTGAAGCATGCCTCTTCTATCCAAGTCCAGCGCGTGTTTCAAATTGATCTTCTTGACGTTCTGGTCAGGAGAACGGCCCATACCGATCACGTTGAATGCGTAACCGTGGAGATGGAACGGATGACTAAGATTCGGTTGTTGGACTGAAAGAAGAGAAATGACACAATTGATGAGTGAAAGGTAAACGATGTTTTGGTCACGTATTCAGTCGTCAAGAACTCATCTCATGGGAGTCGATTGGGAAAAGGATTTGAGATTTTGAGTGTTATAGTCAGTGCAGTATTCAGAACGGTACATGATATCAATATTATAACTTATAACTTCCATGCTCTACGAAATATAACTACATAACTATGAAGAAGTATATTATAACTGAGAAAACTTTTGAGTATAGCACGTTGTTTGAGCAAGGTTATGCTTCATGCTATAGAGTAGACTTGATCGGAATTTGTTCTAGAGCAGCATTGAAGTCCAAAAAAGAAAGTTAGGCCTATGTGTGGTTGAAAATAGGTCAGATTTTATGGAGTCCAATTGTTACTCCAGAATCAACGCGTCTGTTCAATGAAAATAATTTATATTCGTTGATAGTATATTACAGAGCACATTGAATTCAACATTTTCTCCATTTTCAGTGATTGAAGGTGGACGATTTGTATTTTCATCTCATTATATTTTTCAAAAATCATGGACGGACAAAATTCTTCAATTTTTTTAAATTGATTCCAAATCTGTGACTGAAGTATACTTTGAATTTTATTGGAAATTGATTTTTTTATGCTACGCAAGAGCTACTTCAAGAATGAAATAACGTAAAATAATTCCACACATCGCTGAACTTCATTTAAAAAAACGTAACATCTTTTTTCATCCTCTTCTTTTAATAGCCCGATTAAGGTACTTACTCAACTCAATCATCATCATCATCTCCACGAATTGCAACTTTGATAACACAATTACTGGTATTAATTTCAAGTGAGTATAATTACCTTCGTCAACGAGTACCACCTCTACGACGGCATTCAATGGGATATCAACCTTGTGCGTGCACATGCAGTTGGCGCCACAGTCTGGAGGTCGGTTGTCCCCATTACAGAACTGCTCTGGTGGGATATCGTCGATCTGGGAGATTGGTGGTGACTTGGGGAATACGAACGAGATCTCGTCCACTAAACTGATCACGTGATCGCCGCCGGGTGCAACTGGAAAACGTGAACAAATAATACGTTAGTACAAAACCATCTAGTTGCACAATTTCACTTCATTCTAAGTTGATTACAAGCAGATTGTATGTCTCATGAAAGCTTGTTCTGTGATTTGGTGTCAACCTATAAAACTCATATAAAACCTATAACTTATAAAAACTTGTATGACTGAAATGAAAGTATCATCAGTACCAAGTGAGATGATACATATGAGTAATGAGTGATGCAATTGTTATTACCAAGGTATCGGTTGTACTGATGAGGTTGGAAGATCTCTTCTGGTCTGTAGAAAAGGAAACGGAAAGGCAAGAAGATCTTTACGTCGGGTCTTTCTTGAAGAAGTCCTTCATCGACATGTTTGGCATTCTTAAGCTGATTAATGCACACGGCGTCGGCACGTTCTCGGTCGCATATGGCATCCAGGGGGTTCATGACCTGTAGACCAATCACATCAGGTGTTACAGAAAATGTTGTTAGCGCCATTACTGTCACGAATTAGAAGTGAAAAAAGGCTTATGATCATCCGAATGAGCTAGACAAATAAAATTTGGTGCGAAGAATGCCTCTTGATGAGATTCAGGAGCTATCGTGTATGGAAACAAACTCAGCATAAAATGAAAGATTCAAGATAATATGTTTAAGAAACAGTATAGATTTGGAACTATTGGAATTCATGAAAGTTATTATTTCTGAAAATTGAAATGAGCGAGACACTTCGAATCGTTGATAATACTCATAATATATGTGTATGAATAACAGTACCGCGAAACTCGAGGAATTTATTTTCATGATGAATACTCATCCCTCTGCACACATGCAGAGCTCATGCAGATTCATAAGAATATACATATAGATTGAAACGATTCCATTTTTAAAGTGAAAATAATAATTCTGAAAAAAAAATTCACTTCAATAATTGAGAAGTTTCGGTAAAAGTATATGTGGATCACTTACGACTCCTTGGGGAAGTCCTACGTCGTAGCTTGGCCTTTCAGTAAGAGGTTCATATGGTCCTCGAGCGTAACGCAAGATAGCCAAGTTCTGTGCTCGTTTGTTACCGCACTCTCCCAGTCCTCTGACTTGGATCCAGTAGGCGCCAACGGGCTGGTCGGCAGTGATGACAAAGTCGTATCGTTCACCTGAGGACAGTCAGAGTAAGCTACAGTAACGCCACAACATGACAGAAGATTCAGGAGTTTTGTTTTATTTTGAAAATTGAAAAAATAAGAATAGTCAGAGTATGCTAGAGTAACGACACAAGATGACGGTAGATTTCTAAAGTTTTATTTTGAAAATTAAAAAATATAGTAATTAGTAGGACGTCTACGATGCAGATTTAGAAATATTGTTTCACTTTTTGATGATTTGTTAATGTTAGACCAAATATGAGTTAAATTGTTCATGACAGAAGTGAGAGAGTGAATGATTATGAACATAATGTAGAGAAGAGTATAAATGGGAAAATTAATAAAATTTGGGAATTTTCACTTCCAATCTGAGAAAAAAGGTTATTTAATCACTCTCAGTGATTTAAATGAATTCACATTCATATATTGTAAAATGGCATCAGATTGTTATGATGAATAGATTATTATTTCATGTATACGGGTGAAAAATACCACTATAAGGTCGTTTGTGATGTAAGTGCGACAATGCAATGAGTGTGTAAGGTCAAAATGAGTACTTCGATGTAAGAAAGATCTTACCAGAGAATGAGATGATAGTATTGACAACAACTGGCTGGACAGGTTCACCATCAGTGGCTATCAACAGTAGAGGATGACCCTGTATGGTGAGCTGGGCTGGACATACTGTGGCGAAAGCATTGATCATCCTGAAACGATATCTTCTTCCTGGTGTCATCGTGAACACCTCCAGGGGCGTGTTGGTTACGAAACCGGTGATAGGATCCTAAGTGAATAAAATAAGTTCGAGTAAGTAATTTGATGATATTGTTTTACTTTTATCGATATTCCAATACTACAGTCCTTCAGTTATCAGTTAAATAAATGCGCAGGATACCTATGTATGTGTACAAAACAAAAACACACGAAGATATGTTATGTATATGTTTATATGATTATAGATAATGTTAGATATGTTTATATATATATATATATATATATATATATATATATAATATATATATATATATTATATATATATATATATATATATATATATATATATATATATATATATATATATATATATATATTTATATATATATATATATATATATATATATATATATATATATATATATGTACATATATATATATATATATATATATATATATATATATATATATATATATATATATATATATATATATATATATACACATTCTTAAATGTTATTCTTGTGTTTAAATTCAATGCATAATTCAATTTTTTTCTTGATTTTATTATGAGCCTTTCCCAAAGGTCTTTGCCTTCCCCATGGGTTACGTCCACGTTATTGGATTTTTCATAACGTTTTTTCTCAAAAGCTGTCCAAATTATTTTACACATCATCGTACAGTATCGGGCTAGACTAGATACTGATCAAGTTCCATTATATTCTCTTCTTTCAAAATCTGTGCAGTGAGGATTATAATGATATCAATAATACAAAACACATTTTTGTTTTCTACAGTTCGGTAAATTTGAGTCTTTGCTCACGCTCATCCAATTGGTATTACTCTATGATCTATTCATGAGTCAGTGTTTAGAAAACTATTTTCGTCGCTTCAATGGATAAGCGAGGTGGATGAGTTCGAGACGAATTACATTTGTCACCTTCATTTTTACATAACAATAACGCTGAATAGGCCTACAAGAGTTTAATTACTTTTGATTGGATTGCATAAGTTTTCTTCAACCTTCTAGAATCCCTTCGTGTGGCTCAATTATTTGAACTTACGTTTGTTAAGTTGAGTTGAAATACGGTTTAAGAATTACCAACAAAGAGTCTGCAAAATGATTTCTCTCCAGATGCGAAATAAGTTTTTATAAATCTCCTTTCACTTCTTAAACCACAATTCATAAAATAACAAAAAAAAAGTTATTATATACATACTCGGAAGACATTCAATTTTTTTATAGTTCAGTTGTAAATATTAAATTCCCTGTATTTTTTTCAATTCCGCATACGAATAAATAATATCATGTCCACATTGATCTTTTTTCATCTATGGATGTAAGTTGTAGCTGGTTCAATTCATTGTCACAGTTGGATATTTATGGAAATGACCAACACTTTTCTCTGATTTTTTCTAATCATAAATCTCTCAGAAAATAATAATAAAACAGTATTTCCGTATTGTGTTTCTTAAAGAGAATGTATTGTTTGCATCGAGTGCATACGATAGTTACGACATAATCAAACTAGAATAGATATTAGAATGAGATGTGTAGGATGTGGACCAAGATGGTTGAAATCATCACAAATTTACAAACTGAATCTTGTTTATATAACGAATTAATTGATCAAGTTTCTATTCATTACCTGTCCCAATTTCAAAACCAAAATATGTATTGATTCAGGGGTGTTGTCACCAATTTCTAGGACCGATTTCTTTCATCAAATTGTTTCCTCCCAGTAACGAGTTGTACGTCTTCTTCACCCTCTTACTGCTCACTATCTCTTTCTTCCACCTGTTCCTGTCTTCATACAAACTATTAACATCTCAAAATCTTGTTCACCACTACCTTCGTCTTCTATTCATTTTCACGTTTCCTCTCTGTAAGCTGTGCCTTACTTTACGCCATCTTTTCATATTTCTGTTTGTCTCCCAACTCCTCTCTTCACTCTACTTTACTTCATTCTCCCCCAACATAGCTCTTGTTAACCTCTCATCTTCATTGTTCTTATATAACCATATCACGTGAATCTTTTTTCTTTATTCACTTTAAAAGATTCTCCAAACCAACCACCTTCCTGATCGCACTTCTCTTTCTCTCCATCTTTGATACTCCCGCCATACATCTCACAAATATAATTCATCGTGCTATCAATTTCTTTTTTCCTCTCCAGCTCATAGTCCATGACAAGTTGAAAATATAATTCAATTACTTGGAAATTGCAATAGTCATGTTTTTTCACTTGACTATTTCCTACTTCCGATACAATTATTTTCATGAACTAATCTGAAACTACACGGTTCTTTTTCTTGTACCTCTGCACCATATGATCGATTCACCAAGGAGCACATCTTTCTTATTTCAATGCAATAAGATGTTGTGCTTGCTCAATCGTTCTCGAGCTAGTTCGGTCAAATTCTCACTACTTGCAAAGAGTAATCGTTTCATCTATCACTTTAACTCTATTTGAATGTAGTTAGCCGACCTTTTACTCATTGTTTGATCAAGTCTATATTTACCTGGAACTGTCCCTTGCCGTTGATAAGTACTGTCTCCGGATCCTGTCCAGGGTTCACAGCTAGTCTTCCAGGGAATCTCTCCTGTGCATCTTCGTGCATCCAGTCACTGAGGAGCATCAAGTGGGTCGTGAGGTCGTAGTCGTACAAGTGACTGCTGGGGTCTTGAGACGGGGCTTGACGGACTACAATACTGCCGTATAATCCATCGACCTTTTGAAGACCTAAACACACACATCGATACAGGTTACAAATTTTGAACCTGGTTGAATACAAAATTGTGATATTCAATTGGTATGGATCTCAATTTATGTTACAAACTAACTTTTCTCATGATTTGGGGAATCAACTTCTTCTATACTCTCGTTCATCGACGAATACAAATATAACTTACACAATATAACAACAACATTGGCTAAATGAACAAAGATTGTGATTTGAAAATATGTTTCATTTTTCTTACAGAGCTCGGAGACAATTAGAGTGAATTACAATATAGGTGTGGCATAATACTGTTCGAATTCAATCTATCCACGATGAGTTTCTCACAGAAGAAAATTGAAACGGATTTACACAATAAAATAAAACTTACCCATTATAATTTACATGACCACGTTGCCCGAGTGACTAAAAACGACAAGGTTACCAAAAATTGATATTAAAAAAAAAATTCAATATAATTCAATTCGCTTTGTGTAGGAAATTAGGTTTGTCAATCTTTGAATGTGTTGAATATATGATTATATTTGGTAATGATCACGAAGTGCTAATTTGGTGACCACAACA
The DNA here is from genome assembly GCA_964007535.1 of Brachyptera risi. Lineage (NCBI taxonomy): Eukaryota > Metazoa > Arthropoda > Insecta > Plecoptera > Taeniopterygidae > Brachyptera > Brachyptera risi. The sequence continues at coordinate 18,910,683 of OZ023328.1, forward strand.
AGGAGGTGCACGTCATTTCAGACGTCCTTCACAAGGATACCGCATTTGTCTATCACTTTCTCACTCCTACTCTCACACTTCTGCAAGTATATGTATCACCCATTGGCAACTACGGAATGCCAAGGGCAACACTCATATACTCTCATTCAATTCTTCAAGCAACGGAGAAATGGTTTTAAATTGATATAATTATTTTTCATCTAGCAACAACGGACAAGGTTTCTCAATGACATGATGATAATTATAATAATAGTACATATTTATATTTGACAAATCACATACAAATTGTTGTTTTCTTGTATGTGTAGTGCAAGGTATTTCAAGTATCCGTTACAATAATTCGAAAAGATCCAATTGAGAAGTCACATTTTGCTGTGAATCATATTTTTATTGTGTTAGTAATTTTTTGTCTAACTCGCTCACCAACAATTAGTTCAGTTGGGATATGAAGTATCCGATTTAGAATTATGTTCACAAAAATCCATGTCTTATGGGAGACTTGATCCCAACTTGAAATCATTCTCTGGTGCATTGCCTTAGCTGAATGAATCACTAGGGGTGGCTAATATTTCAAACAACGCACATGTCGTTTAGAATATTGAAAGTCAACAACATGATCGGTTGTGATTTTGATACTGATTCACATGTCAATTAATATGAAACAAATGGTGCAAGAATATATTCTGAAGATAAAACATAACACCAATTATTTCCAAGCCTGGTTTCCCTCACTTTTCCAAATTTCGAGGTAAATTTTCTGTCAAATTATAGTTCTACATTTGCAGTTGGTATGGTACTTCGTTCTATCTTCTCTTCGATTTTTATCATTTTTGTTCCCATGAATAATTATAATAATATGAAGTGATCTGATTCTGAAACACAATATAGACGTTTAAAATTGAAATAAAAATTGGATTTTGTCTCACTTTTAGTCAAATAATGTTCAAATGAATCATGAATAATTTAATCAACTACATGCTTGTTACCTTAGAAATGAATAGACTATTCGTAATCTCCAACAACTTTTTGATTCCGATTTTGTAAGTTCTAATTTTTTCCAGCTGAAGGAATTCCTGTTATATATGAATGATGCTGAGTGACGGTACCTGTGTGCGAATGCCAGAAGTGAGTGCCGGGGTTCGTAGCCTTCCATTGGTACCGGAAAGTGTTTCCTTGTTGAATGGGACATTGAGTGACGAACGGTACCCCGTCAGAGTACTGGGTGCCTTCTTGCCAGATACCGTGCCAATGAATAGTTACTTCCATACCGTCTAGAGCGTTCTCGACGTCGATGACGACATTATCGTTCTCGCAAACCTGATAACAACAATACACATCATCTTTTAGAGCGATCTTTTTCAACAAAAACAAAAAAACACTACGCAGATTCCATCAATTTCAATACAATGTGCATAGACGGCTATCCAAACTAATTCAAATTCAACTTCAATTCAATTCAAACAGATTTGTACCATCTCAACAAATACATGGCAATTACACGGACAAAAATGAAAACGATATTATTAATAGAGAGAAAACCGCATAATAGTAAAGAGGTCTTGTGTGCACAAATCCCTTTTTTCATTTCTCTTGCAATAGCCAATCACTTTTTATTATTCCATAATGGAATTCTATTTTCTATTTTCCATCTATATATTTTTTCTTCTTTTTAATTTGTCTATTTTCAATTACATATAATTTATTAGTTTCTCAACATCAGTATTATCGATAATTATCATTTGTGATTAAAACAGCAATATTGTTCATATCGATTGTGCCAAGTCATGCATCACTTAATTTAAACACCTGATTATGGAATATGTTTTCATTCTGTCATACAATGTTGAAAATATGTATAAATGTGTCGACAGTATGGCTATAGGCCAACTCAGATACAATGTACAATATTTCAACAAATGATCCAAACATCCCAATGGTCGTAGCTAACCTCAGTAAAAGCTTCTTGGAACATTCAATATAATATTTATCATCATACTGGTTATCATAGAAGTGTAATAAATATGAAACAAATAATTTCTCAAGCATGATCATGCATTGTTGGTAGTGACACAATACGATCTACACGTTTGTCTATTACATTTGTTTTTATGATATTAAGTTTGAGTAGGGGATTGTCAGGAAATAAGATATTGCTGAATGTAGGAACTCTACAATCATAGAACTGTCCGTATAATATATTGAGCTTTTCGAATCCATCGAAGCGTTTCCGTCAATAAGAACTGAGAACTTGGTATTGTTGTTTATGGTGTTGGTTCGACGTGGGAATATCGCTACCAACCGATGCATGCCTGACGAAATAATAGCTGGCAATTACCACACATTAGAAATGGAATGAAAAAAATTGAAATTTAATCATCTGATCATTATAATTGTTTCTGTTACGTTATAGATACACAGGAAAACTACAAGATATGCAAAAACTATAACTCAATCATTTATAATTTCATTAAGCGTATAATTCATGATTAAATATATATATATATATATATATATATATATATATATATATATATATATATATATATATATATTGTTACTTTCATAAATGTAAATTGATGAATTTATATATACATATTCTATAGCATTCTATGATGGTTATTTACTCTTCCGAGTAATACCAAGACAATTGTAAAAAAGGCAGATGCCAATTGAGAAATATATGTATAAAGAAGAGACGATAGGAGAGAATAATACATAGCGCCCCAACAACGTGGGAAAAACATATAGCTCAGAACACGTCAAAAGTCGGTGGAAGGGCCGGGTCCGATTTCAAGAGCCAGTTGTCAGTCAATTGATTGACAAGCCAAATTAATTTTCATTGAATTTTAATTAATATTATCAGATAATTTCAGTTGTTCCAGTGCGCATCTGCGTTTAATTGGAATATTTTTTTTTGCTTCAGTTAAGAAAAAATGTAATCCTTTGGATAAATACATTTTTTTCTGATAAATATTATTATCATTTAAATTATAATCATGAAGATTAATTTTTTTTCTATTTTTCACCCATTCAGGAAGCAATCTTTAGATGCATGCGCCTATCCTTCATTTTGTATCTTGTATTTGTCAAAGCAGGAAATCTCAATAACACACAACGGCGTTACTACCACACGGTTTATGACGTCTTCAAATAAATTATAATATTTTATTAATAGACTTATGACATCAATGTGAGTTGACTGGGTGTGTACTCCACTTGTTCATGGAGGCTGTGTGAAGTTTTATTAAAAATTAGCCTAGAACTGATTAACGATTTCCTGATCGATCGCGGTGGAAGGCGATAATAATTATACGTTCGCATTAAGGATATTATAGTAAGGTATTTTACAGAGTAATTTGTTGTATATTAAAACCAGATTGCTGGATAATTTCTTCAATGTATATTTATTAGTGCTAGATAATGAAACAAGATAATTGCTGAAAAGTTATCATAGATAATCAGAATGATTAAACGTTTTGATAAATTGTGGTTGAAATCTATACAATTCCAACTTTCAAGTTTGAAATTAGTTCCTCTGTAATGTGCCGAAATCACTATCATAATATGTTATCGACCTGATGATATGATGTGATTATGATTTATTTTCCAACTAGTGTATTATTTTTATTGCCATTTTGTGTTATAATTTCCATTTATCTTCAATTAATTTATTCAAAGTGGTGTTTAACGACTTCACCAACATCCAGATTATAACTTATAATGAAACTATGAAATAATGTTAAGTGAAAGGACCTTCACAAACACTTATGCCTTATACGAGATTCGAATCCACGCCCAACGTGACTTCAGTTTCTTAGGAATTGTGTGTCAGTTGACACAGAGCTACGGAGGGCGGTATTTATTATCCAAACTCATATAATGTTACATCACTATAAAATAGGAATTGGCTGAAGTAATTACCTGAATACTGGGTCCTGGTAACATTCTGTTAGCAGTAAGAATACCCCTCTCCACACCATCAGCTAACACACACTGGCAATGACTCCAGACGGTGTTGGTGGCATTGGGAGTACACACTTGGCAAGCGCTGGAACAAACACAAACATTATTGGCAAAGTCTCTAGTTAGTTTTGGTAGGATTGGGTACTATGGCAACTACTGGAACCAATACAAATATTACAGACAGTATTGGAAGCATCGGAAGTATAAACGAATCAAACTCTAACATTACAGACAGTGTTGTTAGTTTTGGGAACTTGGAATTACTGGCAATGACTCTAGACAGTGTTGACAGGTAGACAGGTAGCATTGGCCACTTGGCAAGTATAGGTAGAATCTGATTAATATAAAACTTTTTCACGTGTATACACATTAAAATTCACATCGCATGTTTGAATGAATTGAAATTATTAATGAATACTGAGGTTTTATTAAAATAAATAAAACATATTTGGATTGATACTTTAAAGTGAAGAAAGTCAATTTGTGGTTTTGCAAGACAGTGTATTATATTATTTGTGTAGAGTGAGAGCTATGCCGATTGATGTTTGTGGTATACTATAAGGAACAATGGGAAATGTCACGGAAGTAGAAATATCAAAAGTAACAAAGTACTATAGAGATGAAAGAAAGATTGGAATGGACATTTTGAAATGGCATTCATAGGTAGTATAATATTTAATTATGATTGCATTAGCAGAAGAGAAGAATACAGAGAATAGAAGAAGAGGGCAGTAAGAGGTTGCACAATGTTGCATTGGGTTATTCTGTACATTCAATTGTATGTTTATTTTTGTTGTTGTTGTTGATGCACGGAATACAAAATCCATGCAAGTGATTAATATGCCTCATGCTATTGCATGACCCTTATCGCGACTTCCATTTGAAATATCGTTCTAGGCCTAGGTAGGTACGAAGACTAAGAACTTCATCTTGCTCTTGCTCACTAAAGGAGATGAATACTATAGCAACGTGTATAATATATTTGTATTTACATTGTTGTTATCACAAAATCCTATCCCTGCTCTTGAGGTGGGCTACGAAAAATGTCAAGTTCATTAGTTTAATATAGATCATGGCCAGATTATTATTTTGTGTTGCAATAGTATTTAGCTCTTTTTTAAGCATTGACAAATAAAAGTTCACTGTCTTGGTGATATCTGATCACAAGGACACTAATTTGTTCGGCAGTCGCGTTAAGGACATGAAGTGGTCAGTCGGGGAAATTTTGTAAAGTGTCTTTATATCAGTATTTATTTCATCTGTTCGTAACACAAATCTCCCACATTATGATATAGAAGTGATTCAGAGTCAATTTATTTATGAGAAAAGGAAATCCGTGATAATGATGGGAACTGTTTGTGTATCAGCTCTACCTTTGAAAGTGAGGGTCTCAGTGAAAGAAATTATAAGTAATACAAATAACGAGTCAATTAATTAAGGACGAAGAAACAAATCAAAACTACACACTTTCGAATTGATTGATGTTAACAAAACCTGATATTTGGCATATGTAATATGCGTGTGGTGAAATGTGGTAATACTATCCCACATACATTAGTCAGAAACAATTGCATTCACTGCACTGCCCATTGCACTAACATGTTAATTACGGATGTGATGTTGTTGTTTTTCATTATTCAATTAATTACATGTTATTGTAAGAGGCCGCTCTAAAGGAAACACTCTAGTGTTTCTTGTTGGTACGCTGATCGATGCTGACAACATTCTGGTCAAGGTTCTCTTCAAATAGCATTCATGTCATTTAGTTCAGACCGAGTGTGTACAGTTTGAACAGGAAGTGAAGTCCTCTATATACCTGGCTAAATCAGGGTTCAACAGGTATCAGACGAACAGAAAACGTTTTTTTTATTTCAGTTGAAGTTCTACGACTGATCACGAGTGAATAATTCTGTTCAATTTATTATTGTCAAATAACAAGTCATCTCTCTTTCCGGTTATGACACACATATTATATGTCTAGTTAGTTTGGGTCGAGTCTCAATTCGAAAAACTAACACGCAGCATATGTGTTACAACATGAGCGAGATATATTCAAATGCAATGGAATACAAATCTACACTACTTGGTAACCGCTCACTCAGTTTCCGTAGAAATTGTCAGACATGTCCTTCATTGAATTGTCCATGATAGATTTGAAATTATCGATTCTTTATGAAATTATTCTTTCGTAATAGGCCTATCATTTCTACGAGTATTTTTGAAATTCGTCGCCTCGTCCCGCACTCGATGTAGTGCATGCTTGTATGTTTTGCTTGCACCAAAGGTGAGGGAAGTTTTCTGTTCGTCTAATATCTGTTAAATTCCATGCAAAATCGACTGGTTTAGCCAGGTAAAAAAACGATTTTCATCTTTGATTCAAGTTGTATATACTGCCTTTATCTGCTAGAGTGACATTAGTCTGCGGTATCAGAGAGTTGATAAGAGATAGTTGAATCAGAGAGAGAGAGAGATAGAGAGAGAGAGAGAGAGAGAGAGAGAGGGTATCAGAGAGTTGATAAAAACAAGTCCATGTTGACTTACGCTCCAAGCACGTTGTAGAGTTCCAGCGTGAAATGGTAATAACAAATCTTGGGGGGTTCGCCCTCACGGCACGCCCTCGCACACTCTTCGGGCGACGACAGGGAAGGATTGCGCCTCAGCTCCTGTGTGGAGCGCTGTCCGAAGTCCAGGGTCCGGTATCCCGGTTGTCCCGACTTGGGAGTGTTGGTCGGCGACACCAGACCGTTGCTGTTGAGGGGATGGGTCTGCACGAGACCATGGGTCGACGTGAAGAAGTTCGGGTCTCGGAAGCTCGGAGGTCGGTCGGCTTGTCCTTGCCACCATGATGAGGAGGCTGTTTGGTCCACGCTAGTACGTTCTGCAACAACAATAAACAGACAAATATTTAGACATTGTTACACTTTGCTACATTTTTTTTCACGACTAGACTTCGTTACATTGTTGATTTTGTTGAGCAGCGTTTTCATTACTGAACTACTTTTAATGTAACATTATTTGTTATATCACCTGTTTGATATATTATGATCACTAATTTATTACTGATTCATGAATGATGCCTTACTGACATACTCAAACATCCAATCTTATCCCTAAAGCCTGAATTACACACTTCCTATTCAATATTACTCCACGAAACTAGAAATACTTTAATGGCGGTGTGAACGCGATAGTAGCTACCATTATGTATGACTAGTAGCTTTATCGTAGGATGATAGTAATGTAAACCAGGTGAAAGATACACCTAACATGAAAAATATTGTTTTCTCAAGAGCTTTTGTTGATCGTTTGCTGTGTAGGCTTTTGTATTAGTTATAAGTATAAAATGTTCCAAAACAATACGCACATATTTAAACAGTAGCATTCATTTGAAATGTTGTATTGTTAATTGACAGTTTTTAAGCAAACAATCATCCTATCATCTCGTCCACCACATTCTGAAGATATTTCTCCTTACTGAGATGAATAGTCTACCAGATAATACTGGATATAGATATACCATAAGATGAAGAAAGTCCGTGAATAAATTATTTCGAAATTAAGATTTGATCAGCGAGCTTTACGCTCAGCGCACCTGTCAATCAATGTCAATAATATAGTCAGATTATACCTTGATATGTGAAAACCATAGCATTGAACCTGCTTTCAAAAGACGAATGCTCAATGCAGTTGAATGTCATATGTGAAACCATACCACCATGATACTCAGCTTCACTGACGGTCTGTACCCTTTTCCGTTTCTGCCTTTATCGGTATTAATCTTTATCAATATGATGAACATCATTACAATCCATACTTGTAATCACAAAAGATCGCCCTTGTGGTGCCCCGTCCAAACGATCCTATCTTTCATCAAGAGCCTTAATTGGGGAACAATGATTTTGTATCAAGCTTCGATGTTATTAAAAAAAAAAAAGAAAAAAAAGGATAAGGTTGTCTACCAGCAGAACTATAAGACAAATTTCATCGTTACATTTGAATAGCTGAGGTAATTTCGAAGTGTTGATGCTTTTTGAGAACGAAGTTCACGAAGTACAACCAACTGCATCTTCCAAAAGCTTCGAATCCTAAAAATGTTGTAGCAAAAATATGTAATTACCGACGTTTTTACATTTAATCAGTTGGTAGACGACCTTCCCTCATGGATACAAGTATACCCATACGCAATTAGTTATTTGTTGGTGACGTCATTGTGTGGTTTTTGGCAGCATTGATGTCAGAGCAATGATTGGCTCCTCAATAACGATAACAAGAAAGTCGTTCTATACGAATCGACAATTGATTGAAGTGCAAATACGATTACGGTTTTTATCTTATTAGTCATTATCAATCATACCGCCAAACAAGTCAATGTTCATTATTCTTATACAAAAAGAAAATATTCCTAGTATATTTGGTTATGAAATTATTCCAAATTCCGTCACGATTCTTTATTGATGAAAAACAAAACTATTGTGTGGGGAGATTCTCTCTCTCTCTCTCTCTCTCTCTCTCTCTCTATCTCTCTTCAACTGCAGTATAATAATCTCTACCATATATGTCCAAATGATTGTTGCGTCATTTTTACCGCAATATACATGGCGCCGACATGTTGGTAGCAATATGGATAGCTCTGTGGTCTGGCCACGGCGTATATATTAATAGACAAGGTTACTATAGTTACAGTTAACCGTGATTGTTGTTTTGCACTAAAGTCTCAAAATCATGACTCTGCAATTCGCCAATATGCAATATCTTTTGTCGATGCTAAGTAGCACAGTAATCGAGCTCAGTACCATTGTGAAATACAGTCCCAATATCCGACTGAATACGTCACGCCTCTTGTTCATATTATGTTGGTTTTGCAGATAGCGTACAATAGAATCCCGCAAGGTGTTACAATATTATTCCACAATTCTGTGGAAACTATTAAGATCAAGGATTAGTGATGATCAAGTTTAGATTTCAGTAATTGTTAATCTTTGTTGAGAACGAAGACCTACTCAAGTTTTGTAATTTCTAGATTTGTTACGGTTTGAATGAATGTATACGAATTATTTCTTAATTTGAAAAAAATGTTTTGCTTGAATTATTTTCCAGCTTAGTTGATTTTTTAATTCGTCGAGATTCGCTATGGTGGTGTGTATTAAATCTGTGTACTGCTTCCGGTTCATTCACTCTCCGCTTGAGACCTTGATAGATATTCGCAATTGTCACTCACATTGCGAGCATAATGCATCTTAAACGTTGATAATCTTATTACCGCGATAATCCAAGGTATTGAATTCTTAGGGTGATGATAATTCGACACAAGCATATTATTAAGTAACCAACAAAACACAAATTGTCTTCGATATAAATCTTTAATCTTAATTATTTTAGAGCTTATATCGAATTACCACTTCACCTTGAGATTTTTTCTCCTTTTTTTTGGTCCCCAATGGCAATTTATTTGTAATTACGTTGTGCTAAGTGTTGGTTTGAGGTGTGAGAAACTCACTCAATATTTTGTATATCACTTAAATAATGCTTATAGAGACAATAGAATTACAAGTGGTGTATAACTGAGGGCATTCAGGTATTTAGCCAGAATTACCTTCATGGTCTGATATGGTCTGAATGGAATAAGGTCTATATTTTGTCATACATCGTGGGTGGGATAAGAATATGCCAATGGCATTACAATATACATTGATAATGATTTAAAGCCACGAAAAACACTTTCACTATCTTGGCCATCACGATGTTTTATAATAAATCTTTATTATCACGAAATTATCAGTGGAATTTAGAAACAATATAAATATTTTATCGAGCAATGTGAAGTAGAATAACTTAATCTGATGAAAGTTGGATAATAAACTTCACATTTATTAGTTCCATTGGAAGGAAAGAAATCGAGTAGGTCTTGATAAAAAGTGAGACAGTATAAATTCTTCAAGTTCTTATGCTGAGAAAAACTATTGAAAAAGATTTGATATTGAATGTAATCGAATACTAACACGTAATATGCAATGCAGCTATAAAAAACCACACATACAATGGCAGAGTTATTAACGATTTGCCTTAATTATTCACTGACTACTTCAGGACAAGTTATATGCAGATTTCTCTCTTCAACACTCATTTGAAATTGCCTTATAGATATTCTATGATTTTCATTCATCATAACATATTAGCAGGTCAACTAAAATCATCATAGAGCAAAATGCATTTTCCTTCATTTTGAATAACTCGAACATATTTCGAAATTATAACTGTATATTTTCGTTCACTAAATCGTATAATTTATTATTCCCATTAGTTGATGACCTAAAAAAGTATATTATACAATTATTATGAATTTATTAATGTAATCTGTACCCTATACCCTACCATTTAGTATAATACCACCCAATGCTTCAAATTGATATTATAATCTCTCTCAGCTCTACAAACAATCTCTACAAACGTGCAGCTTAAATTTGCAATACTAAACTTAAAAGATAATCATGCGAATTAATTTCGTTTATTTTCTAAATTTCTCCAAGTATTTTTTTTTTACATAATCCAATCTGTTATTACAAATAGCAACATTTGTTGAAAAATAGTCGCCTTTTCTTCCTCCGAATTATTTCAGACATATCAGAGTGATAGCGCACTGAATGGACGCGAATCATGTAAATCATGAAAGAGAAACCTTTGGTTACTCGCCTACGGAGGAATATGAAACCGTTTTGGCCAACTGTTTTCGATGTAGGTTTCCCATTAAAATAATTATAAGATTAGGATTTATTTTGATACTAATTCATGTATTATTCTTTGACATTCACTGACATACAGTCCATAGATTAATAATTGAAATTTAAAGTTACTTTTCTTTAAAATGAGATTTAAAAAATCTAGTACCACAATAATTGAGCCTGATTGATAAAACACTATATATGGCTAATTGGCACGGTTGTTTAAGTCCCTGTGAGTACGTGAACCGGTCAGTAATCATTATGTTACTGTAAATCAGGCTCTAGTGATTTTTTTACCATACATGTTTTGTATTTTGACCACTCGTTTAGAAGCTAATAGACGAAACTTTTGTAATGTAAAATATAACTGGTATACCGACAATCATTGGGGAATACAATGCAACTAGTTTCAAAGCAATGTGTTTCACTGTCACATAGTACGAAAGTCATGATCATCATGATGACAGTTGTTCTCTTAGGGCATACGTTGTTCTTGGTATATGTTCTTTGGTATGTTCTTGGTCCTCAACTATATAATATTGATAGGTAATTAGTAATATTGGAGATAAAATTATCACATTATTAAGAATGAAAGAATACTTTTATAGTTACTATGTAAAGGAAGGAATGAGAAAAAATATAAAATAACCATATCGTATCTGATGAGTTAGTTAGTTTTAGAAGGAACGACGAAAGATTTGAACTTTAAAAGTAGTAGGCCTATTATATAATCACAAATTTTCAGAGAATATACTATCTACTTTGTTCGCAAAACACAATTGATTAAAACATTTCCTGTGAGTGATCTAGAAAGGTGTTAAGGCGCAATGTCACTCGCACTCACAGCCTTCTAGCCACCTTGGTCATATCCTTCGATTGTTGTCGAGTTGGCAGAAGCGGAATAATTTCACCCACGTGGCTAGCGGAGCTGAACGAAGCGAACGAAAGTTATCACGCTGATTTCTAGTGGAATAAAATGCGATATCGTAACACTTTGGTATGTCCTATGCCACCCTGTGTTACTGTATAGTTAGTACATAGATTACTTGCAACAGTGGACATTAATATATTATACATTCGTTTGTCCATAGGGCAATGAGAACAAGACATTATGCGTGTACAATAATAAAAAAATTCTCTTCATTCGATTGGTCAATTTTTTATTTTTACAAACTCACGTAGACCTGTATCGTAAAAAGTAGAATACGATTAAAAAACTAACACATTGGAAGTGTATAGCACTAGAATATATTTTTCAATTATAATGCAAGTTTAATCAATTATATCATAGTTATCATAGTGATCACTTTCATTTATTATTCATAGTTCGATTGTATTTAAATTTCTATCCAGACCACTTTCGTATCATTTTATTGTTACGCTAAATACCAATAGTCCAATTTTATGAATCGAGAAGACAATGTTCCTTCCAAAATGTGTAATTATAATATTATAATTCATCCATTGATCATTTCGAAAGATTAAAAAAGAAATTGTGATTTTTAATTAATTAAAATAATGGCACGACGCCGATTGATGATCTCTTTCTGAACTTTTTCCGGTTTTTGGGCCAGTTGCTATAACATTTTCCATCGACAAACAGTTTTTATTACAATGATCTGTACCTAGCCTGTTGGTGGTATTTGATCTAAGGGTCTATTGTGAAAAAAAATCTTGGGCACATTTTTGTGGATAATGTTGGATGACAAATGTGGATTGACATCAGAGTGACTTGTATTTTGATTCGTTCGGACTGCTTTTTAATCACATGATGACCATACGTTTATATAGCAATTTATCATTATGGAGAAAATTGAAAATTAACTCAAGGAAGTGAATTGAATATATTCAAGAGTATAATTATCTTTAATTGGATAAATTTAAAAATGTAACATGAGATTATTTATTCATTATTTCTTTAAGAATGAACTTTTATTTGAATTTTAAATTGAGTAGTTTATATTCTTTGCGTGAAACTTCAAGTGAATGGTTTGTGCTAATAAGGTGGTACAACCTATTGCTGTCTGGCTCAGCGTCATGTCTCAAGGAATTATGTTTGAAGACCTTATTATGAATGTGACCAACAACTATAATTACGATAATGCTTATTTTGCTATGTGTCATTATTGTACTTTAGAATTTATATAACTCTAAGAGATTTGTTATATGACATTTTCATTTTGAATTCACTCCAAACGACTGAGGGAAACCACAAAAATCCTCAGACAGGATGGATGACCTGACGGGAATCAAACCACGGTCCACAGAATGAGATTGCATGCACGACGGTAACCTAGCTACCTGCACGATATTGAAAGCTTTTCATATATGTTAAAATCTAATGAATACTGAATTATAATTCATAATGAAGACATTTTAACACCTATATATGTTAATTTGTGATTTAGGTCATATTTCCTAGATTACGATTCAGCTGAAATTATCTATTACATGCAAATTCACCAGTGAATAAATACTAATTAATTATATAAAACAAGATTGGATCGACATATTTTTTTAGTCTCCTTTCTATTTTTTGATTCAATCAATTTGGTATGTAAACGGTTCACTTAGGGCTATATAGTGTTCAATTGGTGATTGTAGTTATTTTTTGTCTATCACAGGCTGGAAGAAAGTGAGATTTTAATTTAAAGCATATTTACGAAACAAATACAATTACTCTGAACTATTACAGATGGTGTGAAGTCGTGAATCATTTTAAATTGAACAGTTTTTGTGATGTTCTGTTCGCGTCTGAGTAACCACGCGCCCAAGTTGGTTGAATCTAATTAATTATAACTGCAGAGTAAAACAACTGTATAGCAAAGTCGTAATGCAAATCTGATTCGTAAAGCAATTAACTCAGTCGTTAAAAATGTAGATATAATAATATTAATGACCTAGTTATTTAGGTTTATATGAAATTCTATAGAAACCACTTTCGATTAGTGAAAACTGTCTAAATACAGAGGAATATGTATACATGTGATACGCACACGAATGATCTCTTTCTGAGCTCTGAATCAAAATAACGTCGGTCATATATAATATATGCTAATTTTACATCAGTTTGATTGCGTCTACATTATGATTTGGAGAAAAGATAGAATACAAAATGTGCCTTTCAAAAATATGCCCAGTTTCGTTCAAACGAGAAATAACGATATGGTTGTATTTTGGGGGAATTTTTCAGAATGTTTCGAGAGATTTCTCTCAGGACCTGACCTCAATCTGTTGACAACGGGGCATTTTTGTTTTTACCCGATGTGTCAATTTTCTTCACGCATACAATATCAACTACAAAGTGTATAAGAAATTAGCTTCATCTCCAATTATTATTTCAATCAAATTAATTTTCTCCTCATTCAAAATCCGGTCAGTGATGAAATTGAAAACTATTAATAACATACGAACCAGTATATCATGTGTGCATTCAGTTTGAGAATCTGGCTTTTGCAAGTACCGGTTTCTTATCAGGTATTCATCTCGGGACGCGTTTTATGCGTTCTAAAAGCAGGCAATCTTGATCTGGTCGATCGTCTAATAATTGCTTAGAACAAAACACTTCTATTCCTGGCGATGAATAAAGGAAACAATGTGTACGAAAATGATCTGATTGATTTTTCTGTCAACTGATTAACATATCAAAATCATAATGTATGCAAATCACTCACAAATGTCTTGCTGAACTTTGTTTCTCGTTCAGTTTTTTTAATTATACTTCCACATGTAGCTAGTAAAACGTAATTGTAATTGGACCTAAAGGGTGTAATAATAACATTTATGAAAGTACTGGCACACATTATTCAAAACAAGTATTTTAGAAACTTGTTTCTAACCATTCAAATAAATTGATATTCTAACGAGGTTTCTTTTTCAGCATTGCTTCAAAACAACGCTTCATTAATTGAATTCTTGTTAAAAAGTTCCAGTTAATGGGATTAGAAGGCATATTATTCGAATTGGGAGCGATTTCATTCATCTGGCATTTCTGTCTTGATACGCATCAGTGGCCTTGCATTGTATGAAGAGGGCTCGTATCTATAGCAGGACTCCCTGGACAAGGTTACATTCATTACAGAATAGAGGGTTAAAAAATTGTTGTGAAAAAAGTTGCGAAAAATCGGTCACGTATGTACTTAAACGGAAGAAAATTCTGCTTACCATACTTTATTTGGTGATAACTTTGAATGGCACAGGGGATTATTATATTGATTCTAATGAACCAATATTCTCTTTAATAACTATAACATACTCAATAATACGCAAAATGATTATTTACATCTACCGTGAAAATGTTGATAGTAAAATCGCAAGCCTTTCAATGTCATTCAATGGCGCGTTGCCGCTTTACCACCTATCCACATTTATGAAATTATTGTGCACGTATATTTTGTTACTTGAATACCTATTTCACATTCAAAAATTCGAACGACTCTGTGATTATACAGTTTTGTACATAGTCATATATTAAAAAGATATGAACGTCTCCATCATATGCAAATGTGAATATCTATGGACGTACAAAAGTTGTCACCAAAGAACTGACTTCGCTATTTAGGAACGTTTCTCATGTTAATTGTTTCAACTTTCAACTAGCCAGAAGGTTAGGACTATCTATTGAATACCTGCAATGTATATAATTACTATGTTATCATTGAGAACAAAGTCGTTATGCACAATTTATCTTATAATTGTCTCAGCGCTTCTTCTTCGAGTGATTTCAGTGCACGGGTAAGCGACGATGTTAACTTATTCTTGTTGAATCAGTACTGCTTATTGATGTTCATCGCTGTTTCACGCCCACTGAATAACTGCTGTCACTGAAATAACATGTTACTCCGAGTTCAAAGTATTCTTATCCCGTCTCGTGGACAATTATTAGAAAGGTAATTTCATAAAAAATGTTTGATGCCAATGAAAAAAGCATTAATCTTATCAGAATCCGTATTGACATTGATGTTATGTATTAACATGTATTAACTTTATTAGAAGATATCTCCGTTTGAATCTGACGACGTGAGATTCGTATGTTTTACTGCATGCTGAGGTGATGCGTGCGCAGCGTGCGTGCCACGTGGTCACCGCCTTCTTGGGCCAGTACAAAACTGATGGCCATCAGCAAACTAATCACAGCCTTCTTGAATAAAGGTGTCAACAATCCTCCGCCTTCTATCATCTTTCTAACACAGAGCCGGTAAAACAGCGGTTTTATCTTACCGACGAATAGACGTGCCCGATTCGATCAGATCAACGTGTCAAGTCCAATTATGTTGTTTAGGGCTTATAATTAATTTGATGGAAATTTTGTTCGAAACCGATAATATATTTTTGTTGTTTTCATTCTATTTTTCCAATAGCTAGAAGTGATTTGGTGTGATAATTTCTCTATTTTTCACTGTACTTATTCATTCAAAAGTGTTCATTATAAGGAAAGAGAGATTACTAGGCGTTATGACTGTAATTTAACCGTCGTGATCCAGACAGAGTATATACCTCAGTCCTGGGGGATTATATCACTATAGTATATACATACTTCTGATTGTCATCACTAACTAGTGGCTGGAGGTAAATTATCAAATAGACTTTCATGATTATAGAGATTAATCAAAGTACAAATCATGTGAACGACTCGATTGTATAATAATATTTACAGTCGAAACACGTATATTAACTGCAGTTGTGTTTGATTGGACCGAGCATACAATACATGTTATGTCTGTAAATATATACATGAGAATTGATCGAAAAAAAAGATAATCATATAACAATTGATGATAATAACATGCGTGTGTACGTGAAAGTAAAACATGGACAGTCAAGAAAACAAATTACATGGCCTTATTACAATATTCAAGTACAGTGAACGTCGAGATGGTGTGTGATCATGGTTATGCTACATGAAAGTATTTATTTTGAACGGTCAAAAACCTTTTCGACAAAATGTCTTTATTCAGACCAAATTTCCATGAAAGTGATCATCAAGAACATTCAATGTACTCACCAGGTCTCGAAATCAGTCAATGTGTTGTGTATTCGAGGTTATACAAACTGATTATTTAAATTACGTCCATTTTTTCTTACGATATTCTAGCTGTCTAGCTCATCTTGATACGCACATTGTGCTGAAGTTTCCTTATAATTGCACAATTAAGGGTAAAACAACATGCAAGGTATTATCAGCACTGTTGGTTAATGAATATAGGCCTATTGTAGGTTAATAGATATGATTAAAAATGGAAAAAGAATTGCGATATGATATTGTTTACTGTTCCGCGTGTTGAAGATGATGGTTAGACTGTTTACCAGCGTGCAAAATTACTAAATTACTATCATTACAGCATATTATTTGATATTTCAACAAAAATGTCTGCATGGTCACTCGACTAATTTTCCTTCGTTCAACAGTGATTCCAGGTTTTGACTTTAGAAAATGGCAACTTCCTTATCAGGTATTACTCCAATTATTGTTTTTTAATAAGCATGAAAATCTTGTTACACAGGAATTGTTTCCCAATCAAAACTGAGAATTGATTAATTAGACATTCTGGAACAACACTTTAGTTGCTTCATGACTTCGGGGTGGTCTTGTCACTTATAGGCTCTAATATCACTATTACTGATAATTATACTCTAATAAGATTGTTAAAATATGTGGTGCATTCTAGTATAGAAGTTAGGATTGAGGTGATGTGTATGGGTGAATGATCTATATCTTATACGTATGGTGTTTGAAATACTGTTATGAATTAGTTCATCACTGGTGGGTTTCATATTTTGAAGAGCAAAATCGGAGTCATAAGTCATAGACAATTAATTTGGGATTTTGATGATCAATATTTTGGAGGATGTGCGTTGCACTTTCTTCTTTCCTTATACTTTCATATCATGGAATCTAGAGAATGAATTATTATTATTGTTATTATTTCTGCAATCATGGTTGAATATTGTTTCTAAATAATTCTCTAAGTGTACGCCACAAACTCAGTCCTATACGAGCTACAAAGCCGAACAAAACTGAACGAATTGATAAATGTTATTTTGTAAATAAATGTGACATTCAATCTTGAAACATATGCCCCACCACCCACGTTCATCCAGAACTGAAGAAAAAGTCATCGCTTTCTTACGCAAATGAATGGCCAAGTTGAGATCTTCATTAATTAAATCGTTGGTAAAATTATCAATTGATGATATATTATTGTTGGTATGATAACATATATCTCTTGTGTTCTTTTCTTTCTTTTTTCAGTGTCAATGTTCAGCCATTCAGGCTCAACTAGGGGAAATTATCTTAAAATACTCCGAACAAAGACATGTAAACTTGGCTCTTTTCATCCGCTGATACGAGCACGCCCATTGGCCACATTTACACCATATAATAACATGGCTCCATTATTTCACTTCCCATGTAGAGTTATTAGAAAAGGAACAATGAGATAAAACAATACGTATTGTGGGTCAGAATTAAACTGAACTAAAGGTCACTGCTAGCATTTGTTATTAATATCGGAAAACGGGTTTATAATTGAACTTTCTTCAAGTTTTGTAGCATAAACTATATATATATATATATATATATATATATATATATATATATATATATATATATATATATATATATATATATATATATATATACATATATATAAGTTATATCATTACTTGAGATTTTTTTCTGTCTATTAACATATTTCTATTGAATACATAATCAGCCAGAAGGTGAAGGCACACAGATTGTATTATTCTATTCGATTTTGATAATATTTTTTCTGCTTAAATAATATCTCTTTGCGTTTTATGCCTAGTTTTATTGAAATGAACGAACTGGTCTTAACATAAACTGAAATTTTTAAATAGATATCGATTTTTTTGCACATATTCTCACAATTTGGGACAACATACTCTTTCAAGGAACGTTAAAAAACAGTTGAATTATGAAAATGAAATATAAATTTAATTTCGTTGCTTAAATATAGGGCATTTACTCACAAAATCATTGATTGGCCCCTACTAATCCAGGATAGGATTCAAGGATCCATAAACTTTGTAGCAAACCTTGAGAAAAAACACTGCTGATGATAATGAACGCAAATGAAATTCTATATTATCATAAATATACAAAACGGTATTACCCAAATTGTTATTATTTTTGTTGTTTTCATTTACATTTTTATGGAGAAGTAACATGTTTCTACACAATTAGCCCATTTGGCTTGTCTGTAGCATGAACAGAATGAATCATAAAACAAACGTGATCACAAAATAAAATGCCAATTTATAGTTGGAATAACATCGCTGTAGGAACCAGGCACAGTTTTCAGGCTTACATTTACAATCTGATAATTATAACGATCTAAGAAAACGAATAACTGTGTATGTAATTGAAGTACAATTGGCATACTTGCATTTGTAACGATCCATGGTGAGATATACATTTAAATACGTATGTGTGGTCTGAATGATTTCACTTCAATTGAGTACTAATCTGTAAGAAGTGGGTTTGCAATCACCTAAACACGTCCCAGTAGGTTTGGTTCGCCCTGATCTATAACACGGACTGACGAGCGTCGAAACGTCGAACTACCGATCGTTTTTGGTTGGTGAATAGGGCCAGGTGAGGCTGGACGCAATGACAATGCTGAATGTCGTCTTCGTTTTCAGATATAATCTTAAAGAATACATCGAAGTGACATGTAAATGCGGTCAGTTCATTGACAGAGTTAAACGGTGACTTTAACGCCAGAACTGAATGGGCTGTAGATTGAAGTATGTTAATTATATTTACCAACATGGTAATTATGATGTGAGTCACTGAAACTGGTATACAGCTGATTTATAAGAAGATAATTATAACGGAAAGTTCAGCAACAATTCATGATTTTTTAAGGTTCGATTCAGGAAATAATATATAGATAACGGTATAAGAACTTATCGTGTGATCCATCGACCGGAATTATTTTCAAGAAGGTCGATTGAAAAATAGAATTTGATTCGTACATATTATTTTGTTTAAATTATCATTTCAGAAATAGACCGATTGCCGAATCAGTTTTGGTTAATTTACAACAAAGTAGTGATGTTCAACACAATACTAAAGACATGCAATACTTTCATTTTCAATGTTCTATTTTAAAACTTGTTCGAAGTCCAAATCGATATTATGGTTACCCCACAAGTTTCCAAGGAGTACTGCATATATCAAATAAAAACGAGAAAAAAAAAATGCTCTTCTCGTATATTATGTGTCATCAAAAGATACAGAATGCAGGATCTTTATTTTTTTTAAGAACAAATGCAGTGAATACATAATACCCTGAATGCACTTTCCCTTGCGCTAGTTTAATACGCAACTGTCATTAAGTTATTACCTCATGTAATTTATAATGAAATACTATATCTATACTATATCAAATGAGTATTCATACAAATGGTACACGCTTTTCATTCTTTCAACTTTTGAAATATTCGATAATCTCAAAGTCGCGTGGATGAAAATTGAATTGTGCCCATAATATTTGTCACGTATACGAACATTCTTTTAACGTACCTACTCAAAATCGTAATAAACGCACATTGATTGAAATGTATATCTGATTGGAACTTGGAAGAACGTTTGACATAATGGGCTTGTTACGTATAGTTGGGATTTTAGAAAGGAAATGCATGTAAAACATGTATTACATGATGCAGAGCAATTACCAAGAAACAGTGCACTTACGCTTTACTATAATGTGACATTGCTTAAGATGCCTCTTTACATCTTACCTACCGGCTTGATTGCAGACGTTCGGGAACCAAGTTAGCAACGGAAAACCAATCATTGTATTGACTTACAATTTTCGGTTAGATGATCACCAGTATTCAATACGTGCTCGTACGAAGAGCTTTAGTTCGTGATATGTTTTCAACCCTCTCAAAATAATTGTCAAAAACCAACATGTTTCTACCTGTTTTTCATTGTTTTTACGATTTTTTCAGAGTGATATAATACATAATTATGATTTTTGGTGAACGTGAAGGCACAGATATACTTATTGCTGTTTCATTGCAAAAATAATTATACTGATTGGTCCCACCGTTTACTCACCATGTGTTGGGAGCCAAAGGCCTGTATGGACGCTTTTTGTCCTGTTTTGTTCTTTCCCTGCAGATTTTACTTATGTGGCTTGTGAGATGTAAAGTAGCCTCTTGATTTGATATAACATAGAATTATTCACATTCGAAAATCTCAAAAGGGAATATATTGTTTCAGTCTAGTATCATTTCGTTGCTAAGTTATCAAAAAAGAAGTTGGAGAGATGATTTGAAGATGATATTGATTGGACTAACAACAATGGACAATAATATAAATTCATGACGATGTATTTCAGTGCCATGATTTAATGTGACGAACGGCAAGAGTAAATGGCCATACTTGCATTTCTGTGTAGACATTATAATTTGAGTTGATAGAAAATGGAACATTGTTTTTTTATAAAAATCCATTCATCACAGACTTTTGTCATTATAATGATAAATTCTGTTGAATACATTCTTCTGAAGATATTTGCATTATACATTCTTGTTTGAAGTGTTCCGCATCATCATCGATGTATTGGTTCCGGCTAGCGAGCATTTTACCAACCAGGACCTTTTGCTTTTGTGGTTTCCAAAAAAATCTATAACCTACATTATTCCGATCACTCTGTCGCCCATATTGGCCAACAGCCATTTATTGAAATAATGCAACTAAACAATCGCCCATCGTCTTTTTGGCAAGAAACCCACGCCAGTCGGTTTTCGAAGATTTTTTAATTAGTAATGCTTTCTTCTCAGATGAGTCCGGTTTTATGGTTGCTCTACACATCAGTGGGTTACCCACGTGACATCAGTTCGGTCCTCACACAATATGAATCGGCTTCTATGACTCATCCTGGTCAAAGAATCATCAGAATCTCATCGGCCAAACTTTCATTTAGCATCAAAACCGGTCCTTATACCTTTCATACGTGTGAGATTCCCCAATCCACACTACCGGGCCACAACAATAAAAACTAGATCATTCGTTCCACTTGGCAGATCGAAACCCTCAACCGGTGCTGCTGAAGAATGGGGCAAACGGTCGATCGGGACCTTGTAAACCAACCGAGAAATAGGTGAACCTCTCCTCAAGATGCAGTTTAAAGCATTACAGTGAAAGCAGTCATCAAGTTTGGCAAAAAGACAGTTCACAGAAACAGCCCATCCCTTCAATACTAAACATGGGCGTTGAAAACATGGTCGGTCACATTGTTCAGTTAGACACATCATTTTTTTATACTTTTGTACAAAAATCTATCATAATAATGTATTAGTTTCGATATGAAAGTGATTACGTATATAAGCCTGAGGACTATCCACATATTGTGTATGTTACAGGCAGCAGTAGAGCGTTTATCGCTAGGCGTGTTGGCTATACTGCATTTCCTACTATTACGACATACAGTGCACCCATTACACTGCAATCGTCTTTTTTCAATACATATACATATGCATATATATGTATATATACATATATATATATATATATATATATATATATATATATATATATATATATATATATATAAATATATATATATATATATATATATATATATATATTTATATATATATATTCATATATATTTATATATATATATATATATATATATATATATATATATATATATATATATTTCTCTCTCTATATATGTATATATATATATATATATATATATATATATATATATATATGTGTGTGTGTACAAGTATATGACCAAGAGAAAGTCCGTTTGCTAGCACGGTCAGAGCAAGACATG
Organism: Brachyptera risi; assembly: GCA_964007535.1. NCBI lineage: Eukaryota > Metazoa > Arthropoda > Insecta > Plecoptera > Taeniopterygidae > Brachyptera > Brachyptera risi. The sequence continues at coordinate 18,933,187 of OZ023328.1, forward strand.
AGAAGACGCACGAGGGACAGAGAAGAGAGAGAGAAAGAGAGAGAGAGAGAGAGAGTGAGAGAGAGAGAGAGAGAGAGAGAGAATGAGAGAGAGATAGCCTTAATTGTTTCTCTGGAGTGCATGGACACTAAATAGATACTGATATTAATTGGTTCAAGATTGAAAATGATCCGACTGCGTGAGGCTTGATCGTGTGAGATTAGTGATGGCAAATACTGGCGAATCAAGTTTTCCAGACAAGATAAGTCTGTACTAAATACCTCCACATCAATATATATTAAAATTAATTGGCAGGTCTACTATCACTTTTATTTCAAGCCGGATGTATTTAATTATTAGCCAGTAAAACAATATGTAGTGGAATGTGGTGGCACTTGTTCAGCTTTTGAGACTGTAAGAAAGTTATTTCATTGATTGAGAGACGTATATTATTATACAGCACCACAAATTGTACTTAATTACTATAGTCTTTCTTCTTTCGAGTGAAATTGTGGTCATTTTTTCAACTACGAAAATCACACAGTGAAATAAATGTAGGTGATTTTGCTTCCAGTCATTTTCTATAGGCATGTTACTGAATTTATGTATGTTTTTCGTAATTATTCCCCGTTTATACAATAATGTACGTGAAAACTATAATTCAAACTGAAAGTTTATAATTAAATCGTTGAAAAATGCATGTTTCTGGAATGAATTCCAGATAAACTAAAATAACCATGGTTAATCAATCCAAATCAAGGTTACAAAATGCAGAATAATGCCTTGAATGGATTGAAAAAAATAAGTGAACTTGGTGATATATTTATCTACTGTATAAGTGTCAATTTGTCATTTCCGAACAAGGTTATGCGCCACAAGAACGATTAGCTACGGTTCTTAAAGAGGTTAGCATTCAATACAAACCATTGTTATAATACTTGATACTGTACGTAATCGCATAATAATATTCATGGTGTATTAGAATCAGTAAAACCACTATTGGTGTTTGCAATCGGTCCTTTACCGAAAAGAAACGTATACGTATAACCACAAAAAAAAACGCGTAGCATATTCAAAACACAATATCATGAATTGACAATGGTCGATAAACTTTCATAGGAGAGACACCAAGTAATTTCAAAATTCTAGAAAATAGAATTTAAAATGAATTGTTATCAAATATGTGTAATTAAATGAAGTTCTCGTGACAGCCCGTAGAAAACTTGCAGTTTTATAGTATCCTTATATTAAAGAAGAAGATTCCGAGCGACCGTCCCCCCTATATCCCACACCACTAGCTCGCGGGTGGTTCGCGACTTCGCGCCTTTTCCTTTCGTGAATACAACTATATCAACTGGAAAAACAAGGTCAGTTGAGATTATCAAATACGTTTCCTGTGCCAGTGAACTTCTGCCGTACATTTTCGATAAAGGAAAACTACTATTCCTTCCTGTGCATTTATAATAGAACGAATCTAGTACTTTTATAATTATGATATCATCATTGTTGTTTCGATGCTTTAGAACAAGGAAAAGATAAATGAATAAAGTTCAGGTAATTTCTCCCTAGAGAAAAGAACCATCAAGATGAACAACAGCTACTGTATTGGTATTATGTAGGCTACGTGTATATTGAAATGTTCGATTCAAATTCACGATAGCATATATTTTCTAGAAAAGAAAAAATGTATTCACTTTATTCACTTGTGAAAAATATGAAGAAATATTTCTTTAATCTTATGACGAGTGAAAATATCTTCATGTAATATCTAATGCATCTTAGCAATCACATTTTTTTTCATTCATTACAGAACTTATACGACCCAGTGTGTAAGTAACCAAATACATCATGCCAGACTGAATCCATTTATGCCATTCATTCAAATCTTTCAAACCTATTATATTTGAAAGGAAGAATTTGCATTGCAATTGTTGTGAAATATTTATGTAACAACATGAAATAATTCTTTTGGAGAGTGGATGATAAAAGGATTAATGTCGGTAGTCATGGCGACTAAGATCGCGTAATGGCCCCGCTATAGTTAGTTGCCTGTAGCAGTGTGAAAGCTGTCGGTGCCAGCCAGAGGAAAGATGTCCGTCTAAAGATTCGGCGTTGCTTGTAACTATCTGCTGTCAAAACTTATTATTTGCTAGTTCATGATTGAGAAAGTACATTGCATTTTCCATCACGCGATTTACAATCGTTACCACAACATCAATAGAACATCTTTTGACGAATTGATTACCTTGTTTTTATCTCGTCGAGAATTGTTTGTGGTTAAACGTTCAAGTCAGTATTGTTATTGATAGGATATTGTGATTATATGTGCTCTGAACTTGGTCATGAAAAACGTTCTTCCATGATCTAGAGTAGGTATAATTTATATTTAATTATTTATATACATTCTGATTGCAATCGATCTAGTGTTTCACAGAGAGTGGGCACAAGACAGATAGGTGCATGTGTACAAGTAATTTGAATGCAACAGTAAAAATAATTGGGTAGACCTACTTATTCATACTATTAGTCTAGATTTGAAACTCGCTTAAGGTTAATAATATCTGTGCATATGTACTGTTGAAGTTTTAATATATATTTCGAAGTTTTCTTCAACATATTATTTTATTTGAATTATTTAGTTAGCCTCTAGATATACATGATCTGTCTGCTTTCAACGATATCAATCAAATAAAAATAATACCATCGCAATTATCCCAGTTATAGTCGTGATAGTTTCTATTGAGATAATGTATCTCGAATATTTTTGTCTAGCCTTGGTAAAAAAGCTATCATTATTTAAATATTCATTTAAATATATTTTTCTTACCACGAAATGAAGTTTCAATGGCCTTTATTGGCATGAAGTTAACCCCACGATTGTTCTGAATCTTCTGTTGAACTTCTTATGTGCAATGTTTACTCTTATTGAGGGAATATCGGTCGTGAGAGTTGCCAACTGTTGTAGTACATCAAATTGGTGACCTTCTGTATCAGGGCTCATTGCATGCTATCAACCTTCTGACTGAAATAACTTGGATTATAAAATGTCAAAAAATAAAGCGTTTTTTACGATATTATTGATCAGCTATCTTATGTTCAGGCTGCATTGCTTGCTGAAGGTCTTGTTGAAGTGCAAGTTTTTTTTTGTAGTTTGAAAATCTGAAATGGTAGAAAACTCATACTGGTGGTGCAGAAAGTCTAGGTTTTCACAAATCTGTTTTCTTATACAAACAAAAAAACAGAATCACATCCCACTATTGTTCGAGAGTGTATCATTTCGTTTGATATAGATATTGAAGATTTTTTTGTTGTTCTTATAAATTATGAATATACATAATTATGAATGAGTGATTATGAGTAACAAAATGAAAGTTCTACACTCCAAAAATGAGATTTGCTAGATTGACTCGAAAAATCCAAGGGTCAGTTTGATACATATATACTTAATATTTTTCATCACACTTTCTCATGACACTATATATACGCACACGACTGACTCTGATTTATGACCTTATGCATATTTGTTCATCAATTAATTAATTACTTGCTCATAAGTACTAATGAAGGTGTTCCAGATTTTTGTCGAACACGTAAATGTTGAACGAAAGTTGAGAGTATTTTCCACGTATTGTCTCGCTCCACTGACAATGCAAATTAGTGTGAACGATATGAGGAATTCATAACACCGTGAGTCGTGCGTATGCAAATGAAGGTACGAAAAAAAACGTGTTTTTTGTGTTAAGAGTTAAGGTTAATATCACGAACAACAATAAGCAAGTCCTACTTTCTCTGTCTTTCGATCACTTCGATGGTCCATCTTGTTAATAATCTTATCAAGTATTGTCCATCAGATAAATGAGTCACCGTCTATAGCCACTAACTGGTGGAACGTTGCTGATAATCCCAAGCTTAAACACAGCTTAAATGTTGACATCGTTCTAGCTTTGACAACCTATTGAACAGATAACAGATCTAAAACGATTTATATTGTATTGAGTAGATCTCTTTATTCTCCTGAATAAAATGTCATCCATTGCCTTTTGTCATTGATTGGACAGGAAACCCCCATGGAATATACCCTATAGTGATACATTCTGAAGCAATACATGTTTACCACCACAAATTCAATAAGAAAATTAATAAGGTAGTGTTGAAGTTCTGTCGTCAGAAAAAACATCGATCATAAGTGTACACGAGAACTGCAGAATGCCAGACGTTGGGAGGTTTTGAGTCTTGACTTTGATCATAATATTGAAAAGAGAAACAAATATCTAGATGGCAGTGAATCATACATTTTTGGTGGTCATAAGCATGGTGAAACCGGTGAACAACCATGGTTAATTTTCAGTATCATCCAAACTTGGATCATTGATTTACAGAATGCGTTTTGAGTGCAATAATTTATAAATGATTGCCAAAATCTCTCACATTCACCCGTCATCACCACATGTTGCGTTCTCCTCTCCTCAGTCAATGTGTCATTGATGCCACAACGATGACAAATCAGTATGAATTCCTTGACCACTTGGAATGAGAGATAATATTAGCGGGGAGAAAGTACTTGAATTCAGTTAAAAAAAAAATTAAAACGACGACAACAAGAATTGGTCCTGGATTAGTTTGTGTGTACTTTTTTTTTGTATCAAGGAAGGAGAAAGTTGAAAATTGTGGACGTGCGAGTCCAGTTTTCTTTAAAAACAAATTATAAAAATATAAATTGAAGTTGAATTAATCGTTTGCGTTTTATATTTATATGACTTGTTGATTCGTTACGCAAAGTTGATAATTAAAGCATTTATATTTCCGACGTATTGTTATTATCGGTACGTACCCTTATTACGTCGACACACTGTGATCAGTATGATAATCATAAGACACGACGCAGTCAAGACAATTCATTGTGAATGACGGTAAATTTATCAAAAATGTTCAGCTTCTAACTAAATTCACTAATTTTTTACGCCTCTTCAAAAAAAAACCCAAATCCACTATACCGAACTTGAATGTTGCCAATAATTTTTCTAATGACGTTATTTATATGCATTCATATTCATATATTCTATATCAATACTATTGATATTATTATAAATATTTTTTTAATTCGAACAAGAATGATTGAAGTATTTTACGAATTATGAAAAGTGAGTTCTGTAATAGTATTTCAAAGATGTGAATTAGGTGAAGTTTGCTTCACATTTTCAGTGCCCATTATATAATGAATACTGTGATGCAGTAAGGCGAGCATGTCAAGTTTTTATAGCCTTATGAAAGCAGTCAATGAGGGCAAACTGATGGAATTTTGTCCACTCACTTTTCTTTAATCCATATTGTTCATTATGAACTAATTTGTCAGTCCACATCCATTGATAACTTGACTAAATATTCTCATAACAAGAAACTGATATAGGTACCTCGGTGTATGAAACATTTGGTTTGTATATCGTACATGTAAGTCACCTCCATCATTAGCTCCATGCAAAAACTTCTTGGTTTACGATCAATTACATGAGCTAGCTGTGATACCTTGTGTTCGATCGATCGTCCATCAAGTGAGACCAAGTCGTGGAATAATTCAACAATTAACTCTTAATCATTGGTTTCTTCTCAAATTATGTTATATAATCACACATAATATATATATATATAGAGGCCAACACACACACACACACACACACACACACACATATATATATATATATATATATATATATATATATATATATATATATATATATTGACATGGACTGAATTTAATTTCGCGTCAATACTGCGCCCCAAACATGTTTCAATAGTTCAAATTTCTTCAATGCATTGCTATATGTGTACTCCCTATTGAATTGAATTGTATCTTGGCCATAATTCAAGAGTGCTATAGGAGTTTAAACAGGCTTGATCACTTTGATCATGCGTTAGTAGTGTACAATGCTTCAACATGAAAATAAATATATATATATATATATATATATATATATATATATATATATATATATATATATATATATATATATATATATATATATATATATATATATATATATATATATATATATGGTGCATATAGCTACTTTGATATTGCTTCATAGGTGCTTTGAGCACGCTTGAGAGCTGTTACCATGCATTAAACGTGCTTCAACTCATTTTAAAAGATTATGTAAATACAAATCTCATTTCTTATTCGTTTTGATTGACGAGAAAAACCTCTTAAACGAGAGGTGAGAAAATTTCACATTGCACGTTTCATTTGCTGATCCCTTCACAGTCCATTTGATATGGCATAACGTTCAGTGCATACAAATATGCTGATTCCTTCGATTTAACTACTATTTCAAGTAATGTATCAACTGTCCTCATTCTTGTGAGTATAATTGACCGATAGATTTCAATTATACGACCACCATCCGGTAGGCGTTAATTATTGTTCCATGAACTATGCTTCTCGCTTGCATATCACTTACGGATTCGTTTTCTCTTTCTGTGATATGAAATAAACTCCGTGGTTTTCGAGGATGGCCACAAAATAGTGGATGTCTTCGTGATTCAGACTGTGACGGCCAAGTAAGAACGATATGTGATTGTCATTCAACTCAGCCGAACACAATATCGCAATCATCATACATGTCTATATTTATCACAAACGGAGAAAGAAAACAGTGAAACAAAGATAATAAAATAATTATCTACATCTTAAGTGCACGATGTACTGTAAAACAAGTGGCATTAATTATACTTGTTTATTTTAAGGTCAAATTTTAGTATCGTGATTATTTGATTAAGAAAGGCTCAGACCGGTTCTTGGCTTAAACGGACGGTTTAACATAAAGATATTTTGGCTTCTGTTTTGAAAGTGGAGAAAAGTAAAATTGTTGATGAGAGTGTTTGTTGGGGGAGGAGAGGGGGGAGGGTGAAGTAGGGGTGACTTGGGATTGGTATACTAGGGCCCAATCAGCTCATCTCATCAATATTACTGTGGGGTTTACTCAAGATCCATATGCTTTGCATTTGAGTTAATCACATATCATGTATAAGGAAGATCCCTATGCAATTGCCGTGTGAAGAAAGCCGGAAGGTTTGGAAAACGTTCGTCACAGTAGCGCCAAAACCAAGTTATGCCGCCTCTTCTTTCCGTCTTCCTTCCTAGTACTGAATCATGCTTTCTTATACATTTAATTCATTTTTTATCAGGCTTTGAAGATGAAGATGAGATGAATCGTCATTTCATTCGGTGATTTGAATATTGATCGAAAAACTATCGTGCTCTCAAGGAACTACCTCAGAATTCACTTTAATGACAGAGGGGAACCGGAACGACGACACATAATTGACCGTGGTGTGAATCGAAATCAGATCTTCTGATTAACGATTCAGCGTGCTCGTACTTCCTCATACCAAGGCCCATTTTCTCCCAAAATGTATCTCCCATGTTGAACTGCAAGATATCATTCATTTTGCAATCAAAACCTTCATTTTAATTGTATTGTTGACTTCAAGTGGAAGATGAATTTAATCTTGAAATTGAACTAAATACATCAGACACTTTCGACTAAACCTGACAATTATTAGTCTGACAGTTATCATCCATCAGTTAAAGTTCAACAATCAAGTTACAGCATCAATTATCAGGATCGATAGTTTCATGACACTGAAATAGCTGTCAATACTTTGAAAATCCACTAATAATCGTATTCGGATAAACTAGTCAAATCATATTCTTGTTGAGATATTTTATCGAAATGTTTCAATCAGATGAGCGTAGCGAAGATCTTCATTTCAAGTACCGATAAAATTGGGCCTCGTTTTTGTGTTTTATTATTTTTTCCTAATTTCGCACACGGCATATAGGCTACAGGCAAGGCCTTCTATATTTAACAGGTCGGGAAAAAACTTATCGACTCAGAACTTATCAGAAACGTTTTCAGCACAAATCAAATAATGCTAGCAATGCGAGTAATGAAAACAAAAAGACAAGTATAATGATAGATTAATTGTATGAATTAACATGAACCTGGATGAACCAACACAGCAAGTGTGGTTGTGCAGCATTGGAAGGACTGGAAAGCAATGTCTGTGCTGTTCTAGTACAATCTCTTTCAAGGACGTTGAAATGCACAAAAGAGTATCGAAAGTTTTATTCGTGAGTTAATAACTTGACACCTGTCTAGTAACAAAAACTTAAACTAATTTATCATTCATTATAACTCGATTTAATACACATTATATATTTTTCCAATTCCTGATTCTAACAAATAGGTATATATATATATATATATATATATATATATATATATATATATATATATATATATATATATATATATATATATATATATATATATATATTTATATATATATTATATATATATACCTATTTGTTAGAATAAATATATATATATTTATATATATATATATTTATATTTATATTTATATATATATATATATATATATATATATATATATATATATATATATATATATATATATATATATATATATATATATATATATATATATATGAACATTTATATAAGATATCGTAGTTCTACATCATATCACGATGAAAATGAATATCTCAATCGTTATGGAAGATAGTATAGGTTTTTGTAATGAAACTTTATCATGTCTTACGTAATTGAGAATAGCAATATTGCACGTACTTCATCTTGTGTTATGTTCGAGGATTAAGTACATTTTTTTCATCAAAATTGAGTGTAAAAGTCGTTTGAGAGAGAATAAAATCATTCTTGCCGACTTGTGAATCAAATTTGAAAGTGCAATATTAATTTATTATTACTCATTAACGTATCATTCATATGTGTTCCGTAATGAAAGATCCAATCTTGATCATAGATGTGTACAAAGCGAAATTCGTTGTCCATTTCCAAAATTCCAAAATTCCGAAATGTCTATAAAAATCTTCGAGCTTCATGCAAGTATGTTCAATTTTTATATTTCATATGATGTATAGTGGAATATAAATCATTGATGAGCAAAACCACGCTACATACGCACCCCAATGTTTTCTCGATAGATTAAAATCACTTTTGTCATTCAAAAATTACGATCCAGATTATAAATAATATATTCCTAGAGTGATAGGCATACACATTCCAGTTATACATATCTTACAGTCGAAGGAATCAATATACTGAACAGTATAATTATTCAAATATGAATAACTAGTCCTATTATAATGACGATACTGGTTCATTATTCGTGAACATTCACCCACTTGGAAGAACATTGAGACAGGGAGTTACATAGCGCGTTTTCTTAGCTGGGTGCATGCAAGGTATTACGTAAGTTCTGAAACGCGTGGAAGTCATACGTGCATTGGCCTATGTGTTGCTAGTAGACGTGTTAGGACGTATCGATCTATTGCTACGATCGATCAGCCGAATAATTATTCAGAATGGTCATTCAACTCTTAAAGTCATCTGGATTTCCAATTGAACATAATTATTTCAGAAGAAGTGCTTCAAATAAGACATTATTGACGAACATGTGAAGTCAACAATGTTTGGAAGGAGTTTCATACACATAAATATATACATACTAATATATATATATATATATATATATATATATATATATATATATATATATATATATATATATATATATATATATATATACATACTAATATATATATATATATATATATATATATATATATATATATATATATATATACATACTAATATATATATATATATATATATATATATATATATATATATATATATATATATATATATATATATATATATATATTCACCCGGCACATTTGGATCATTTGGACCCTCTCCATATGAGGATTTTTCATGGTTTCGCTTTATATCCTAGGCTAATGCCAGGATGGTTACAAACCACGATTGCTTCCTTTACACTATCCTTCTCATTACCTACCAAACCTTCATCTTATCATCTCATTTATCGTTCATCCAACGCCAATAGATCTTGAGCAGTGTTGAATTGAGATATTTTGTTGCGGGGAGCTTTTGTGTTTTCCGGAGGGAGCAAGGGAAAACCGAAATAAGTTTCTCAAAAAATACATGATATACCTATAGTGCTTGACGTTTTTATCTCGGGGGTCAAACGACGAGCTGCGGGGGGCGGGGGGGAAGTCCCCCCGCAGGTATGACTGGATTCAACACTGATCTTGATTATCATTACATTGCATCGTTATAGTCCATTAATTACATTGATGATGTTTTTGTCGATGATCATCATTATTGAAATGTACACTGCTTAAGTCCAGTGCATATTATAGCTATAACTTTCCGTTTTCCCACCATAAAGACGATCTAATTACAAGATTATTTCTCACCATTTCATTGATATATAATTACTATAATTACTAGCCGTTGTCTCGTCGTTTACACCTTGAACAATACCTGTATTTGTATCAGGTATATTAGCCAAGACTGGGTCATTCACAGCCGTCTTCACTTGAGCATTTGCCGGTAATACTACTTTTAAAATCAGGTCAATAGCACTAAAACTCGTAGTATTTATTGAAACTATCTATATTCCATTAAATAACATTTTATAGAATTATAATCACTTAATGATACTGGGTAATTTATATCCAATACCATCAATAATCAATTAAGCTCAACATATGAAATGCGTCACAATAAGAGAATTTCAATAATGAAAGTGTCTTTATTGAAGAAAGTTCAAAACACTTAATAATAATTAACATACTGCGGACAATCATGTTTCTCAGAGAAAATTAACCATGCTTACGTGTGATATAGTTAACTTGTTGCAATAAATATAGATATTCGTTCCTATAAGTTTTATAATAAAAATAATGTACCGGTAATTGAAATGATGTTTTTGGATTTGTCTAATTACATTGCTGGATTTACAACAACGGTACATTAGTCAGCTTGGACAGACAGACAGCAGCTGTGATTCGTGGAAAGCAATTTCATTCGCTTGAACAATTAGGACATTTGATAGAAATTGTGATTCGTGTATATTTTTTTGCCTCTTCTATACACAATTTAAAAATAACAAAATGTGACAATCTGGCAGCGATTTCAATTAACTGGTTCACCTGATTTCTTAAGATTACTCGTCCTTGTCGGTAATGTTTATAATATAGCTGTGATTCTTGATAAACAAATACGTCACAATTTTGTACGCTTGATAATTTATACACTTTTTTTTATCAAATATGCTTTCAGCTAAAATACTTTTATTTTGTTATCCATATCACTTCATAAAATTTAAATTGACTTTCATGGATATTTATATTCTGTCAAGCACTAATTCAGAAGAGATTGATTTTATTTTCATTATCCTTCAATCATCCTGACTGGAACGAATTTTGAATTTAATAAAGGCAGGATTCCGTCCAATTTTACATGTGGACGTCAAATATATGGTACATATATGAAAACAACTTCAATTACATAAAATTTACAATCTCATTCTCAGCCAATTCTTTGCTTAATTCAATTATTTCAAAAGTTAGTTTCATCAATTCCTGGCGTATAATCATCTTCTTTTCTATAAATTCCAGCTCTTCGTAAACCGTAGCATTTAATCTCACTTGGTCACCAACATCTTGTCGACTAACAACCCAATAGATAACACTGACTCACCTTTTCTCGTCGTCCTTTTCGATCCAGCGGCGGTGGTTCCTGCTTTTTCTCGCACTCCTTCGCTCGCCTCGATCAACAATAGCACGCAACATGTGGCTATCAACAAGTACCGTTGCATCTTGTCCATGGTGCAACTAACTAACCGTTACAAGACACGCGCTAATATATTAACCTAGTGTTAATCCACTCAAGTACAGCACTGCGGAGATGTATGCACTAGTATGTCATGGAGGTGAATTACTATGAGCCTAGGCGGCCTAACACACTGACAGAGAAAGACACTCTGCTAAACCACTCTTACTAGTAACCAACTGCCGTCTGAAGGATCATAACCAGAGCAATGGTATAGCCTATATTTTCACCTCACCGCCGCTTACTTGACTCTCCCTTCCATTTTACCATTACAAACCGATAGAAAAGGTAAAAAACATAGCTTCGCTAATCTCCCACCATTTTTCGTTTGTTAACGCCGTCTTAACGCCGCGATTTCTCCCACCGCCACACAGATTCTGCCCTTAATTTTCAGCCAATAGCCAGTTTTCGCGCGCTCTCACCTCGGTTCAACAAGGTCTTGCTTATATCGATAGCATAGATTATACTCTTCACGGTTCCTATATTCATTAATACGGAATGTTCACTTGAAAAACAAGGTGAAGGGAAAATCTGGTCGATATTCACTGACCATTCATATCATCCATTATTAAATGAAATTTCATTATTCTTGTTATGTCATAATTGTTTTCCCGTATATTATTATTTTAACATATCGAATTTCTTGAGATACGGGTCTGATAGTAGTTTTATTATAAAATATAAAAATCTTCTAGGAACTGCATTATTTGATTAATTTCTATGATCTAATTAAATTTGTGGCTATTATATGATTGACGCGTTGCCACACCCAACCTTGGTGGAGACTCCACAAGATGTAGGACACACGATGAGGGGTCAACAGAGACTATGCAAGCCTGATTGCTATGTGGGGGGTCAGTGCAGGAATGTGCAAGATTATATGCAAGAATTGGGCTGGAATGAGGGGTCAATGCAGACTGAAATGTGTATGCTATGGATGAACTGGGCCTTTTGAAGGGTCAGCAACCATCCCACATTTGTATAAATCATATTTGTATTGGTACACATTTTTCCATCTGCCCACTTCATGTTTTTTTCCTCTAACAATGAAAAGCTATATGAATATTTAACGAATCGACGGATACATTTGAGAATGAATGGATGGATGATTCATCAATTGAATGAAAAATGAAACTATCAATAAAAGATGTAGGATAAATGAATGAACATAATTATGAATCAAGCAATGAGTAACTTATATATAAATTCATGATATATATTTATGATACATATATATATATATATATATATATATATATATATATATATATATATATATATATATATATATATATATATATATATATATACATATATGTATATATATATATGTATATAAATATATATGAATCAATTGCAGTATATGTTAATTAATTGATTGATTGAGACTATAGTAATCGACATGGATACCGCAGATCATTTGAAAATAGATTCACTCCATGTAATTCTACAAGAAACAAATATATATATATATATATATATATATATATATATATATATATATTTATATATATATATATATATATATATATATATATATATATATATATATATATTTATATATATATATATATATATATATATATATATATATATATATATATATATATATATATATATAAATTAAATATCCATACATATATATATATATATATATATATATATATATATATATATATATATATATATATATATATATATACATTTTGAATTCATTGGATGGATATGGAATACATGAAATATATGAGATATTTGAAATTCGATATTTTCTAAACCTTGAAAATATCCCAATTACTGGTATTTTGAATATTTTATAAATTGAAATGAGATATTTGGCATATTAATTTTTTTCTCACAAAATTTGACAATTAAGTACATATGCAGGTGTATACCTCGTAGCGTATCACTCCCATAAAGAAATGTTCGCCCAATAGACGCTGTCGGTAACGACCATCAGGGAAGAGGAACACAAAACCTGTACGCACACCTAACGCAGGCACGCAGGCTAACACCTTCCAGTCTGTTGATCTGTACATTTACTAGCTTTTGATGTGTTTCTAGTGAATCATCTGATCATATTGGGAAGTGCAACATATTTCTATATATAGTTGGCAGATAACCATATATTTTGGGTGCATAAACATAACCTCGTTCAGTTCACCATGGTGCCCATCAGAAAGCAACCAATAACCAACTTCCAGTATCACCTAAACTAACTCCTTCAGTGTGCTACGCCAGAAATCATTTTGAACGTTATGGCTCCCAATGAAACTATTAATTATTAGCCTGACTCATTCAGCTCAGTTATTATAACATTGGGAACCTACATAAAGTTCCTGGATTCAAGTACCTTGATTGGCACGTTTTTTATGATTCTGCAATTACCTTTATATCAGTTAATGGATCACTTATAAAAAGACAAGTTGTTTAAATATACCCTAATTATATATGAATCAATAAATGCTCTTTTGTACTTGAGCAATCAATTATTACATTTTTTAATTCATACATTTATATTAGTCTGAAGTTGTTCATATTATGCATTAAACGTTATGCATTAACACTTAAAATTATCTCTCATATTCACAAAACTACTTTCTATATATCAAAAAATATCTGTATTTCTCCTGAATCAGAATTTTGTCAAATCGAACCGGTTTTAATTCTTACAAGTTGAAATCAATCTAGGAAATGGTCAATCACGTTGACTTGAATGTAAATTGTTTGATTACCGCATTCATTATGCCGTTTCTATTGAATGTTTGACATCTGAGTGTAGGTGGTGTGCATAACTGGCTGCTCCCATGGCTGCGCTCATAGTTGCGCCCATAGCTGCGCTCATAGTTGCGCCCATAGCTGCGCCCATGGCTACGCCTGATGGATACGCACACAGTATTTGACATCCAACGAATCCCCCCCCCCGGGGTATCAACACAAAGATTTTTTCACAGATTTTCAATTTTCCACCAGCCTTATCTAAATCAAGTTTAGTTGGGTTAGGTTAGGTTTTATTTTTGGTATTACTTGAACGAAAGTAAGTTGTGTCTCAATAAAAAATCCAAAATGATTATTCGTATCGAGATAATTGATTTTGTATTTAAATTGATTAATATTTCTCGCTCTGTTACGTAGAATAGATACTTATTTCGGTAATTGAATGAAAAACAACCTACTAACCTAACTTAATTTAAAAAGATTGTCGGAGGTTATCAAGATGGAAAAATAATTAGTGGGTGTACCGAATGAACTTGAAATATATGACGATACGCTCGCTACAGGGTGACGCCATTACGAATGGATGAATATAGGTCCAAGTATTATACAAATCAATTAATTGAATACGAATTTATGTTCAGTGGACCTAATCTTAATCTATTGTTAATTATCACTGACGTTGTCTACACAACCGGCTGGCTCGATCAGCAAAGACACTGCTTTAGAAACTCAACCCAGCAAACACATAACGCAAAATTGGCGACGGAGCATCAACGTCTTTTCCAAGAAGACGTCGGTGGAGCAGTAACAGGGCCTGGCGATGGAACGGTAACAATATGTCCTCTTTCATCCTGCCGGTTCAGTAGCACTCCGCTGACGTCCTCCGCCGAACATACGTTTAAAAAGCAGCAGTGAAACAGCGGTCCATGCTATGTAGCTGTGTGAAACCCGGCATAAAATCAGCGGTGGAGCGGCTGTGTAACAGCGGTCCTTGCTACAGGCTGTGTGCAATCCGGCATAAAATCAGCAGTGAAGCGGCTGTGTAACAGCAGTCCTTGCTACAGGCTGTGTGAAACCCGGCATAAAATCAGCGGTGGAGCGGCTGTGTAACAGCGGTCCTTGCTACAGGCTGTGTGAAACCCGGCATAAAATCAGCGGTGGAGCGGCTGTGTAACAGCGGTCCTTGCTACAGGCTGTGTGGAACCCGGCATAAAATCAGCGGTGGAGCGGCTGTGTAACAGCAGTCCTGGCTACAGGCTGTGTGAAGCCCGGCATAAAATCAGCGGTGGAGCGGCTGTGTAACAGCGGTCCTTGCTACAGGCTGTGTGGAACCCGGCATAAAATCAGCGGTGGAGCGGCTGTGTAACAGCGGTCCTTGCTACAGGCTGTGTGGAACCCGGAATAAAATCAGCAGTGAAGCGGCTGTGTAACAGCAGTCCTTGCTACAGGCTGTGTGAAACCCGGCCTAAAATCAGCGGAGGAGCGGCTGTGTAACAGCAGTCCTTGCTACAGGCTGTGTGAAACCCGGCATAAAATCAGCGGTGGAGCGGCTGTGTAACAGCGGTCCTTGCTACAGGCTGTGTGGAACCCGGCATAAAATCAGCGGTGGAGCGGCTGTGTAACAGCAGTCCTGACTACAGTCTGTGTGAAACCCGGCATAAAATCAGCAGTGGAGCGGCTGTGTAACAGCAGTTCTTGCTACAGGCTGTGTGAAACCCGGCATAAAATCAGCGGTGGAGCGGCTGTGTAACAGCGGTTCTTGCTACAGGCTGTGTGAAGCCCGGCATAAAATCAGCAGTGGAGCGGCTGTGTAACAGCAGTCCTGGCTACAGGCTGTGTGGAACCCGGCATAAAATCGTCTATAGAGCAGTTAGAAAAAAACACGTATTAGTCAGTATATATACCAGCATTCAACCCCCATCCCCAGCTACTCCTACGTGGACGTAATTAGCACGATGAACCTGAGGAATTTGGATATATATATATATATATATATATATATATATATATATATATATATATATATATATATATATATATATATATAAAAGAAATAAGAACATACATGTATGGATATTTATGGATTTATTTATGGAACATAATAAATGTTATTGTTTCAGTTACAAATCATTGTTTATAATTAACAATATAGTCTGATAAAGTGCCAACTTGAGCACTTTAGGTCATTAAACATGTAATTAAAAGTAGGACTATAGGCCTACCATGGAACAAGTATTAATGTATAAAATGCATAAAAATGGTAAAATATGGAAAGTTTTAGTGTACATAAAACTCGTTAAATGTCATATTACTTCATACTGACTCGACCTTGTGCATGTAATAACTGCAGTAGTTATATTACGGCACCCACACAAGAACTTATGAGGTACAATTTATTTAGAATCAATTGGTCATAATCAACCGCGCAGTCAGTTTGCAGTCTGCGATTGTATGCCACCAGCACTTCAATATTAGCGGATATAGATATAAATTATTATTTCGATATCTAAACGAGAACTATGTTATCCTACTTTCACTACGACAAACTTGAGCTGCAAATTATTTGCTTATAATGAAAAATATATATCATTATGAATAGTGAGGAAAAACTTGAAATTATTTGGCAACATGTCAAAAATGATAAAAGCACCAAATTACCTTTCGATTAATACTCATTCAACACTCAATCGTGAATATTAATGGGTCATTGAAAGACAGGAGAATAATATTCATAAAACCAGCTTATATTATAGTAACTACATTTGTACAGATCCAGTCTAGATTGAAATATTTTGGAAACATTTTATACGGCAACGTTAGGGATATATGGTGAAGATCGCTACAGGTATCCAATACCCTCGTATTCAATGGCCAATATTTCTACTCTGCTTTTTGACAATCTTGAGTTTACAAAATGTGCTTGCAGTAAGCTCAGTGCTTAAGAGTTCGCAGGCGCTCGTATTTGACGCCGCAAACTCTCACGACCGTAATTTTGAGATATCAATTGATATTATTTTTCGGCATTTTGTTGATAATTTAAAAACGGAGGGTATCGCATTTACTGAATTTTGAAGAAAGAATTTGTGATTTTTCAAAATCTTTGAATGGAAAATGAAGGAATTTTGTAATGGCGATAACCTGGAAACATATTTTTGAATCCCGAAAAAAATACAAAATTTAAAAATTTAACGGCGTTTACGTGAATATGAGTTCGGCGGGCTAGTCTACCCGTTGCGCCTGGGACACCATGCATGTGAAGCTCGAGTCGAGCGAGCGAACAAGACCGTGTCGAGCACCTGCGGCCTCTTGATCCAAATTGATTAAGCACATCTAGCACATATTGGACATAGTTCAACTTGTGTTATTTTCAGTTGTGATGAATCATTCTATTCCTAGGTTATCACAATGTTGGGCACCCCATGACTATTCACAGAATTCAAGGTGAAAAAACAACTGCTTTGCTTTAAAGGCCCTTTCACGATTAAAGTTGACTTTGAAGTTATTCGGTTAAATAAAAAAGGCTGTAAGCTTACTTAATTACTACCTCATTGATGATACATTACTAATCCAAGTAATCTTACGTCCAATATCAATCAGTTATAACAGCTGTCAATTAGGTGCAACATAACCTAAAAGTTATGTCCTCAAAGTCTAAAAAGACTTTATAATATTTTTGCATGGTTTAAAATGCATCAAATGAGAAAATATAGAATTAATACAGTTTAGACGATGTCGTGACTTATTCATACAGCATAAATATTGTTTCCAACGATGTACGTTCAAGAGAAATGCTACGAGGCAAACAATATGTAAGTGTCTTAAGTTTACGGTCAAGTATAATCATGAATGGGCCTTACGAGATTTGCCTTCTCAACTTAGCTACCAGTCAATCAGACTCATTGGAGAAGCAGCTGTTAAGAAAGAATTCAAATTTTAAAATAGGCAGCAGATTTAAAGACTTTGACACTCAACTTTGACTTGCAAATTGTGTATAAAATATTTTATATCAGTCCGATTCTCAGACTCGAAATAGGACAAACTTGCACAACCCCATAGATCTACAAATGAGGACTAGTTGTTGGCTCACAGTGAGTTGTATTGCAGTATGTTGTAGTCGATTGCGTCAGTCATTCCCAGTCTTTCGTTTAGCTCCATAATCTCATTGTCACTGTCTTCACTCTCAGGAATAGCCACCGATGCTAAGATCGTGTTCTGTGGTGTGGCTTCGGTTGGGCTTGCTGCACGCGATGCGGGAGGGGATTCTCGAGGGGCATTTCGAGGCATCTTTTGTTGTTGTGTACGTACGTCCTTCGTGCGTCGCAGCCACACCTTGACCACATCCTCTATTATGGCCTGACTCACATTTGAGTACGCCACGTTACGCCTGACTGAAACTAAGATTTTTTTTGTTAAAGGTCTATACGGCAGCTATTGTCCTCCCTAGCAAGTACAGAAAAAAAGTTCTAAAGATAACATTGTGAATTGAAAGAAGGCATTTTTTGTTTGTCTTATGCAAGGTTTGAGCCCATGGCTGACTTGATCAAGTACAACAAAGCTATGCATTGACTGACTGAGCCTGACAGGCAGACTGACGCCCATTGCAGCTGACATAATAACGATGTTATCAGCTCTATTTCCTTGTACGGGTCAACAGTGTTATGAATGTAGCTTACCAGTAATCATTGTGACGATCATTTTCAATGATTGAAACGAAGTCTTTCCTCGTCCTATCCAGTTTATCAACTGAACTAGTGGCTTATTGAGCAATGCAGACATAACATTTGATACCATATTTTTGAGGTTACGTCCTCCAAGTGACGCCAAATAATTAACCTGAATAGAGAAAAATATTGTTGAATTCTAGGCTAGAGTATACAAACAATTTATTATTTTCATACCTGGGCAGGCATGTTTTTTATAACATGATAATTGGAAAAAGTGTTAATTCCAAGTGGCAAATATCAGTTTGAAACATTGAACTAAATAAGTATAGCATACATAAAGCTCCAAAACATAAGCTTAGCCTACCCTTTTCGACAGTTCAGCTCCATTCTTCAGTATCTCGTTCAAGTCGATAAGATCCCTGATGGTCATTATTGGAAACCCAAGATCCCCACCGTTGTATGACTCGGCATCATTAAGTGTAGCATCAGTTCCGTTGCTGTTTCGCAAGTCTAATTTGTCTTCCAGCTTTCGTAGTCTGGTACTAATACCTTTCACTTCCTGTATCAGCACCGACATTTTTGCAAGCAGCAACTCTTCGGTGGCTGAAACACAAAATAAATGTAAAATACTGTATCGATATGGAATGACGATGCACTCATGCGGGAGAGAGATGACACAGCAATAGATCTGGCAGTGCTGGTATCTATCTACATCTATGTATGTTAGTTATACCTGTCTATCTCACTCTGCCCTTTCATATACATGTTCTAGTCTTTGTTGTTTTAGTAAGTGCAGCTTAAGATGAGGTCTGCACGTGGACAAATCATCAAATATGATACAATCGTATAAGTGTTCGGCTGATTTGTTGTTTACTATTGGTTTATGTCTGTCGCTTTCTAACATTCAAGGTGGGATAAAGCTGGATTCATACTGAAGCGGCAATGGGGTTCTTGCAGTCGTGTTAGTCACGTAGACCAATCAGAACCTTGCTGCTCTTACCGCGCAACTTGACTTTGAGACTTGGACAATGTTCAACTTTTGCCGCGGCTAAGAGCGACAGACTTACCACGCCTCTATGAATGAAGCTTAAGACTTCCTTGTCAAGCCTCTAGCTGTAATAGAATGGCAACCTACACGAGTCGATGCCTGTATACTAAGCATTTCTTTGAGGGTTAACCCATGATCCCATGCTGTACTTGATAAAATAACGAAGACTGTGTTAACGACATGTCATATTCCGTATTCGTAAACTGTACTTGAGCATAATGCTAATTAAAATAGCAATACATATATCTTGAGGTTTCCTTTGCACGGTACATATAAATGCACATTTTTCAATCTTTTGCTGTTAAGTCAGGTCATATTCGAACATTTCAAAAGTAGTCTAAATATTTTTTCAACCCAACGTTGATTAATTACTATATGATGTTAATGTTCCATATGATGTTCTATTTTGAATAGATTCATTTTTATGATCTCTTGCTTATTTTTATTATTGATTACTTAGAATTACCTTTGTTTTAAATGTTAATAATAGCTTACGTCAACTTTCAGAACTTCGTCCATATCAAGTGTTTTGAAGAATTTGATGGAATAAGGTTTTGAAAACCTTATTAGACCTTATTAAAATTATGTATCCCACAGATAAGACTTTTTAAGGGTTAGTGGGAAGTAGGTGTGTAACGTATTTGTCAATTGTTAAAATAAAGAAACTTTAATAATAATAATAAACATATTTTAGGCCTACATCATGTGTCCCAACTGAAATGTCAGTATCCAAGTTTAAGAAGGGGCTTAATTCATTAACATATCAGTGGTACCACATATTACAAGTACTATCTAAAATATGTAGACCTACTCAGAATTTTGCAGTTTTTTAACAAGATTGGAAAGAATATTATTCTCAGTTTTTTCCCAATTTCATTTTTTCCCCAGGTCGAAATTCTAGTTGTATTAGGTCATTAACAGCCTAGCCCTAGTCATTACTCACTTGACTTCCGCAAGTTGGAGCCTGATGGCGGTGAAGTCATGTTGGTCTTGTGGCTGCGTTGAGGCTGTGCATAGTGTCCTGGTGAAGGCATTGTCGGCAAATCTTTTACAGACTTATTTTTATTTGATGACAACCCGGTGTTACCATTTGTGGTCGGTGTAATAGGTATCGATCGTATTAAATTGACTATAGGCATTGAGGTTGCGGTGCCATCTTCTTCGTCCGAGTCCGAGTGTGAGTGTGATTGAGTTGCTGGTTTGCGTTTCTTCCGTAAGCGCATATCCCCTTCATTGTCAGATGCATCAGTTGTAAAGGCACAATTTCCTTTTTCCTCTAGTTTTTTTAGGTTATCCAAGGCTTTTTGCATTGTATCTAAGAAAAACATGGTCTTTTAGTCAAGCAGGCCTACTACCGGTATGACAGTACAGGATTTGAAATATGAAAAATGTATGATTATTGAATACTAGAGAAAACACTATAGGCCTACATTCTGTCGCATTGATAAAAGAGCTTCTAAATTCTATTAGGTCTGTAGGCCTATGCTTTTTTAATAAAATATTGAAACTTTTCAACTGGACATACTTATATATCAACAACCTTGATTCAGAAACAATATCCTGAATATGTATTAGCTATCAACTCTGATTTTGATGTCTCGAGTACAAAAATTACACAATCCCCATAAAAAATCTCAAGTATAGATACAGTTTGTTATAGGCCTACCTGATGGAATTTTTTCATGACTTTTGACATTTGAAGTGTTGTAGTGTAAATAACAAAATACGAATTCATCAACGAGAAGACCTACATCTCTGTCAATTACCTATTTATAAAGGTTATTTGAAAATTGATACAGAAATATTCCCCCATATAACCCATACCCCTACATACCGGTAAGAATGTAATATGCAAGAGTCATAAGTCATAATTCATGTCATAAGTCCAAATTGTTTCTCATTGTTATTATAATGATTACAATTATTCTTTGATATTTTTGTTTTACTATTATTACTCTTATATTGTGACATTGTTTCACCCAACATTATTCTTTTGTGTATCACCTATGTATGATAGCATGATTGCTAAATAAAGTTTCTACTACTACTACTATAACATATATAGCCTATATTAATTAGGTTGCAGGTGACAATACACAAACTTCTTAACTAAGATCATAACCATGATTCATGTAGATATTATAATATTCAAACTGTGAGATATAGAACGGTAACAAATTGAATGACATTATATTACTTACAAGACTGGTAAACCACGGAAATATTAAAGTTGGCCCATGTGTTTAAGTCGGGCACCACTCGCTCGGCAACTGCCTTATTTCGACGGTTGTCGGTTTTGTACGGCGGCCAATAACATGTTCCGTCATCGAAATTGATCCAGTTGTTAGGGACCACAGATAAAGTTTTCTCGTCAGAAAACTCCACAATTGAGAAGAAATAACTTCTGAAAAAATAAATGACATAGGCAGAGCAGTGAAGTCCAAGATGGCAGAGGAGGCATTTGTCAAGGCAGGTTGCTTCTCAAATTAAATGGAAAATAAGCGGGATAAATGTAAATTTTGCAAAATGGGAATAAGGAAATAGGTAATTTTGCAGAGACACGTACCATGGCCAATTTTTATTCGATATTTGCGTTTTTGGTGTTTTCTGATAGATTTGTTTGTATGGTGTGCAGTTTGGACATTTTGAATTTTGTTTGTTTTAATGTGTTCTTTACTCACTCGAAGTTGATGGTAGAGGTGGACAGCAGGTTAGGTTATTGGGGTGAGTTGGTGTCTAAACCTTATGTATACCGCCGACAGGCGGAACGGTGGTATGTGACTCTGCAAATTTACCAGGAAATGTGTCAAGTGTAATGTGTGTGGTAATGATAAGCATCAATCATGTGCTGAATCAAAATTGACATGAGCCTAATTTGGAACAGAAATAAAACGTGTATACCTAGGTCTATCGGACCAAGCTATTTCAACAAACTCAACAGAGGCACTGGATGAAGAATTCTAAAACGAAGTAAGTCTACTGAAACAAAAAAATTATTTCACTAGAGCGACAAATAGCTGATCTCAAGGAACTGAACTTGGTACTTGTAAAAAAGTTGGAATACGCTAAGGGGACGAATTATATATATATACAACTTGCTGTCAGCTGTCAATGTCAAACGGCTCCGCAAGTGGCGGGAAAGTATCTAGAGCGCCACCACTTTCTCATGCCGGCAGCGATTCAAGCGGCGAGCTGTCAAAGTCAAATGTAAACATTAGGAAAACAACACTGAGGTTGTCTAGAACCGGCGATACGAACAGTACGGTAACCAAGCAAAGTGGAACAGTGAATCCAGACATCAAAAATCTCAGATACTGGTGTAGATAATGAACAAAATGTGCCTTAGCCTACACAGCAAACCGAAGAAAGAAAGGAGCAAACTTATTTTGGCTGCAGACGGCCATGGTAAGGAACTAGATAGCCTATTAGAGGACAAATTAGGCGACACAATGAATGTACTTAGGCCTACTCATGTCAGACCAGGAGCCACACTCAATGAAATTGCCGATAAAGTGTGTCAGCTCTCAAAAATTTTCAATGAAAACGACTGGGTCATTTTAACGAGTCACGACAGAATACATCCAGGCTCGCATGAAGGATGTAATTGATAAACCTATGCCAATGAGTAAAAAATGCAGAATAATGATGAGCGACATACCTATAGGCAGCACGATTATGACAGTACCGGGTAATGTTTATGTTAGGAGAGCTAACTTTGCAATACACAAGATGATAAATGATTGTAAATTTGGCAAAAAATGGCAACAATGGAGAATCAAATAGGAGAATCATCATGGGAGAAGATACATCACGGAGTACAACAAGGATCGATTCTGGGACCTATATTATTTCCAATATATATAAATAATCTACCAGCAAATATACATAAAGATTTTACAACAGTGATGTTTGCAGATGACAGGTGTTGTTGTGAGATCGTGACCAACAAAAATTGAGGGATGAATTCAACCAGGTACTAGATGAACTAAACCAACGGTTTGAGCCAAATAAACTTGAATCAAATAATTGTGAAACATGTCCACAAGAAAGACAAAGTATGGGTGGATTGCAGAGACGGAGTTCAGCCCCGGCCTACTTTAGACGCCGTCTAAGTAAGAAATTGCATAGCAGTTGCAATGCAATTTCTTACTTAGATGGTGTCTAAGGTAGGCCGGGGTTCAAACTCCGTCTCTGCAATGCACCCTATGTATCTAGGACTACTTATTCCGTATGACGTAATGGTAAACATACAAAGCCACTTTTATATGGTACAAGAACACCTTTCTTGTCAATACTGGATACTGGAAACGAATAGATGTCTGATGTTAAATTTTCTACCTTGTAAATAGAAAGTTGAGAAGAAAGACATGGGTAACTGAAGAAGTCGGTTACGCAACCATATTTTTTACCAATGATGAATATTTTCCCAAATATGTCCTGAACAAAATTCTCTATTTTAACAATAGTCCCAGAATGCAGGTAGACACATGAGTCACGATCAAGAGAAGACAATCTGAATTTCAAATTATTTATGCGACTGAAATGTGTCCCATCAATGCCATCGTCTGGTCCCTTGATATGATTTTTTTTGCTACTGTCGACTACACGGAACTGAGCCCCAAGTGGCTCATCACGCTTGACACTTCGACCCACACTTTCCTTTTCTGCAAGACGCCTGCAAACCTGTTCTAATGGAGAAGTGGATTTTCGTAACATACGTTTCAAAGTTCCAAGGAAGTTTTCGAAAGGGAAAGCACTAAAGGTGTCTAAATGGCCAAAATGGATCACATCACTAGCAAGATGAATTAAGCAATGGACATTATAAACTAAAATTTCTTTACTATATAAAACTGCAGCTTCAGACACAAACCTGCGGAGTAACCTATCTGCTTCTTGCACAAAATCAGAGTGCAACTCTTCTGAAACTAGAATTGTGATGGCAACAAACAGCAGCATGAAATGATCATACAGCGCTTTAGACAAAATGTTCTTCAAACAGACAGGTCCTAAATACAACAAAAATTGGCGAAATTCTGTGGCTTTCCAACGATCGACTTCGGATATAGATCTTGGTTTTCTGTTAAACTCAGAAGGCCAATATCTCTGAGCTTGTAGCAGATGAGAGCTCAAGTCACCAACAGAACGAAGCAATAAACGATGAGGACTGCTTCGATCTTTCCATGCACACAGGAGGCGTTTCATCACACCTAAACAAACCAGGTGCATGTAGTCAAGAGGGAAAGATGAAACAAGACCAATATTGAGCTTCGATAAAGGAGAAACAGACTTGTGATGTTCTGAATTCTCCATCTCGTCAAAAGTTGCATCTGTACGTATTGGTGCGTCGAGTTCTGGAAACGTCATACGACCAACAAATGCACCACGTTGACTGCATCTATCACAGCCAAAATAACCATTGAAAGATTTGGTACATTTAACGAAAGCTTTAGCAGGAGTATCACAACAGAACAAGCGTACACCCACTGATATTAGCTCATCCTTATATGCTAGCTTATTTTCCTCAAGATAAGTCAGGTCATTGATCACATCCTTGAGAAATGAATCGATCGGGGGCTTAGAGCTTCCACAGAAAAGCGCAGCAACGAATGGTTTCCGCTCAGGATCCTCCTCAATGAGACATAAAATTGGCCAAAATTGTGTACTGTTACTTTTGAAGAGAGGTAAACCATCAATATTGAAGTTAAGATTCAAACTACGGTTGACTGGCAATTCGATGTCATCAAGTCGTTTACAAATTCCTGCTTTCAAATCAAAATTGAAATACTTCCCATCTCCCATAACCTCCGTTTTGAGCAATCTGGGGGTTTTCAATAAAGTTCGAGCATCCATTGGCAGATCGTGATGCCATAACTTCAACCCTTTAAGGAGTTGCGATGTTGCTGTATGCGAGATACTATTATCAGAGGACCAGGTAGAAAGAAATTCTCTCAGGCTCACAGCAGGCTCAAGATCTTCCTCAAAGTCATTCAAACCCAAGTCTCCGGAACCTACATCACTCTCAGAATCTGATTTGTCAGCATCGTCACTTTCATCGAGTTCATCGTACTGAATATCGTAGGGGTACTCTACAATAGCATCGGATGGTGTAGTGGGAATTGGGGCTTCACTGTCTATGTCAGAAGAATGGTCAAAATCAGGGGGCATTTCGATATCCTCAACGTCAGAGCTAGAAGAATTGTTGGAAATTTGTGTTATGGGTATAGCAACTTTGGGGGCAATAAGGAGTTTCTTCTCTAAGACTTTCAATTCAATTAGATTAAGATCGTCCTGCACGGTCTTTTTGTGATGACGTCGCATTTGTCGCTGACAAACAAAACCTTCACGTTTCATGGCAGTCTTACCTCTGTTTTTGTCCATTTTGTTGTCCTGTATGGGTCATCGGGACAGGCTTGCTTTGAAGGTAAGCTGGTGGTTTTCTGAAAAAAATTGTAATATATGCATGCTATAATGAATGTCTCAAAAGCTTCTGCGCATCACTGTAGGAGTAAGCCTAGCCCAGAAACCTACCCTAAAATATCTTTGCCATATAGGCAGGCCTAGAAAAATATTCATGATATATCTATGCAGGGTCATTCCATGAGAAATCACAAGGAGCTGAGTGCTGACACATTTAAGATTATTTTTATAATTTGCACATTGAATACTACATGTTTTGAGATTACAAAAGAGATGGTTTTAGATTTTTAGGTTGAATGGTTTAGAAGTTATCCTCTTCTTTTTTGAATGTCGGCCGGTGTAGGGATTTTGGTACGTTTTAGGGGTTGACGGTGAATAAAATGTAGAGTTAGGGTTGAATCAATTGTCATGAAATTCGAATTTACTGGACCCAAAAATTATGATCTTGAAGAATATGCATTCAGATTTTCATATTTTTGTATTCAATGGTGAACACTGAAGGTTGAAGTTAATTTCTCGAATAGAGTTTTTTCTAGTTTTTAGGGTGCAATAACTCAAAGAGGGTTGAAAATCTCACTGTTGATTGTTTTTATAGAAGTACTTCAGGTGCATATCTATTACAATACAAATAGTTCATACCGTACTAATTACGTACTACACATACTAATTAGTGGCACAAATTGTGCACTAAATGGTGGGATGTATATGTCACAATTAGTGCTCCTATGGGGGAGTGCCAAGTTCACGGACCTTGACTGCCAATATGAAAATATTTAAATACTTGACTAGGCCTATGTTTGCAATCCTGTGTCATATATTCCATCTCTAACCGCATAATGACAGTTACAAATAACTTTGTTGTTATGTTGATTATTGTTTGATTGAGTATTCCCACCCCCCCACCACCTAGCTTAATTCAGTGGCAAGCCTACACATGAACAAGTGCAAATGAAACTATGAAGTGATGAGTAAGAGAACGATTACACAAATCCATGCATAATACCTCATGCTCAATGCAACCCATGACTCGAACCCATGACCAACGGTGACTTTAGTTCAACTATATTCAACTAGGCCCCTATATAATCTCTCATTTAGGAAAATGGGGGTCCAAAATAGTGCATAATTGATGCCAAAATATGGGCTATTTTTGTTCGATTTTGATGTTGGGTGGACCTGGTGGCAAGTTAAGCCCACCTATTTAGAATGCAAATATCTGTTAAGGGTTGGGGTGCAAAAATCGATCTTAGGAGTGCCAAATGGTGCATAATTTGTGCAAAAATTTGGCGTAGTCTAAGTTTGGAACTCCATTTGGGCGGGGCTAACTTAACGGACTCACCGACGCAATAGATCTATTAAAACCCTATGATTTGAAAATATCAGACCTCACGCACTAACCTAATATAATAACCATTATTAAAATAGTGGTAGGTCTAGAGTGGTAGGTTGGATCAACTTATTATATCTGAGGCTTATCAAGAGATTAAACATATGCCTACAAGATATGGCTCAGTAGCATTGAGTTTGTACTACAAACCGAGGGGTTAACAACTAAAAAAATCAGATGAACATTTGAAAAAAAATCGAAAAAATCAAGACAATTCATCAAAATCAAGCGAATAAAAAAAAGACGCGCGAATCAAAAAAATCACCCGAATCATACAAGAATCAACTGAATGAAGAAATTACGGGGATCAAAAAAATGACGCAAATAAAAAAAATCACATAAATAAAGAAAAATCACCCTAATCAAGCAAGAATCACGAGAATAAAAAAAAATCACGAGAATCAACCAAGAATCACGCGAATCCCCCCAAAAAAATCACTTGAAACAAAAAAATCAAGCGAATTTAAAAATCACATGAATCAAAAACATCACCCAAATCAAGCAAGGATTACGAGAATCAGAAAAAAATCACCCGAATCAAACAAGAATCAAGCGAATAAAAAACACATGAATAAAAATCACCCAAATCAAAAAATTCCCGCGAATCAAGAAGAATCACGCGAATAAAAAAAAATCACCCGAATGAAAAAAAAAATCCCGCTAAAAAAAAAACACTGGAATAAAAAAAATCAAGTGTACAAAAAATATTACTTGTTCATCCCTCGCTACAAACTCAATGGCAGTAGGCATACTGCCATCTCTCTCAGCTCTCTCCCCCTATATCTTTCTCTCTCTCTCTCTCTCTCTCTCTAGTGGGAATAGGCCTAGGCATGGAGCAAAGTGTAATGCATAGACCCAAGGATATATTTTGTATAATGTTGGTCTTGGCTTAGGCCTACATAACAATAATACTCCTAGGGCCCAACTGAGGCCTAGGCAATATGCCTACCTATTTTATCTGTAGGCCTACCACAGCAACAACTAGGCCTAGGCAGCCTATAGGCATGGGCCTACTATATATATTACAGTTATTGATCTAGGCCTATGCCTAGGCCTGCTCTAGGCCCTTAGACGTATGCAAGTTAGGCTCAGCACGAGGCCGTAGGTCTAGGACATAACCGTAGGCATTGAGTTTGTGGTGTTATAGCCCTTGGCCTACCTTGGTAGGCCTAGGCCTAGATCATGGTAGAACATTCTTGCCTAGAGCGTTAAATCCTCAAACATACAGTAACAATCCATCGCATAACACAAATATAACAATGTATTATGCATAATAAGTTCATAAATTACTTACCTCGCACGAACACTGCTGAAAAATCACACCAAAATTCTTGCTTTCTGTTAGGACGCGTCTTCTAATTCAACCTCCAATTCCCGCAATCTCGGGTCAGGTTGAAGCACGGGTTCAACGTTACGGAACTAAAATAGCATCTCACTATTTTTGAGAATGTAAAGTTGAATGAGATACGAAACACTTATCAATATCCGTGAATGAGTACTTCACATAAAAGTTACTTCCTCTCATCCAATTAATTGAGGAGGTTATTAATCCTTCATTAATTTGATGAAATATTATAGCCCTCTACACACTTAAGCATCAAAAGTTGGTAGTACTACGAGACACGGAGGTAGAGACAAGGCTAAACACACTAATTTTCGTGGCACGAAATTCACGAAAATCTGAATTATAGAGAAAGAAAACTATACAAAAGCATTTTGGAGGTTAATTAAAGTTAACTTGGTTACGTTACATCTATTCGGTTGATAAAATCGCATCAAATTTGTGTTTTGGGGTCATTGTCTTTCATCCGCGCATGCTCAGATTACTGCAATAAATTCGTGTGAATAAGTGGATACTGTCTAAATTCAAACTGATAAGAATGAATTATGCGACAAAGCATTGTAATTATTAATTAAACGACACATGTGAGATTTAAAAATTCACAAGAGATTGTTATGGGTTTCGATGTTATTCATTTGAGTCATAAACATATAAAAAGAAATGCAATACTTCGTACATTATAATATTACTTGCAAATGAACATCAAAGGTGGACGTAGCCCAGGACACTTATGAACATTTATCTAGTTCTTAAAATGTATTTGTAGTATGAACTCGTTCACATCTGAAAAGGTAATGGCGGACTTGGAAGTTGAAAAATCGCATTTGTATGAGTATTTTCATCATTTACACCATTCAATTTCATTACATGACGTATAAGTACAGCTAATTAAAATAAAATGAAAATGAAGAGATTTCACTAAAATGTACATCGTCAAGGCATTGCCGGTGCACTAATGCTCTACTGGTGAAACTTCAGGTGATGGTTTTATGACGTCTAGACGGCGATGGTCCAGCGATGAGAACTCGGGAATAATACGGCAGAGAAATGTGACTGATGGAACATCCGTGGAGCGGCAGTGGAGCGGCAAACAAGTATAGCAGCTATCCTGGTTAAAGAGTGAGCAGTGCAGCAGCAATGACCCAGCACTCATCAATTCGTCAGACAAATGTGGTGGTTTTATGACGTCTAGACGGCGATGGTCCAGCGATGAGAACCCGGGAATAATACGGCAGAGAAATGTGACTGTTGGAACATCCGTGGAGCGGCAGTGGAGCGGCAAACAAGTATGGAAGCTATCTTGGTTAAAGAGTAAGCAGTGTAGCAGCATTGCCCCAGCACTTATCAATTTGTCAGACAAATGTGGTGGTTTTATAACGTCTAGACGGCGATGGTCCAGCGATGAGAACCCGAGAATAATACGGCAGAGAAATGTGACTGATGGAACATCCGTGAAGCGGCAGTTGAGCGGCAAACAAGTATGGAAGCTATCTTGGTTGAAGAGTGAGCAGTGTAGCAGCATTGCCCCAGCACTTATCAATTCGTCAGACAAATGTGGTGGTTTTATAACGTCTAGACGGCGATGGTCCAGCGATGAGAACCCGGGAATAATACGGCAGAGAAATGTGACTGATGGACTATCCGTGGAGCGGCAGTGGAGCGGCAAACAAGTATGGAAGCTATCTTGGTCAAAGAGGAGAGCAGTGTAGCAGTAATGCCCCAGCACTCATCAATTCGTCAGACAAATGTGGTGGTTTTATAACGTCTAGACGGTGATGATCCAGCGATGAGAACCCGGAAATAATGCGGCAGAGAAATGTGACTGATGGAACATCCGTGGAGCGGCAGTGGAGCGGCAAACAAGTATGGAAGCTATCTTGGTTAAAGAGTGAGCAGTGTAGCAGCATTGCCCCAGCACTTATCAATTCGTCAGACAAATGTGGTGGTTTTATGACGTCTAGACGGCGATGGTCCAGCGATGAGAACCCGGGAATAATACGGCAGAGAAATGTGACTGATGGAACATCCGTGAAGCGGCAGTTGAGCGGCAAACAAGTATGGAAGCTATCTTGGTTAAAGAGTGAGCAGTGTAGCAGCATTGCCCCAGCACTTATCAATTCGTCAGACAAATGTGGTGGTTTTATGACGTCTAGACGGCGATGGTCCAGCGATGAGAACCCGGGAATAATACGGCAGAGAAATGTGACTGATGGAACATCCGTGGAGCGGCAGTGGAGCGGCAAACAAGTATGGAAGCTATCTTGGTTAAAGAGTGAGCAGTGTAGCAGCATTGCCCCAGCACTCATCAATTCGTCAGACAAATGTGGTGGTTTTATGACGTCTAGACGGCGATGGTCCAGCGATGAGAACCCGGGAATAATACGGCAGAGAAATGTGACTGATGGAACATCCGTGGAGCGGCAGTGGAGCGGCAAACAAGTATGGAAGCTATCTTGGTTAAAGAGTGAGCAGTGTAGCAGCATTGCCCCAGCACTCATCAATTCGTCAGAGAAATGTGGTGGTTTTATAACGTCTAGACGGCGATGGTCCAGCGTTGAGAACCCGGGAATAATACGGCAGAGAAATGTGACTGATGGAATTTCCGTGGAGCGGCAGTGGAGCGGCAAACAAGTATGGAAGCTATCTTGGTCAAAGAGGAGAGCAGTGTAGCAGCATTGCCCCAGCACTCACAATCATTGTCGATCCAACAGACGGTAACCAAACAGCAGTCTGCTAGTGCTCCACTGCCGCTCCAGTGACGAACCGTACTTTTGTGTTTGCTGGGAAGTTGTCTCGGACGTAGGCATCGTGTTTCTGAAAATACATAGCTTTCTGTGAACATCGTTATCTTGTTAGCATTCGTATCCCCAAATTACATAGCGGTTAATGGGGTCGTCAGAAGCTAGCAGGCGTTTGATACGTATATAAGCTTTCACGGCCCAACTTTCATGACCGATCTTTTCAATTATTATTTTTACACATTTGTTTCCGAAGAAATAAGCTGGATTCGCAGTTGAATCCTCTAAAATATTCATTTATATTATACTTATATCAAAATGAAATGTATTTTTTATTTTTATTTTTATCATTTGCTTCGAAGATCGACTACCTGTTGAGTTTTATGGAAATAGCACTATTACGTCACTATTTTTCATATTCATATTCATGTACAGTTCATTATACATCATTATATCATAATTTTTCATCACTGGACAAAGTTGTTGGGTTTTTATAAAAAATAACACCTACTTCACTATACTATTTTCTATTTGATGTATTTTTCATGACTTGCCATATATTGTTTGCATAATCCTATGCAATGATCAATTTGGACTAATAAATAAATGGTATGAAATGAAATGAAAATATTCCACAGAAAACTCTCAATCGTCAATGTTAAAGGATGGACGATCGGAAGTCTCGCTGTAAAATATATATAAATGAATAATACAAATAAATATATATATATATATATATATATATATATATATATATATATATATATATATTCATATATTCAAAGATGAATGAATGAATACATAAATAGATAAACTCTTATCCTCTTATTCTCTTCAATTCTCTTATTACTATCTTATTCTCTTCTTGTTCCGATACAAAATTTTGATCCAATACACGTAGGTCTACTGAACTCGTTGAGCGATTGACCACGTTAACGATTGAGTCCGACTAAAACAGCTGCTCACGGTTCAGTATTATAATCTCAAGAAAGCAAGCTTTCACGCCGTGAACTATCACGACAGTAGTTTCAGAAATATCAATTTGATTTTCATTTCATAACTTGAGAAAAAGCCAGGTTCACACCAATACAGAATGCATGATAAAATATGTAGATTGAACTCGGCGCTTGATTGACTAGGGCAACGATTGAGTTAGTCTCAAACACCTGCCCGCTCTCAGTAGGAAACAATGACGTCAGTGACGTAAGACATGACCTTCACTCAGGTTCCAATAACCTCCCCTTTATTTACCTTTCCTTATTGCCCCGCCCTATCAACTATATACCAAGTCTAATTCACCCTAAAGTGACCTTGCCTTTTAATAATCCATCAGAAAACCTAATAAAATGGTAATGTGTTATAATTATAATTTATATAATCATTTAATAATTCTCAGCGTTAATTAATCTGCAATATCTGTGTCACTTCGGTAAGAAAGAAAGTACCGAGTACTTTTGCAAAAGGTGAAGAAAAAATACCAATTTCCTAATTGTAACATTCCATTTCGGATTTTAAAATATAATGGGACTAATTAGTAATTATACAAACCTGTTTGAATTTGAGAAATTTAGTTTCAACGCACAATCAGGAAACAAAGCGAAAGTTGTCTTATCTATTTTGTTGCTCTACGCACAAAAATACTATTGTCTTGTTGTATTTTAATTACAAGCTATTATTAGGAATTGGAGTGAATAGCGTTATTATGATGTATCCTGACTTGATGTTAGCGCATTCTCCGTGACACCACTCATTTGACGCCACTGTCACATGCACTCTCGCTTTCATTACGTCACCCGGCAACACAGCTTCGTTGGAAATGTTATCAATTCATTTATATTAGGTTTATAACCACGATGTATGTGATACCAACCTATTTTATCATGATATAAAGAAGGTGACTCAACTCGGGTCTTACAAGTGAAATATTTCCGGTGTCAGAATCTGAGTCCACCGTCCTGATTGCCTGTAGCGCAACTATCGCTTTTATATCGAACTATTTAAAACATCTCAACAAAAAATTGTTGAATGCTCACAGCCCAGTAGATTACGGGAATTATAGATTTTGTGAGTTCAACCATGCCACCGGTGCCGTAGCCACTCTTATTCACATCTAGTTCACAAGGGGATCCGCTAAATCGCGACAGGCAATCAGGACGATTGGCTCTGAAATGACTGCAAGAAACCACAAATACCGCCCATTTTATCAGTATGTGAGTTGGAGCACCTTCTTTATATTATGATAAAATAGGTTGGTATCACTAAATCGTGGTTTAACGACGCACTGTATTGATGGCTACGATCTATTGGCGTCGGTGAATGATATTTGAGATGGTGGGATGATGAGATGAGAGATTGTCTTATTAGGTGTTTTTTGGATAGTGGGAAAGGAGTCGATGGTGGTCTGTTTTTGAGTAACTATTCCAGTATTGACCTGAACGACAGAGAGAGACCACGAAAAACTCCTGTCAGGATGGTCGACCATGGCGGGAATTGAACCCCGGTCTCCTGGATGACGGTTCAGTGTATTAACAATTAGACCACTCGACTCAGTTCAGTGGATGAGATCGAATCGAGGTTGTTGATTTGCCCCTCACCATCAGGAACAAATGGAGCAAGCGCGTTTGTAACTGAGCTACATGTGCCGGTTAGGGCGATCTCCTACTACTTCAGAATAATAATTGGTATCAACACAAATCATTCAACAAACAATCAATCTTGAAGTAATAGCTATAAGGGATATTGCCCGATTGGAACACTAGCGTTGGGGGAAAGGAATCTACGATTTTCTTATTCATTTCAGATTCTTATTGGTTTTATTTCAAAATCTATTCTCATGGATATGTATAGGGAGTGAATTTACTGAAATAAAAAAAAATAATTTAATTGGTTATTAAAAATTTTATGGCAATCAGACAAAATTATTTCCAAATGCTAGTCCACATGAAGGTGTAATAATACCCTCCTTTGTTTGTTCACGGCCAGTCTCAACAATTACAAGTTTACAACAAACCATATCGTACTTTACTTCAGAGAATAAATTATCTTATTCGAGACATTTCATGAATAGACAGTTTTGCATGTCGATTCGATCGTACAATTACTTTATTAATACTGACATATTAGCACTTACCAACACCCTAAAGCAAATAACGGGTAGTTTATACCATTTAAATATACATTCGATACGTGGTAATTATCATAATTCTAGCCATTTGGTCTTGACATTGAGATTAGAAAGGTATATATTAACTTGTTGATTTGGGGTTGGTCAGTAGCAGTATCGGCACACTACAATAGTCAGTTTTTACAGTAAAGTTCAGAATAATTGAATGGGAAACGATTAAAGAAACGGTTGAAAAGAGTAAATCACGAAATGTATTCGAGAAGTAACATGCAACTGAAGAAACAATTAGAGTTAATGGATCCGGAATATTAGCTGAGAGAACCTTGATACCTTTCTAAACACTTGCCGGTATACTTGTGCTTACGCCCTTGTGCTGGAATAAACCCTCAGCGGGACATGCGCAGACAATCAGCTGCTCACGCGCAGCTAAGTGCAGCCTGGTGTACCATCTCGTCCTCATATTAACACACACACACATATATATATATATATATATATATATATATATATATATATATATATATATATATATATATATATATATATATATATATATATATATATATAAAATATAACTTGGCTTATCGATAGGTGATTATGTTTTTCGTTTCCTTAGAAACTCAGAATTTTCTCAAATTGAGTTTATTGTGTTTATATGTTGTTCTTTTTGTAGTAATCAATGGATGTTTTTTTATTTAGAAATTGAACCAAGTAGAAGAATTTTCGAATTATTTGTTAAGAATGAACCTCTTATTTCCATTTCAGTGCTATGTTACAATTTCAATTACGGGTAAAATGTTTAATATGTTCAAGTTTGTGTAATAAGTGGTAATAACACATGAAGTTACGTATCATGTTCACTCTATGTAGTATGTTAATACTTGCCTACAGACAAGTCTCATCAGAGGCTTTGTAGGATATTTAGAAGCAGAGTTCCTGATTTTATAATTTGTACTAAAAATGTGTGAATAAAAAAAAAATATAATATATATATTCATTTTCAATTTTTTTCTTTTTAGGTCCAATACACTGATCCAAAAAAAAAATCACTATTACAAAAAAAAATAAAATAGCATCCACAAAGCTCTTTAACAAGGGCTCAACAGTGGGTTAAAATAGTGAATTCTGCGTACAAATTCAAATTTGGACGTATTCCTCATACATACAAAGTAATACAGTAGTTGAATGAAGAAGGAAAAAACAGAACATCGAATGATTTGTTACATATTGCACTTACAAAGTGTGAGGTATTATTGATTGATGTTGATTTTAAGCAATCTATATAGTACATCAAAGGGCTAGAAAAAGTAGGCAGATATTGTAAGCCTACAAGATTGTTAAAAAAATACATAAAAAACCTAACTATTATTGAAACATTTTGAATTTGAACATTCGAAAAGTATTTTGGTCAAATGACATATATATAGGCCTAGTATATTTTTCAAATCGATTATATTGATGCCATAGGTTTGATAATAATACAATAATGATAATAATAATGATATTAATGTGATATATGTGGTAGTATCATAATATGATATTGGTAAATGATGGATGATGGTTTTAAAAGGTTGAACCTTAATTTTGATTTACAAGACCACTGTTTTATATTGAACAAATAATGCTATCATAGTGAGATTTATTCAATGAAACCCTCTTTTCACTGGATTAACAATAGATCCAACACGATGTCATCAAATATATATATATATATTTATATATATATATATATATATATATATATATATATATATATATATATATATATATATATATATATGTATATATATATATATATATATATATATATATATATATATATATATATATATATATATATATATATATATATATATATATACATATTTATATATATTATTCAATATCCATATATTCATTATTATTATTCATCATTAAATATCATCATTTGTATTATTATCATATGTATATATTTATATTTATTATTCAATATATTCCATATATATATATATATATATATATATATATATATATATATACATATATATATATATATTTATATATATATATATATATATATATATATATATATATATATATATATATATATATATATATATATATATATATATATATATATGTGTGTGTTTGTGTGTGTGTGTGACTGTACGAAAGATATCAACAAATAAAACTGTTCAAGCAAATCTTCCTCTCTGAGCGTAATGGGTAACGCGTCAGTCCGGCAATCTGGAGATCCGGGTTCAAATCCCGGGGGAGATCGCAAATTTTAAACAGTTTTAAAAATCATATATATATATATATATATATATATATATATATATATATATATATATATATATATATATATATATATATATATATATATATATATATATATATAAGATGAACGTTGGCTGGAATTAAACCGACGCCCGATCTGCACTTGTCTCCTGGTCACATGGAGCGTGCGTGTTATGCACTGAGTCACCAGTGCCGATGCTCTCTTGTTGGAGTACACACTGAGCAGTACGGCGTTCAGCCAGCTATAGTATGTATATACAAGTGCAGCCAGCTACTGACATTCTTGCAAGGGTCAGTTAGTTCTGAGTTCGACTGTAAGGGCAGGAAAAACGCCCTCGCACACTTTCAAGGGAGTATCACAAAGGTCAGAGAAGGATCGTGATTCAAATGATATGAGATGAATGGTAATGATTATAATGACGATACTGATACATATCTTAGATGACTAAGAATGTACTGACACTTGAACTTAGGAGATATATGAACAGTCCAAAACCCCATTCAAAGCGGTTGAAGTACACTTCGTGTAAATACTATTGTAAACTGTGATAGCCGGTTGAGCACGGAACTTGACTGTCATCAAGTTTCCACTCTACCAAGTTTGACAAGTCTTGAAAATCGAACAGATTCAATGAGAGAAATTACCAAGAATTTCATTCAATCATATTAGTCTATATTGGGGCGATAAAAAATCTTGTACCTTCTCTTATTCTTGATACCACAGTACACTGCTAATTAAAAACATGTTATTGAATTAATGTTCTTATTTGACGTACATCATTCAGCAATTACCCTCTTGTACATTAGTAAAAAGCAGACATGTCTCAGTTGGATTGAAAATACGTAATTGGAGATTTTATTAAATTTGAGAGAGTTCTTCTGATGCCTATGATAGATGCAGTTGCTGTTTCAGGAAGTGATGTGGAACAAGAGCATATAGTTTGTGTTAACTGGTTCCGAATACCAGTTCGACTGAGTAGAATGTGCAGTGGACCATTTCACTAATTCATCATACATCAGGGAAACTCTGCTGTTGACATGTTTGAGTTTATTGAATAATTTATCTTTCTATATTGGGCTTAAAAACGGAATGTGATGATGACAAATGTATACTGAAGTCGGTGAATTTTGAACGACCGAGACGCGTGGCCGAGTGGTTACATACTGAACCGTTATTCGGGAGACCGGGGTTCGATTCCCGCAATGATCGATCATTCTGACAGGGTTTTTTCGTGGGTTCCTTCTGTCGTTCAGGTTAATACTGGGATGGTTCCTTAACAACAGGCCACGACCAACTCCTTCCCACCATCCAAAACACCTAATAAAATAACCTTTCATCTCATCTTACCATCATCTCATTCATCATCCACCAACGCCAATAGATCGTAGCCATCAGTATAGTGCGTCATTTAAAACCCAATATAAAATAATATTGAACGAGGTGAAAGAAGATCAGATGAAGGGATTTTAAACATGTGGTTTGTATTACTCATTGCTTACTGACCCCACCAACAGCTGGGTCATTTTGGGTTACGAATAGCAGATACATGAAATTATGAAGTTATGATAAGTGAAAATGCGTTCACAGAAACACATGTTTTATGCGGGGTTCGAACTCACGTTCAAGGTGACTTCAATTCCCATAAGGCGGTGTCTCAGTTGATTGAGCTATGGAGGCCCACGGGTAGATAGTGGGAAGAGAACGGTCGTGGACCAGTTATTATTACCTCTACAAAAAATCTCCAAGGGTGGTCGACCATAGCGGGAATCGAACACCGATCTCCTGAATGACGGTTCTGAGTCCTGAGCCGTTGGTCTATCCGTCCGAGTTGTGATCCTGAATCTGTTATATTGATCTTCCGTCTTTCTCGAAGATTGCTGTGCATTTTACTGCACACTGTACTTGAGATTGTTTTGATTGTGATTGTTATACATCTTTATTGACTGTACATATATTGAAAATTACAATTGATTTTTCTAAATTGAGATATTGGTTCCTGATTTAAAAAAAAAAATATGATCAACCTGATTCATGTGAAACCTTGTACTTGAAAGATAGAAATAGAGAGAGTGAGATAAAATTTGAAAAGAAGTAAATCAAATTTTATTGACAGCTCTCCACAAATAGGTGTGATTCTATGTAGAATACAACTCAATAAATCAATATTCAAATAAAAGTTCACACCATAGAAATCGAATGTAAAAGAAAGTGAAAAAATAAGCAATACATTGAATGAGATATGTAAATTATGGTTACATTGGTGTTTGAAGCAAAAATAATGAGAACTGGATCGAAAGTATTAAAATCTTAGTTCAAACCTTAATTATCAAGTTCATTCCTGTATCCAAGTTGGGCAAAAAATATTCAGAGGGGCAAACATCTCACAGTCTGAATATTTAAGCTATAATGGATAAAAGGGTCGCCTCATCCCTGAGCCTCACAGTTATTTGTCGTTGCAATTTTATGATTTTATAATATTTAAAGCCTTCCTCCGATGCTCAGTCAACTAAGGCACCGCTTTAGAAACTGAATTCACAGTTGGACGTGCGTTCGAGTCCCCCATAAAGGATTTTCTGAACGTCCTTTCACTTATCATCATGCATAGTTTCATTGTCACCTATTCGAACTCCCATATTACCCGGCTGATGGTGGGGTCGTTAAGCAAACAATATTCGAATCGATGCTGAATGGTATTTTGGAAGGTCTTTCGAATAGTTAGGTTTAAACCTGCAATTTTTTGAAGACTTCATTGTTTATTGTAGATATACTGAAAAAGTTGAATCCAATTCATGTAGGTATTGATTTTAATTCAAGTTTTCAGATATTCGTTCAAAAAACAGTCGGAGTGGATTATTTGAGTCAATATAAATAATACAAATGTTTGAATTGAGATCAATATTACAATCTCATAATCCTCACTGATGAATTTGGCTGGAAATTCACTGATACTAATGAATATTCAATACCGGTACACGATTTTCATGTTTAGGTTCTACAATCTATGTCTTTCATTCTCTTTCATAATTTGAAAAATAATCAAGCAATCATTCACCATCACTTTTCGCATTTCAGGAGGGGGAAGTGCATCCCTTCTCGCCCCGTTTGTCGTCCATGATCATATTTACATGATCGATCTAGTTGGCTGTTGTGTATAGTAAAGTAACTGGTGAAGTAAATAGGTTCAAAGGATATGGTATATTGAATTTCAAACGGTTCCCAATTATTTTATCTATCATTTGTTTCTTTTGCATTTTTTCATCTGTAGTACAACTGTTCTCATTCATTACTTCACCAACTAGTTCTTTCCATAAACATCCCTCGTCCACAACTCCCGATTCTCTCCTCTATTTTCAATCTCTTTGCTTCTCGTACAGGTTCAAAATATCCCTTACAGTTCCACTTCTTCTACGATATCATTTTTCCTGTTGCCTCAAACTCTGGACACTTTGACTGTTTCTTAGACTCTTTTCTCTGGCTTGGTCAGTGGACCAAGCCCTTGAGGGTAGGGGCGTTTAGTTCCTGAGCGAGCCGCGTGACATAATGATTAATACATTATATTGTATCATGAATAAATATATTTTGATATATACTATTTCATTTCATTTCATATCATTTTATTCATCCATCCATTTTACCATTTATTCTCATTCAATTGTATCTCATATCAATATAATATTTTTTAATATAGTATTATATATACTCTCTGTGGAAAAATAAATGCAAATTAGAATTGAAAATGGTGTGTATTTGAAATATCTGTCACTCTCCAATAAAATCAACAACAAATCTCTATAACCAGAATTGTAATAGCCACACTGAACCAGTGAACATATTCCAGACACAAACGGATGTCGCGCAGGCGCGGAAAAGCTGCCCGTCAGGAAAAAAAGTGTCTGGTCGAGGCTACTCAATCACCAATATATCATATTCACTTTGTACTGAGCTATCCCTGAGAATAAAATGGAGCGAAATATACTTTTTCAGTTGGAAATGTATTGCAAAATTATTAGTAAGGACCTGATCCTTTACCACGACTCTCAATTAAAATAACGTTCTAGGCCCAACTAGCTTCAAATGACTAGTACTTCTGACAGTAATGTTTACTAGAAGAGCTGTAAACTATGGCAACATGAGATGATAAGAATGTCACGGTCTCTTGGACTGCAAAAATCTGATATATTTCCCAACCCACCTTAAAAGCAATGCTGGGATTTCTTCTACATCAAAACAAAGCAATGAAAAAACAAATGAAAGATATTTTATCATCGTATTCAGTTCTTATATATATATTAACAAATCAATGTCCTACTTCTTTGGAGCTAGCTTGACCTAGGAGATTATTTTAAGTGGTAGTCGCGGTAAGAGTACTCTGTTTCAATAGTTCATTATAATGACTTCGTTGGGCTAATGTTGATGGATTGATCAGTCAATAAAATACCACAGGTAACGAAGGGAGATAACAAGCCAACATTTGATTAACTTTAAACCATATATTGAAAAACCGGACCCAAGTCGGATAAACTCCTCCCTCATCCAGCCACATTGATTAACTAAATGATATGAAACCAGTGACCACCTTGATTAACTATATGAAGAAAGTGAATTTCATTCCAACTTCATCTTCAAGGCATCCATTAACCCTATATCCATTATTGACTATTGATTGACATTTTATAACACGTTGGACAATTTGATTACAGGTCAATAGGTATACCATGATTCAAGTGCAACATGTGCAACAAGGGAAAGTGCATGCAACATGATGCACTGGATATATTATTAGAAAATGTTATCATCGAGAATAAATCAGTGTTTGGCATGCGGTATTGGATGAACTGCACCCACACTAAATGGATGAAAGTGTGATGCATGTATATAATTAATTAACTTATACTCAAGGAAATCGCTCTAATTGGTCACGCGATTGGTGAATGAGCATGAAAGAGGTAATTTTCTGTATGGACACTTGTTGTTAAAATGTCTTCCATCCCTTTCCTGAAAACGTAATAGTAAGAAAGTGAATACTTCAAAATAATATATATGATAATAATTAATTTTGAAACAGGCAGATTATCTTTTATGTCTGGATTGATTCAATGTAATAATTCACCCAATAGATTTCATATTATCACTCACACCTTTCATTTTGTGTATTTTTATAACGTTTTCTCGGTTTGGATATATAAGTAATCAATCAAGCAGTGACAGGGATACATGGTGGAGATGAGCCAAGAAGATGGAAAGTATACACGAGTGCAACGGTAGTAAATGCACTTGTTTGTATGCAACGGAGGTCACTGAAGAGTAATGTGGTCAACAACAGACACCCCTCTCTCATCCCCACCACCCACGCGTTTCTTGAAGAAAGTTCACCATGACGTAGTACTCAAGTTGACAACTTATTTCGTATTGTTATTAATGTTTTATCATCATATTGCAGCTCACAACTTAATGACTTATCAACAAATAGAAAATGTGCAACAAGCAGAA
This sequence comes from Brachyptera risi, assembly GCA_964007535.1. Classification (NCBI taxonomy): domain Eukaryota; kingdom Metazoa; phylum Arthropoda; class Insecta; order Plecoptera; family Taeniopterygidae; genus Brachyptera; species Brachyptera risi. Next base: position 18,976,116 of record OZ023328.1, read on the forward strand.
AAGTGGTCTTCTTTTCAGCTGTTTGCTGCAGTAAAAAGAGTGACGACACATATTATTGTCTGCTCTTGCGAAGGTGGCACTTGTGAAATGAAGGAACGAAAGAGCAAGATAATTATTATATTATGTTATTTGCAGCTTAGTGACTGAGACGTGTGGCCAAGTGGTTAATACACTGAACCGTCATTCAGGAGACCGGGGGCTCGATTTGCGTCGTGGTCGACCGTCCTGCAGTTTTTTTTCGTGTTTTACCTCTGTCGTTCAGGTCAATACTTTTTTTTTTTAATAACATCAAAACTTGATACAAAATCATTGTTCCCCAATTTTAAGGCTATGGATGAAAGATAGGATCGTTTGGACGGGGCACCACAAGGGTGATCTTACCACCCCATTTTGATTATTTGAAACTAATGATCTTCAACACCAGGACTGCGCTGTCTGTGACCATAATTTTTCGAAAATAAAAAGCCAAAAAAGGTCAATACTGGGATGGTTCCTCAACAACAAGCCACGACCAACTCCTTACCACTATTCAAAAACACCTGATAAAATAACCTCTTATCTCATCATCCCGTCATCTCAAATATCATTCACCGACGCCAATAGATTGTAGTCATCAGTATAGTGTGTCGTCAGAACCAATATGAATAATGATAAAACATTTTAAAAGTATGTTTAAGGTCGACACATTAGTTCCCGCTGGCAAGTCCGATAATTGCTTCAAAATCCAGAGTATGAAAGGAGGCCCAAGTTATGATATCGAAAATGACCTTATTTGGCTTCATTTGATATCTTACATTGGAAAGGATGATGTTGATGATCAATTATTGTTTCCCAAACGATTCCACCAACAGCTGAATTGTTTGGGGGGTGCGGATAATCAGGTGATAATGGAACCATGGGGAGATGTTATGTGAAAAGACATTTAAAAAACTCATGTTACATGCAGGAATCGAACTCACGCCCAACGGTTTGACTTCAGTTTCTGAAGCGGTGTCTCATAAGTTGACTGAGAGCTACAGAGGGTGGCTTCATTTCTGAAAAATTATACAATCTAATGAAGGATTTCTTCTCGTGTTTTATGTCTCTTGAAAAGTAAATCGGAGAACATTTAAAATAAAATATGCAATTTACTTTGAATCAGCAGTAATTTTTTGGTGAGGTTGGGAAAAGGGAGCATGGTCCAATCCTTCCGGGGATCATTTCAATTTTATTCAATATTTTTCTGATATTATTGCAACTGTTTCTTGGTATGACCCCTATGCAGACACTTCCACTTTCATAATTTTTTGTATAGTTATATCCATTTCATTCAATCCAATCTCTCCCTCTATTTCATATCATTGATTATCGTAGCGAAATATATATCATTTCATTTTGAACTTCAAAAAAATTAGGATTCGCTTTTTATTTTCTTACGTGGCATACAGATTAGATAACGTAACCAACTGACTCACAATCCATCGGATCTCTAATGTCATCCCTCTTGTGAAGAATTTTCCATGACAGTATTATCCAATAAAATGATTCCAATGTAAAAGTAATCGCACGTAAAAACTGAGAGTTCTCTCACATTAATAATAGATAAAATATAAAGTACAGAGATTTATAGCCATGATTTATGATTGCGCTCAGATGAGTGTTAATTATAATTATAACACAATTAAGTGATTCCGGAGAAATTTCAAAACAAATAAAACTCATACGCTTATAATCTTATCGGTTCATTTATTTCAATAAACTTCATCATATAATAAATTAAAAGTTTGTGAAAACATAAAACAAATCGTTCACATACTTGCTTCTGTACAAAATGATGATTAAAAAATACAATTCGTAAGGAGAAAGTATTTCCTTTCTTCCTCACCCGAAACTAAATTTATCATTGCCAAAACAATTTAATTATACAGTATCCAGGACATTCCATTTCCATCGCGTTATTGCCGTATACACTTGTAACACACTGCTTCAGTAATAAATATTGAAATGTATTACGGTTGGTGCTTCTGTTCATTGTGATTATCGGGTCCAACTAGCAGCGAGTAATTTATTACACACCTAATGATATAGTAATGTATAAAGTGTTTCTATTTTATTTTTACACTTGAGGTGAACGACTTGTTTAAGTCAGTGATTCTTGAATTTGAATATCTATTTATACAATAGTATACATACATGTGTTCACATCCAAACGCTGGCTGGCCCTGATTGCAAGTTGATTCCCTGAATGATTTGAATTGGAATGAATGAAGTTCAGTCTATCATTTGTGGAATTACATTTTTGTACGCGTTTTTTTTGACGAAAGAATCATAAAAGAATTGCATGGTTTGTAACATGAGTTTATTCATTCACAGTTGACAAATTACATCATTATATTGGATTCTATAAGAACAACATATCGGGGAAAAGTTTTCTAAATGTTTGAATGAAAAACTTAATTTAAATTAAGTTAAACTTGGGTAAAATTTTGAAAATTTGCAACAATGAACCAAATTAATTATAAGCTTTGCGTTCAAATCAGGTGAATCATTTCGAAAAATTGAAGCAAAATTTACAATTCGACAAAAAATAGTGTAAAATATTCAGTGACTACATTGTATGTATATATTCATCCCTATTCCAACGCGAAATGGAACAATTTGTTTTAACCATCGTCCAATCAACCCGTAAGCGATTGGTAGTTTTCTTGTATGTCAAACACGTGGTTGATTTGCTGATTGTATTTCTTTTCAATCAGTCCAACAGTTATATCAGAGTCGATAGAGTGGCACTGCTAGATAAGGTAGAACTACTTAATTCACTCTGATAGTATCTTCGGTAACTTGCAGTTCAGACAGAATTATTGGCTCTAGATTTAATATGTATGAAGACGCCTGCTTCATATGAGATTGAAACGTATAAGGTGAAGTTAAATTTACGAAGTGTAATCTATTCTCAGTTGATTTTTCAAATTAGGAGATAATGTTCGAGTAATCGGTACGCTTAGCGGAGATAAAATATCGAATTGATTGATTAATATGGTTTCATTTTTGTGCAAAAGTAGACATTTGATAATAAAAACACTTTGAAGAATATACCCGACAAAAAGTACTGATGTAATTATATAAAGACAAAGTAACCTAGATATCAACGGCAGTTGAACCTGAAACTTTCATCCATTGATACAGACGTGAATGTATGATTTGAGGTGTTTAATTGACCCGTGTTTGTAAACAGTTTGTTCAGTATTGAACTAGAACTATGTAATCACGATGATTTTTCTTTTTCTTTTTGATTGCAGTCATTCCACCAGACATAATTTGAAAAAGGCCCGATATCATAGCATATAACGAACACGGAAGCTTCTAACGTGCAATTCATATCGCATACACACCTATATGAATCAGTTATTATAGTTATGGCTTTTGAAAGAGTCTAAATACTGTGATGTAACATTATCTCTATGTAGTATATTATTGTTCATCCGTGCGTTTTTATATTTGGGGTGAATTAGCATACAGTGGACCTGGTGTGGACGGCGGAGTCTGTGTCGACATCTTAAAATCCGTGCTAAAAAAGTGAACAAACAATCAATGCAACGTGAATACCTTAATTACCACCTTACCAAAATACCAACACCTTACCAAAATACCTTACGTTCGCCGGCGACTCCTGAACCTTGAAACTTGAAAAAAAAAAATCCTGAAAAAAATGTGAATGATCGTGTATTGATACTCATCACTTTTGTGAATGTATTTCCGAGTGGATCCTTCAAACCTGTAAAAAAAATCATACACAACTGGCAACCCTAACGACAAGTAATATTCAGAAAAAGGTGAAAGGTTATAAACAGTGTTTTCATCACGAATAACAACAGCCTCAGAATAAAGTGGAATGATCTGGTTATCAAATGAAAAAATATATATATTTGCATGTAGCGAAAGGGATTACATCATCATATGACATTTTCAGTCGAAGCCTTGCTGACCGCACTGCCCTATACACTTGCCGTTCCTTTGCTCACTTCCATCATTCAGTCAAGGGAAAGCCTTTAAAACTGTTGCAACGTCGGGTTTGGGTTCGATTTCCGCGTGAGAGATGTTCAATTTGTACATTTTATGCATTGTCTATAGCCACACATTCGTTACCTTCAATAACCTATAGCAGTTGGTCGAGTCGTTAAACAAAAAATGATATAATTTTCGTCTTGGTTGAAGAGGAAATTAAATACATGAAAAAGATGGTCAATTTCGTGTGTTAGTTCAAACTTGAGTGATTCACATCCGAGAATTCTCTTTCTGGCTTCTTCTTTATATATATATATATATATATATATATATATATATATATATATATATATATATATATATATATGGGCCTATGTATATATATATATATATATATATATATATATATATATATATATATATATATATATATATATATATATATATATATATATATATATGGGCCTATGTATATATATATATATATATATATATATATATATATATATATATATATATATATATATATATATATATATATATATATCTAGCTGCAGCTCTACTAATATGCACCAAGCACAGACTCGTTGTATTGCATTTCATTCGAACTTGACTTATCGAGTTGCCAGAGACTATAATTATAATAATTGGTAGACGCTATCAACTCATTCAACTGGAGTACATTTCTATGTTTACTCTCACTGATGGTTATAATATTGCGGTGCACGCAGACTAAAGTTAATGACGCGTATTATTGGTTTAAGAACCGGGCGTATTGGCGGTATCTAGAGCAGTGTCGGTCGGGTCCGGATGTCTGGTTTGACCACACTCTAAACAAGAGGTGTTTATTCAAGAGAATGTGCAGTTTTTAAGCGTGGGGGGTTTCCTCAATATTACACACACTAGGTTGCACGAACAACAAAACCAGTCGTTGTGTGCAGGGATATCAAATATTACCAAGTTTTCTATGTATATACTTACATCCACGAAAGAAGAAGGTTCGATCGTTCGTACCTATCTATACTATGCCATTAGCGCGCGGTAGATTCGGGCTTTCTTCTATTGTGTATAAGAGTATTTAATTTTGTATTCGATATGTATTTGATTTGACAGGTAGGCTAATACATATTGGAAATGAACGAGATGTAAATGGCTATTGTTCAGATGCTTGGTATTGAAATCGGCGGTCGTTTTGCTCTGCCCACGACAATGAAAACACAAAACACAAAAGGTTATTAAATTAATGTTACAGCTCAGATAAATCAATCGAGTTTATTATTGAACTCACTCTCTCTCCACTCTCAGTTTTGTATTATTGCTTTTTGTGGCATTTGAATTGCGTCTATAGTATCTCCATAGAAGAAAACCAGTGTGGCCGAGTGTCAATTGACCAGTTCCTTTTTGAGCCACTTTAAATGGATACGAGTTTTTTTTTAACGAGAGGTGCTAAAGTTGAAGTGTTTTTTTTATGTGTGAGGAATTGAAACGGATAATATCCTCAGTAATCAATCTGAATCCAGTCTAAATTGAAGCACCTTTGGACTTTCGAAAGTTGGCTACATTCGTTCATCGGCGATGCAGGATAAGGTGTCGATGAAGAATAGTAATTTTAAACTCGAAGGAAATATTTTAAGATGAATGTGATTGTGCATTTTGAACAATTTATACAATCTTATAAGATATAACAACATTTCATATTGAATTGTTCTCATATTCAGGCTACAAAGTGAATACTCATATCATACCAAAACGAGTTCAATTCCTTTGAAATGACTTTATTGAAACAATTGACGACTCGAAATAGGCGTGGCTTTACCAGTCAGTCAGCCAGTTGGATCATATCGTTTGTAATCATTTCAAGATACCTCGATTGGATATTTGAATTTGACTAGTTCTAACAGCCCTGTTGATTGGACGGTATGATTTGTGACGTCATGGGGGCGGAGACTGTGAGTCGTCAATTGAGATGGATGAATCAGTTACTAGCCTCCTGAACCGAGGTTCGATTCCCTGGGCAACCACCTTTTGACATTAATTTTTCTTGGTTTCCCTCAGCCGTTAAAGTGAATACTCTGGGATTACTGAGATTCTTTCAACCGAATAACGAGGGTATTCACCACAGTGGTCTGGACCCTTACCTAATAAATGTCGTGCTAGTGCTAGCTAGCTCCAAGAGGCCAAGACTTTGATTGGACAATATCTCCCAGTGGAGCTACCTGTCATGGCAACGTGTCTGGTCTCTGTGTACTTCCATTGTTGTTAGCACAAAATCCTAGTACTGCTCTTGAGGTGAGCTACGAAATGCGATGAATTATTCAGTCCAAGAGACCGTGAATTTGTTTTTTTAATATTTTGTCATTGTTGGTAGCTTTTTTAGTGAATATTAACCAATCGGAGTCCTAGCCTCTTGGAGCTAGCTAGCTCTAGCACAAAATTTATTAGGTAGGGGGCCTGAAAACTACAAAGTTGAATTATATTGAAGACATAATTGTTGATTATTGACTTTTATTGATAATTGAATGTCACAGCGAGAGTTTAATATAGAATCGATCACTCAATACCGAATTCTTCCAACGACTCGTGACAACTGGTGCGACTATTTTTTTTCTTATCTACACATAAATACAGAAACAACTGCTTTTGTTTTGTCTGGAGAAGATGGAGAGTAGGCCTAAGAAGAATGGTTTCCAAAAGATTATCCAGATAGGAATTGAAGAAGAAACAATTCAAAAATGTACACGTGAAACGCGTTTTAATGGCCAAACCAGAGGTTGACAATATATTTTCTACGGTACTAACGGGTACTAACAGAGCACTATAACGAGTGATAAAACAATATTTCAATACTCTGAAATGTGAGGGGACAATTTCATGGACGCCTAGAAGGCATTGGTTGTGTGAAATAGATTGAATTATTAAGTTAGTAAAAGTCAAGTTAAAATCATGTTCCTTCCGGTTAAAAATGATTATTTTCTCAATCTCACACACATACACACACACATATGCAGAATCAAGTTTGAATATATATTGACCCAACTCATCGTCAAAATTGCAGCAAAATTCACAGAGATTTTTTCAAACCGTTCAAAATAGGTGTAAAATGATATAACTTTGGGTTTCCAAAAGTTACTACCAGATGAAACATATAAAACATAAGAGCACATTTCCTCATGTGTACGCATATTTTCTGAGAAAATCAAACAAATCTGACTGTTCGTTTGGTATGTAGCCGATTTCTTAGGTGACGACCAAAGAAGGAGAAGAAGAAGAAAACGGAAAAAGTACTCTTTTAAAAGTGCTATTTCTCTTAGATATCCGGTTCGATATAGCTTAAAGTTGATATACCGCGTCGTGTAAGAGACCAGAGTAATCAAAGGGTTTCAGTTTTTCTAGGTTTTCGGAGATACAATATGCTTCGAGTACTTCGTGTAAACATTGTTGCTGGCTTCGCTCCGGGACTTGGAGCCCGTCAGGCTGCCACTTCCGCTTTTGCGCCTTTTGCTTTTTCGTTTTTTCACCTATATGCATATTTTGTGTGATCAAATATCAGTCAGCCCGCACACAAGAACTTCTGTTCTTACGCGGGTTTCACATTATTATTTTCTCTTCCTCACTCACTAACATCTCTTCACAGAATTGAATTCTCATTTCTCGATTTCTCGGTTGTTCATCGAATGTAATATCCTCACTATATAGAATGAATGCATGTTTATGTATGTATGTATGCTTGCTCAGAAAATTTTTACATACATTCTCATTTCTATATTCAAATTGAGGCCCCATATTTCAAAATTATGTTTCAGTCTGGGTATTATCTATATACATGTGAGTTATTTAAAACGTGGATAGAATAAATTGAAATTGAATTAATTATGTTTCACCACCTTTTGACCAGCCCATGCTATCCTTCAGTTGCTAGATTTTTGAGATGTTTGATGCCTTTTCGGATTGAAAATGTGACCATTTAAAAAAAGCGAAAATCGAACTTCAAAACGTTTATTAAACATTCACAATAGATTCTATAGATATCTTGAGTGTCGATCATTCAATCTTCAATCATTAATTATTCAACAAGTAGCAAGTGATACAAACGTCTAGCTGTAAAACATAAACGATTGTCATCATATTGTGAAAGTATCTCTATTCAATTCCATCTATTTATCAATTACGGAACGCATATAATGATAACAATTACCGTAATAACTATCGTCCATCATAAATGGAAAATATTTAGAAACGAAATGAACCTACAATGTTTTAGTAATTTTGTTTTATGATCGAATGAATTACACAAATATGTATGAGATGAGTTTTCACTTCAATGTTTTAATCAGTTCTGACACGTTTCATCAAATCAAGTGTCTGTCTGCAGACGATTATCACCGATGGGTGAATGGATATAGGCCTACTCGTTGAAAGTTTATTTTGGCTGTCGGACGTTTTCCGCACGTTTTTAATTACGAGCCAACCTTAATTACATGGTGAAATGTTTTAATTGCTATTCACAATAATTAATCGAAGTCGATGATTTGGATACACCAACCGAAACATTGTCTTGAAATGGTTTCGGCGTTGATCATCTCAACACGAGAAATTTTAATGAGTCTCAACATCACAGCCCTGTAATCAGACTAATTATATATTGTCGGAAATATTAATTCAGCATTTATCAGAAATAAAAGTATGGTGGTCCTGCTGTAACTGAAAGAAAAATCGTATTAATGAACAATCATTATGTTTGTAATGATAAAAATTCAGCAACACAGACAGCAGTATCAAACAATTCCTATCTTTCTAATGAAAAACCACAAGAAGTTTTCATGAACTTATTTCAGTGCATATTATTTTGAAGTCTGAACGAGCATTCTGAGTTTTTTTTCAATTCATTTATGAATTCTGAGCAATTACTACATACATGAGTCAAATATTTTCGTAAATAACATTGCGTCAAAGCTGATTTGATGATTTACTTCACAAATAGTAAGCAAATTCTTGTTCTGGAAAAACACTCCAAATTGTGTTCAACAAGTATGGATGAGATGTACAAACGGATATGCCTTGTTTGTGGTTGTTGCATATCATCTCAATGCGATCAAATGTGAGGAGATGTTTAATCATATTTATTAGTTTTTAAATTTGAAGGTAACAACCACAATTGGATACATGAACTTGAAGTAATGTTTTGTTGTTTACTCGATGAACTTATACCAAACTAAACAGGTTTCAACTCATGAACATGTTCTACATCATGCACATTTATGTAAACCAACATAGATGGTTGATATTCGTAATCCAACCATCGCAACTCATAATTAACATTGTTTCTCAAATCGTGTTCAATTACAATCATTATCTTGTTATCATATCTTGCTATTTGTTTAGCTATGATTATAAATTAGGTATGAACTATAAATAATGGTCAAGAACATCCCAGAAAAGAGAAAATCACTTAATTAAATATGTTCGAATGGAGTTTAGAAACCCTGCATAATCCAGAGGCTTTATGATGCCTAGAAATAACAGAAAACATTTCAGGATATTAATACTCCATTACTACCATTTTCGTCCCAGTTTCTTCATTCCATAACGATGGATGCACTGCCGGTGAAACCGTTTTAGACTTTTCTTTTAATGACTATATAACTCATGGATGGCGATAACTAATATGAACCATAAAACATATATGGGATCTGTAAATATCTTGATAATGCAACAAGCTTTAATGTAGTACAACTTAGCTTGATTTATGTCATGTTGTAACAATATTATAGCAGTTACTTAAAATGCTCATCCAGGAGAAAGGTAGCGATGCCAAACTGAGTCTATGTTTGGATTTATTTTGTCTTTATACAAATATAAAGTAGGCTCACTCAAAACCATGAAGCTTTCCATTACATCGACTTAAATGACGATTGACGAGCAAATACAAATATAAATACAGAATACAAATACAAAATGGGCCTACATCGCGCATTTCTTGCTGCTTTTTTCCAGTGCACACACACACACATACATATATGATATATATATATATATATATATATATATATATATATATATATATATATATATATATATATATATGTATATATATATATATATATATATATATATATATATATATATATATATATATATATATATATATACACACACACACATGTAGATGTAGTCTCAATGCCGGTTCAGCTGAATGGGTGAGTGTATCAGGTACAGACTGAGAAGTCCTGGGTTCAATACCCATAGTTGGCACATTTATGTTGTGGAAAGAAAAAAAATATATATATATATATACACACAAACACACTTTGGCGCTGCATGTATAATTCCTAATGCAAATTACATAAGTTAATAATGAATAGTATTAGTCAATGATTAGTCAATGAAAATAGAAACTTCGCGAGTGGGAACATCCAGTCTGCCGTGCCTTGTTCACTCCCACTAGATAACGATCACGATATTTTGTACATTTACTTATCTCTGCGATCACCACGTCTGATTTCATGTTATTACTCAAAATCCCATTCCATACGACTGACACGTGTATGATTCAAATGCTAGAAAGTATGCATTTCAGTTGTTAAAAGCCAGTATTCACATGGTCTGCTGGGTTTTCATGACAGCTACGATTTAAAGGATGGTTCACGTATATATATATATATATATATATATATATATACATATATACCTAATGAAATGTTGATTTGATCAGATTTTTTAATTATTCGATTCGCCTCAGTGCATGTATGAAGGTGATGATAATTGTGTATATGATGGATGTCCTGACGTGTTATTATTATTGCCATGAAATACATTCGCAATATGTAATCACATTCCTGTTACTTTTGTAAAATTGCATAATTTAGTTATGAAGTCATATTTGCATTTTGTCTCATCGCCGATACTATATATTCATAGAATTTCACGATCCTTAGTATGCGTCGATGAACACAAATCGACCAACTGCTTTCATGTATCAACCCAAACTTGACTAAAAAATTCATCAAATTGCTCTGAGTTTTCTATTAGATCACACAGTTGAATACTTACAAGAAGAATATCCGCAATTGAATGTAAAAAATTACAGATTTGCATTGAATACGGAATCAAACCGAGCCAGTACAATAGATGAACTTAAATTCTTTCCAAGATTGTTTTTTTTTTCACCCATATAGACCCAATTCTTACTATCTGTAAATGTGAAATAATATTTCTTTCCTCATTTTCTCATCAAGTGTATTGGATTTTCAGTTCTAATATTCTCATGGACATTATAGAGGTTTGTAAATAAGTTCAATTAATGCATCAATGATACCAACTGATGAATATGAATGATGTAGAATTGTCATAAAAATTTGAATAAAATATCATTTGAACATAGAAAAATCAGATGATTATAGTGTGCTGTGTATTGTAATAAACTTCTCGCTTTTTATGAACGGATATTGAATCGTATCATCTATATACCAGGAAAATGCAACATATATGTGTGATTGGTTGAACGATATATGGCCATATTTGGTTGAGATGAAATGTGGTTGAAAATAACCTTCAGTTCACAACAATTGTGTCACTGCCTTCCTGTATTATTAATCATTCATTTTTAATTGTTCCACTATTTGATTGACTATACCTGTTGCCCAAGTTCTCAGTGAGTCTCTTAATAGTTACGCTTCATGTGAACAAATTACGTTTTAATTTATTTGGATCGAAACGATTTATTTGTCTCATGTGAATTTCCGAAATGATGTGTATCATTATATTGAACTTTCGTGAAAATTATCCGAAGAAAATATTTCTCCAGAATTTACTCATTTGGGTTATTCTCATGAGTTTTCAAAAACTTCAGAATATGTCTTCTGAGAAGTAGCTTGCAACCGATTGCACCTCAAAACTTCACAGTAGTGAATTAGACGATGACACTCTTGTGTATACGCAAAGTTTCAACTGCGTTTCAAACTTTCGTTTGACCTGTGAAGCGCGAAATAAAAAAACATCATGGTCGTCTCTTTCGAGTGCGGTGAAATTGAGTCTTCGCTTTTCACTCATCCAATTATGAAAAAAAAAGAATTTTATATAACCTCAAATGTACTCTCTCATGGATAATGATAATAATCATGATAATAATAATAGTAACACTGACAATGTTTTTTTTTTTTGAAGATGTTTATTTGTCAATTTAAGATTATACATTAAAGTTTACAATAATCCACAAAGCCTGTAAACAGGCTTATCTGCGGTTTGTATTACAATTACGAAACATAAAAAACATAACTGATACAAAATGATAACAATGATGATGATAATGATGATAATAATAATAATGAATTAATCATTATAGTGATAATGATAATATTAATGATGATGGTAATAAAATCATGATAATATCATGTTAATAAACACCACCAAGTTGACCCAGCCTTGACTTGTGCCCTCACCATTACTCTGATATGAGCTCAATTCTGTTTATTTAAGATAATAAAATACAAAAGATATTAAATCATAGGTAATAAACTAATAATACACATAGCAATAAACTCTTTCATTAATTTCACTTTTATAATGACTATAAAAATCTATAAAAAAAGGTAATTGCGAGAAAAGAATGTTCCATACTATTGGATAACTTGACCCTGATGTATCAATCATTTTCAATCGGTTTGCGTGGACAAACAATTAGGCTAAATAATGCTGCAAGGAACATGGCTAATTGCAGGTTCAACTTTAATGTTGCTCAAACTTAAAAGTTAACACAAAATACAAGTTATCTCTTGATTCTTGTAGCATTCCTCAACATATCATTAAATTCCCTTTCATTTTCCCGAAAACGAAACTACACTTAAAAGATACGAGTCACAAGGAAAGGTGTTGGTTACCTTTAAAAGTAAGGTCACCCTTTTGATTATAAAATAATGAAACTGTGACCTTTAATGTGAAGGTTCGACGTAGAAACGACGCCGTGCATTCAATATGCCAGATTTAATTAACGATAAGGATAATGAATGAGTTCTTAATCACATTACCTGAGTAGATGTCCTAGTCGTTGACCCGTCGTTATATTCTGTAATAAACACAAAATGTACATACAAAAAGAGAGAAGATGATTTTGAGAAGAAGAAGAAAATTAAGATGATATGAAGATTCAATATTTTCTCGACCTCAATGTGAATGTTTGAATTGTTTTCTAACCCTGACAAAATTACCTTAAGATTTATTGTTTGTTAGATGAGTTGCCTTATTTTTATTTTCTTTGGGGTGGTAAGATCGCCCTCGTGGTGCCCCGTTCAAACGATCCTATCTTTCATCCATTGCCTTGATTGGGGAACAATGTGTTTGTATCACGTTTCGATATTATACAAAAAAAGTTGTATGTCTTCTGAACGAATTGGTTACGATTGGTATATATGCTTTGGAGTAGTCGATTCTCATTGGGTTTCTTCAAGGCTTTGATTAATGTGGAAAAATTTCATTACCTATAATTTTTTCACCATCAATGGCTGATCTAATTCATGTGAAACTTCGAAATGATGTGTATCATTGCTATGTTAAAATTCCGTAAGAATTTTAATCTATTCAAAGGAAACAGTTTCCCGAATTTTCACCTCAATGTTATTTTTTTTTTAAACTTCGAAATGGGGTATCTCAGAATTGGTGCAAACGATTGCTCATCAAACCTATACGGTATCAAACTGGATGATGCCATTTATGTATGCCAAGTTTCAACCGAATTTTACTTTCGTTTGATGTGTGGAGCGCGAAAAAAAGGTTTGTTTTCCTTATAGGACGTTGAAGTTGAGTCTTCGCTTAGCTCATCCTACAAAATCTGTATCATGACATTTTGATCACTTCAATAATTTCATCTAGAGTGATGGAGAATGGTCTGAGTCTGAGAGGAGCGGGGAGAAAAAACTCCATTATTATCAATTCAAAATATTCCTCATCACCTTATTATATTTCTCTTTGGGTAAAAAGACAGCCTCAAAGTCTTAAAATAACAAGATGCTATTTATTGAATGGTATACCTGATCCATTCTGGCCTTAATTGGAAAACAATGTCTGTATATTGAGATCTGATTTTAATAATGATGAAAATTTATGATGAAAATGCGCGAAGAAAATATTTATGTATCATCATTCACCCGAAGATACAGCAAAACAACAGCAGTTAGACCTCCGCCCCCCACCCTTCTTCCCTATCGCGGCCGGGAAAGGTGAATGGAATTAAGAAAGTATATATAAATAATAATCTTGAAATGACAAAAACAAAGTAGAGAAGTACTTTAATCAAAAACATCTAAGATCATTCAATAGCTATCTTTTCACCGTATCATTTCGATTTTACAAATTTATTCGAAATATTTTTTTTTATTCACCATCTCATGAAACGTCAGTTTCAGGAGTTTCAACCATCATGCTTCAGAGCCATCTTCAAGCATTAAAATTTTATTTTATTTCTATACTTTCTTTCACAACTTGATGGTTATACCATGCGAGTGTTTATTCTTCTACTGTCATCTCTCATAATATGTCCTCATAAATATGTTTAGTTAGTGCCTAAATTACCAACGTGGGAGTAGCTCTAACTGGAAGTTTGAAGTTGTTATTATCACCATGGTTACCCATGCTATCTGTTTTCCATAACTCTCAGATAAGGCCTAACTAGACTTGGTTATATCAGGCCTTAGTAACGTTATATGTATGTGTTCAATTTATCACGTTGTTTTATGATAATATATTGATGTTCATCTATTGAATACCTTGAGGTCGCTTACGATAGTGAATAACAGACAAAATGTATATTTCCCTTCTTTCTTATAATTATTATGAATATTTTCGTCTTGTTCTAATCATACATATACACCTATATCATTTCTACATCATGCTTATATCGAATATAAAGTTTGCGCAGCTCGAGAATTTACCTTCTCTTTTTTTTCACTTCATATATAGAGTTGAACACCAACTTCATTCATTACAGGGTATTATTCATATTTGGTATTTTTCCATATGTAGTATCTTTGAAATATGAGTGAAGGTGATTTTGTCGGAATTAGCAACGTGAGAATAACTCCAACCAGCAGTTCAAAGTTTTTATAACAATTTCCAAGTATTTGTTCTCACCAACACTTAGAATAACCAGACTTGCAACTGAACTTGTGGTAATACCGGGACTTGGTATATGGTATCACAATAAATGTTTGAAAAACATTCCAAGCACGTGTGTAATGTTTACTGATAAATAATAATGAGACTGATGTCAACGCCACCGTTTTTTACGAATGTTTTCTATGGCAACACATCTTGTTTTGAAAGCTTATTAAGTTAACATATTTCTTTGCACAATTCTCGAATGTTCAATTAGGACCAAAACCCAACAACATTAGCATATTAATACTATTATGTTTACAAGAAAACGGAAGGAAAATATAGAGTGATATGCGTGGTGGTCATATACTACCATGTGAAAGTTAATATTAATTTAGATTGATTTGGAGGCGTCGCACAATAGTTCTTCCGGGTGTGTTGGTATGGCCGGACCAGTTGACCAATGTATGCATGGCTACGTGTGTTTTGTGCAGCTGTTGGTAACAATGGATGCCCGGAGGAGTGAAACTGCTACTTCAACTATAGCTATATATTAGGAGCACGGCAAGTCTTACAACTTGTTGAATGTCAGACAGTGCAGTCTACATGCAATAGGGAAGCGCAATGAATGTCGAGATGGCAGTGGCAGTAACTATATCATCGGTGACCATGTTGACCGTAAGAAAATTACCGATAGAAAATAGTTAGTACCATTAGAAATAAATTTCTAATCATATATCACAAGACTTATTTGAGGGTTGCGAACCCCAATAGATGGCCAATAAGCATGCGTTTTAGTTTTGTTCTGATCTATACATGAAATTTTTAGAATTTTTGAACAGATTTAGGCTCGATTACGACGTCCATGCAGCTAGTCTTATTCTGCGAGTTGATAGAACTAATTAATAGCATGGGTAACCATGAGAGCAACTTCAAACTGCCAGATAGTTATTTGCACGTTGGTATTCCAGGCACTTGATAAAATAGCAACCAAAAATTATTGAAAACAAAATCATGAGTAAGCTCATTAAAATGGCATTCACAATACACGATGATTCGATTTTAAAACAAGTCATTTCCAGCTGCTATTTATTAATGAAGACTTATTCCACCTATAAGATGAAACTTGAAGAGTGAAACGTAAAAAGGCAGCCTGGTTTCAAGTCCAACAGTTCAATGCTAATTCCAAAAGTCAAATGCCAAGTCCAAAAGTCCAATTCCAAGTTCAACAGTCCGACGTTTGATGTCCATGTTGATGGACATCCACTTCATTGGATATGTTTTCAATGTAAAAATTTCGACATGGCAGTTACAGTTGTTGTTGTTGTTGTTTTTATTGCCATTTTTATGGAGAAGATACGTGTTTTCTACACAAGAGCCCACAAAGTCTATTTGGCTTGTCTGTGGCATAAACATAATGAATCATGAAACAAACGTGATTACAGAATAAAATGTCAAATTCCAAGTGGTAAAGTGGTAAAGTACATGAGAATCTACACAACAAATACAGCAAATAGCCCACAACGAGTATTAAATCAAGAGCATGTACAATACATGATTATAGCTGTTGCACATGTGAGACCCATGCACATGTAGTTGAATAGTTGAAGCAGACGTGTACATAATGTTGAGCGCTTATATCTATGGAGCACACACACAGATGACTGCTGCACCATGTCGGGTGAATCAGCTGCTAGCGCTGAACCGTCATTCAGGAGACCCGACTTCGATTCCCGCCATAGTCGTCCACCCTGACTGTGAGGTTATCCGTAGTTTCAGTACACTGCGATGGTTCCTCAAAGGACATCACATCCATGAGACAATATTTCAATTAGTAATGAGGATATATTTATTTTCCTAATTTTAAAATGAAAAACTAGAAAGCATCATCATAATTTCAGAAATTGTAGTTAACATTTTCTAATCCTCCATGATGAGTAATGACGTAGGCATCACCGATCCTGCATAGAAACATAAATATAATCGGGTGTCTACACCACAACTTAGAAAATGGCCCGAGTTCTGAAGGACAAATGATTCAATTGAAAAAAATCAAAAATTGAGATGATGATCACCAGTCTTCTCTCAAAATTATGAGGATGAATATTGTCTTTCATCGTTGAAATTCAGTTTCAGAGTTGTCATCACAAACACTCCCAGCCCACTGTCCGTCAAATATTCTCTCATTCTATCTTCCCGTCATCTCACTCATCATTTATCGACGTCAATAGAGCTTAGTTATCATCTCAGTGCGTCGTTGAACCAAATAGATATAAACATTACTCCATTGTACTCCGCTCGTACAAATAAATCACGTTTAGAAATAATTCGATTTTTATTTTTACTTTTTATACACCGATATGAAATTCAGTTTTCGCTTCGCCCAACCGAGTGAAATTGTAGTAGATACCTTTTGACATTCGCACATGATGTAGATCAGGAAAACTCCTTCATATTCTGATTTTCTTGAATATTCTTGATTTATGTAATAGACACGTGTATCAAGGCAGCGATGTATATGGACCGCCTAAGGGAGTGGTAATGTTCTGAACCGAACTAATTAAGCATTCATATACCCTTTTAAGAATACTGAACTGTTCCTATTTGCCAGATATGAGTTTACTTTACTTGTAATGCATTTGAAACACATGCTTACATCTTTAATTACTGGGCGATGTTGAAAAAGAGCCCGGAGCTGTCTTTCTCAATCAATAGTACAACTGAAACCTGTCCTTTATACAAAACGAGACGAGAAAAAATGGCGTTAAATCAAGTAATTATTCTGAAAACGATTCTCATTGCTTATAAGAAACTTTTAATTAATTAATTTGGTTCAGTTGAATTGTCTTCGCCAGTTGCTGTTTAATCGATGTGTTCTGCTACTTTCCATGAGCAGTCAATAAACCAGAATGCTTTCTTTTACGGTGTATATTATTTGTATTTATTGAAGCTAGTGTTGTTCGTAACCGTGCTAAGTAAAGACGGCACATATATAACTTATGTTCATCACCAGGGAAAATCACAGTTGATTTGGAGTTGAATATCAAATTGGTTAATAATTATTGGAACTTCTCCCCAAAAATCTGACCATCTGGGAGGAGTTTAAATTTTTGGGATTATTATATTTCGCAGTCCTGGTGTTGAAGTTCATTGGTTCAAAATAATTAAAATGGGGTGGTAAGATCACCTTTGTGGTGCCCCGTCCAAACGATTCTACTTTTCATCCATAGCCATACATAAACATAGGGAAACAATGATTTTGTATCAAGTTTCGATGTTATTAAAAAAATACATATTTCTGATTTACTTGACAATCAAGAAATTATTTTCTCAGGAAACATCTAACAAACGCACGTGTTTGGAATGTCATCCAATCTCTGAATGATACCGTAGGCTTGCATCTCATCATCACTAGTTTCTCTCAACAATGCTTAAAACAAATCATCAAAAACATTGTGGTTTTTGATATTTTAACCATCACAAAATTATTCTCAAAAGTTAGTCTTGTGTTACTTTTCAGTGAAATAAAACTTCCTGATTATAATGTGAAATTATATGGTAGAAAACAAACAGAATTAAGTACAATGGATACTATTGTGTAATATATTATAATAATTATACACATTTTCATTTTCTTTTTATATTAATTATAGTCACGCTGGCAATGTCCGTGGCGATCGAAAAGTGTGCGTAGGAAAAAGTGGTCCTATTTTTCACTTTCAAAACACAGTGCTACCAATCTGAATTAGTAAGGCTTTGAAATATTCTTATCTGATTCAATAGTGACATGAAGAAGAGCTACCTCACGCCAAGTTGGCATAACTTGTCGAAAGCTCTCTTCAACACCGACACTTCCTCGGACGTTGATGATGCAGCTGCATTTATTGGCACTTATGATGCAGTGCACTTATTAGATAATTGGAGCGAAGAGAGATGACTCTATCTTATACCCATCAGCCATCATCAGTGTTGACTTGTGCAGTCATTGTGACGATTTCTGATATTGATACAATTAATCTCATCTTCACAGTATTATTCTCGCTTCATTGGCTTCTTCGGGATCCGTATATATATATATATATATATATATATATATATATATATATATATATATATATATATATATATATATATATGTATATATATATATATATATGAATATATTTAAATATATATATATATATATATATATATATATATATATATATATTTATAAATATTTAAATATATATGTATATATATATATATATATATATATATATATATATATATATATATATATATATATATATACATATGAATATATATAAATATATGTATATATATAAATATATATATATATACACACACATATATATATATATATATATATATATATATATATATATATATATATATATATATCTGAGCGTACATATGATTTATATTCATAATATATATATATATATATATATATATATATATATATATATATATATATATATATATCTGAGCGTACATATGATATATATTCATAATATATATCATATTCGACTATAATTATATTCGTATGAAATAGCTATACAAATCACAAGAACTCAATGTATACATTTTATCGAATATATTTTGGGCACAGTATTTCACAGCTTTGTGGACTTGACAGTTCTACTGCAGGGTATAGAGTTCTCGAATATGTTTCACATAAGTCAAAGTGGGTAAAGTTTTCGAGTAGACTTTATACAAATATTTCGCTCATCCCACAACGCATATGCTGCGTTTGCCTAGTTTATTAAAATCATCATTGTTTGTAATCGACCCCATCGACAGATGAATTATTTGGGAGAAGGAATAAGCAGATGATGATGCCATACTAAAACTCTTGTCTAATGCAGAAATCGAACCCACACCTGAAGTAACTCAAAGTTTCCAACGCAGAGCCTTCGCTGACTGAGCCAGACAGGCGGCTTGTCAGCTTTCTCGTCACGAACTTTCACGCCCCTAAGGTTTCAAAAATCAAATTTGATTTTCATTCAGGGTCTACGCCAATACACAATTTTGATCAAATACATATACACACTGATCTTGGCGCGTGAATGACAATGCAAACGAAGAATTTATCTCGAACTAAATGCACGGAAGTTCACACTGAAATAAATTCCAATAAGCTTGATATCGGAAATTGAACACAATCATGAAATAGATTTTGACCTACATATTGACCCTCCTCGGCCTATCATAAATCCCGATATTTTAAAATCATATCACCAGATTTCGGAAAGGATATTGAAATTGTCGACAACTTCCTCAAACAAAATGACGAATGATGCTTCTTATCATACATTCATCAACCAATGGGCAACATGCATGGAATAAAGGTTTAGTTTCAATCTGCATAGATTGAACGATATTTTCAACAGATTTAATAATATATGGCAGAAAAAAAGTTGACCATTCGATAATGTTCTTATAACGGCACTGATAATATGTAAATCTTCCAAAATTTTCTTGCTTGATTCAAACCCGAGCTTTTGAGAAGCTTAATTGAAAACGATTTTCACGGTCAAAATGAGTATAGGAAAACGCTCCTGCCTTGTGACTTATCACGACTTGGTTGACTCGATGCAAAACTGATAAGCCATATTTTTGTTGAAATAGGGTATTTCTCAAATAAATTCTCGTACTATAAGTTCTCAATTGTTCAAAAGCGATGTGAATTTTGTCCATCAAAAATTTTTACCAACGCTTGTTTTCTCAATAACAAAAAAAAAATGAAAAAACTTTGAAAAGAAACAGAAACATCTATTTAGTGCTGCTGGAACCATTTCAGATATATGGCCTATTCCTATCTGATGTACTATTGAATCCTCCAAGATTTATACTAACAAATACCTCGGATATACAGTTCTTCACACAGTTACACACATTTTTACAGGATTTACAGCTACAAGTTGCTTTAGTATGTTTTTTCCCTCAATAAATCATCTGGATTGTAAAATCTAGGACAAAGATATCGCTTCACAATATTGTCCAGATTCCAGTGTCTCAGTCTCACATATTCGCCGGTGAAGTTTGGTGGGAAATAGCAACTAGACTACAGTGCCAAGCTCAATGCTCGATGTGTTATACAATATCAGACACAGTCGATGTAATTAACAGGTCGAACAAGCATGTGTGTATGTCTGCTTACAAGTATGCCTACTAGACTCCTAATGAACACATTCATGGCAATAACATAATGAATTGCAGTAGAGAGCAAATTTTCAGATTAAGACCAAATACATGAGAACAATCAAATTTATTCAATGGTGACATTGGTACGTGGAAAATATCTTGGTTCTAATTCATCTTTGAGTGTCTATAAATATTTTTAATTTGTGGTCGAATCTCTGAAAAAAAGTATGAAGAGTTGGCTTTTCAATCAATAGCAGATTGTATATACAAATATCTCACCTATATTCACAGATGCCTCTATTATGAAGAAATGAAAAGACTGAAAAATGGAAAATTATCAGATAATTGTTATGGAAAATTGATGAAAATCAATGAATTAATAAATAACGAATTCAAATTATTAAATGATGAATTGGAGTTGATGAAAAATATATTGAGAACAAATTGGAGCACGCAAAAAAGTATGCTTGAGTAAC
>OZ023328.1:19002810-19020310 GCA_964007535.1 Brachyptera risi
ATTTTTCACTGAATCGACTCTCTTGAGGCAATCATAAGCGGGAGCATAAGCGGGAATCGCTAATACAGGGAAGCCTATAGTACGATATGTCATCAATTTCTTACGCAGAGTGCGTCAACTAAACCATTAGGGCGGCTAAAAACTCCATTTTCTCATACTAATAACATATCGATGATGTCATGCTACATCCGTAATTTCCCACATGCAGATCAAGTGTTCCAATCTCCTGGTTTTATGTTGTTCCTGCGTGATCCTAGAAGCAGCTCCAAAATTTCCCTGAAGATATCATGATACAAATACCATTGAGTGGTTTTGGGTCGAAATCGAATGAACCACTTTTGATAGATTTCTGTTGGAACTGAAAAATGTTGGAACCTTCCAAAAGATGAAAACTTTTCAGTAGACAAAAGTGAATCAGTAATCACATCAATCGATTATTGGATTAAATTCGGAGTGAGTATCGTCATTTACTCCACGAAGTTCTAGTTGAAACATTTCAAATGCTGACAAGCAATAATAATTCTTTTCGAGCATTTCCGTTCTTACAACGAAACACGTATAGGGTTTATGGCGTATTCCAAATAGCTGTTTATAGGCCTAAGAGGTTCATGCATTTACCAAAGTGCGGAAGTACTTGGACATTTGAAAAATGTAATATCTTCCTTTCTGACAATATGCCTTGCATTCACTTCCTTTGAGGCTACTTTCTTCCTCTTACTTTCATTTATGTTTCGACATCCGTTCTCTTTCTTACTCTTTCTCTTCCTCATCCTTCCAGTTCCTTCCTTCCAGCCTTGTCAATTATTTGTCGACATATCTGAAGGTGGATGCTAGAAGAAAAATGTATCATTATTCTCATTTTTCCCGAAGTGAAACTATCAATATGCTGTCGGCTTCATTAGAATTGTATTACTGAATATATTGCCAATACTAATTGAATATTTGTAATGATTTCTGTAGTATTTTGCTAAATCCGTCTGGCAGCTTGTGCAAGAATGTTGGCATTGTGCAAACATGTTCAATGCTGGGCAATAAACATGATATCAATCCATAATTTAATGAACACAATATGTCGATTGAGTTTCTCATTTCAAATTATTTTCTCGACAATTTTACCGACATGTTATTCGAATGCGATTTTCTCAAATGTGATTATCTGACATAATGAAAGGTAAACGCCGCACTTGTATTGAAATTGTAAAACTAGTATCACAGAGGGTGGGCTTCTGTTTAAATATCACATTGACAATGCAAATATGACTATCTCAAATAAACTCTGTTTTTTTAAAATATATTTTCAGCTCTCTCTCTCTCTTTCTCTTTCTCTCTCTCTATTACCTCTTGAAGACTGAAGCTAAGAAATGTTTTTTGTTTTGTTAGAAATAATTTTCCATTTAACCTCTCATCAAGTATATTCTCCTACATTCCTGCAAATATGATCACCGTATATTTAAGTATATTAAATATTGATATAAGTTATACCTAATCCGTATCTCAACACATGACATCCAGACAAGTTTGAAATCTTTGTATGAATGTGTTGAAAACTTGAAATATATAATTCAATTCATATGATGGTTTATAAATTTCGAGAATAAGTAAGTATAATACTTGATAAATTGTTCGAATGAAAAGCGAACAAGCAAACATGTGAACAAAATCTCTCTTCCAGTCCTAAAATAAAATGAGAACCAAATCAGCTGGTTGTAGTCCTCCTGAACTAGCACAACGAGATTTGAGCTATGACCTTCATAAAAACAGTATATCAAAATAAACAGGGGCAACATTGTTATTACTTACTCTTATTAGTATGCACTAACATGAAATAATGTTACAAACTATCAGCAAGCCGACAATACACTTACGAAATGTGAAATATGAGAGACAATGGCATGAGAGCAATTAACTTGCAACGAGAATGTTCGTTTGTAAATATCAAGATCTAATTACTTTTCATACACTCACAATTGTAATGTACGTACGAGTACTTATAAACTAATAACACAAAAATGAATTTGCATATTTTTATTTTCAACTGTTTTAATATCGTGTTGTAATCGGATACATAAGTCATGAACACTACTTCATACTTGTATGTTGATCGCTCATTGGCTTAGAGAATGGTAATAATGCTTTTACTACTATACTTAACTGCAGATTAGGGTTGTAACTGACTTTGACCCCATTTTTCAGTAGGCCTAATTCACGACACACAAATTGTTTTCTCATTATACTATTTGGCAATATTGTAATTGCATATTGTAATTATTTCGATGCTTTATTATAACAATTAATTTATCAGTGTGATTGATAATAGTCATTGCAGTCAAGACTGCATTTCAAACATTACGAACTGCTAAGATATGGTATTATGGCACGCAACCTAATGCCATGGGGCATTTAAAATACATTCTTGAATGCCAATACGTGAAAAATAGTACGCATTTCCTCTGGTTGGTCCTTTGGTGGGGATGAAAGCGATAGTATAATGTTACTTTCTTCTTTTATAAATCGAACAAAAATAAGACCAAAATAATTGCGGTTCACTAACCAATGAAAGGGGAGATTAGAAAAGAATTGAAATTGGTGCTCGATATTATTAGACAGTCTATTTTCGAGTAGCGTGGGTACTGACACTGCATGCTGTAATCCAGCTGCACACGTGTGAAGTAATGTGCGATTCATGACAGTGACTATAGAGGTGTGGTGTTTGTTCAATTGAGTGGAACGTCGTCAGTTATCACACTCCTATTCACAACTAATAATAATAAAAATTAATTATACATTTTTTATTTATATAGGTAGTTATATTATATTATAACTCATTATTGGACTCCGTAATAATGTTGATTGCATTTAAAGATAAATGTACAAGGTAAGATAGAATTGTTTATTAGAAAAGTGAATATAAATCAATCAATTTTTGTGATCTGTGGAGCGTGTACATAAATATAACAACAAGTGAACGCAAACACCGTACACGAGTCGGATTGGTACAACACCTTGTTCACCCAATCATCAAGACAAACACATCATTTCAAAATATAACTCTTTTGTGTGAGCTACGATGCGTTGATCGTAACAATGATATCAAAAAATGACTAACGATCGTTAAACCATGAAGCAATCCGTCAGAAAAAGTTGCAGGTACGCTATTGGTGATAAAAAGTGGAACTAGAGAAAAGTTACAAAATGAAGCGCGCGCATATTATCAACAATGATATTGATTGGTATGTTACATTGCTGACTGAAATTTTGTAATCATTCGTCGGCCATATTGAGATTTAGGAGCGCATTCTAGTGTTACTTTTTGTGTCGAATACACCAAAGTGGTGGATGAATAATGATTAATGATTGTGATTGGTTAATACCATTTGAGGGACATTGTTGGCCCTCTATTTCAATAATGAATGACGTCGTGCACTTAATAGACGCCCACAATATAGTCTATGAGCCCTCAATCAGCCAGGCACTCGCGTAATAATAATAGAAGCCATTTTGAAACGGGAAAAACAACCCACCGTGTTGTGGTTGTTGCTGTGGGTGTTACTCATTTGCGTGTGTGTTGTTCTGTGTTTGTTTGGTTGGTCGTTCGTGTTATATATTTCAATAATAAAATAATAATAATTGAAAATTTATTCAGTGTCTAGTGATCTGTTGACACAAACTACAGAATCTCTACGGAGTGATCAAGTGTAGACGGTAGTTATACGTTGGTGAGATGGATATAAGTATTATACATCGTTCATGGTCGAAGGCTTCCGTTTCAAAATTGTGATTTCCCTATTAAAAACGGTACAAAATTGCTCTTTCTGATGGTATGGTATAATAGAAGGTTGGGTGTATAGCCCATACGTCATCCTATGTCATCGGTAAGTTTGCCCCACACAGGAGACTGTGGTGTAATTTCCATTGTTAGGTATGTGAAGACCGTTGTTGTCAACAATGAGAGTGGAGCGAGTGCCATCTAGTGATAAAGTTAAAGTTATAACGAAAATATCATGTACCAAGGTCAGTTGAGTGATGGTGATAGTGAAAACTATAGTATACAGTTTAACAGTTAGTTCTCTGCTAATCTGGAATATACTCTATCTTATTCCTACTGACTATAACTCTTCAAAAGAGTCCGGGCGTCGATTTAGCAGAATATCAGTTTTTTGTGATAACTTTTGAATGGTATGGGATATCAAAATTATAATTAGCGAGAAACACCAATAATCATTATAACTTCAAGATGATATAAGTTCTGACTATTAGAGTCCTGTCACATAACTGTCAAGCGTCGACAGCTAAAAACAAAACATTTTCAGCTGTATGGGCTTCTGTCAAGTGACGTCATTCATTGTTGCAAGAGACAGACAACAATGTCCACCAACTGAAATGGACCAATCAGAATTTTTGGTAGTCCACCAGTTCGCTGTATTGCTGTGGTAACGATTGTTTGTCATTTGTTACTTGGCAGAAGCCTATAGGCCTTCGCTTGTTAATTATACTAAATGACTTGAATAGTTATAACTTATATCATCTCAAAGTTATTATAATTATCTGTGTTTCTCACGTATTAGAATTTCGATATCACATACTGTTCAGAAGTTATCACCAAAAGCCTGATATTTCTCTAAATCGACTCTCATGGACTCTTAAATTTACTTGGGTCCAGAACATAGACTATGGATCTAGAATTGGAATGAGAAAGATTGTCCCATTGGAGGAAATGTTGCTAATTGTCTTTATATTGCCCACGATTACCGCGTTGTTACCCACGATAATTTCTAGAATAAGTGCTCCGATTACAAATGTGAGAGTTGCTCAAACAGTGAGTCACCATGGTTACCAAAGCCACTTGCTGTCACCAATTATTAGAATAAGACTAACTTGGCTTGATAATACCTGGCTTAACTACGATAGTGAAGAAATTGGATACTGGAATAGCTGTGACTATAGGAGTTCTATTGTCGACTGTAACCAATCATCTTCAACTTGAACTCATATAATTCTCATGTCAGAAGTGTTTGGGTTTTATATAAAATCGATCTGAAAAAATTGAAAAAAATTGGGCTGTGAAAATATGAAAATCTAATAACAATGCCGTGCAACCTGGACTAGCGAGAAAACGTGTTCCTTATATTGTTTGACCTGAGAAAATAGTATGGTATCGTTCCAATTCAGTCACATGCAATCCAGTCACATCAAATATATTCTTGATTTGTTATGTCCTCACTCATAATACATCTCACAATACAATTCATGATGTTTCATAATTTTTAGCAAATCAGATAACATACAGAATATATATATATATATATATATATATATATATATATATATATATATATATATATATACTCAAAAGAATAATGATCAATGAGGGATAATGAATCGTGATAATGAATTTCAAATCAGAGTGGCCGTGGGAAAAGACGTATGGCTTGTGAGCCGAACTAACTCGAAAATTTACTGCCAGATCCAGTTCAAACACGAATCACGAGTGATCGAATTTACGCGATTCAAAGTGAAACATATCAACATTCGTGTCTGGTTCAGTTTAGATGTCAATGCTGGTAATGTCTGGATATATCACAAAAAAGGTATAATTCCGGACTTTTAAAAAACTGAAATACTTTTTTTTCTCGGGAAAAAGTGTGGTCACAGCCAGTGTAATCCTGGTGTTGAAGTTCATTATTTTAAATAAATAAAATGGGGTGGTAAGATCACCCTTGTGGTACCCCGTCCAAACGATCCTACTTCCATCCATAATTTTGATTGTGAATTTTGATTGTGACCCAATGATTTTGTATCAAATTTCGATGTTACCAGGCTAACGCAGCATATACGTTGTAAGATGAGAGAGATATCTCAACAAGGTATAATCGGAGTCGTTAAAGTAGTTCTACCTTCGCTACTTTATCGACTCTGGTATTTCACACACCTTGATGCATATAAAAAATACTTCACTCCTGGGCAAATGTTGAACTAGAGAGCAGTGAATTTTGAACTTAATCATTTCTATCTATAAAAACCGTTTATTGAATTATCTTCTTCAAAACGGCTTGTCCTAATTGCATTCAAAATCGTAATAATGTGTATCATCCATGTTTACACATTTGGAAAGATTTTTTTTCAGAGATTTTATTTTTCAAATTTTCTTGCCTGGCCTAATCTTATAGGATTTTCAGAAAATTTGAGATGGTATTTCTCAAAACTGGTCCAGCTGATTCAACCCAGAAACTATACAGTTATAGGTTGGTTGAGTTTGCGTGTACAGAAAAAGTTTCATGTTGATCAGTCAACCCCTGCGACCTGTGCAGTGCTTACAAACAAACAGAAAAAAACACCAACAAAGCTCTATAAGAGAAGGATGGAAGTCTTTGCATTCGCTCATCTAATTGAAAATAGAGATCCAGTTCTTTAGCGTATATTACCTGTGAAACAAGTATGAGTGTATGAATTGGAAAATACGACTTGTAGTGCAACGATTCCATTTACTTTGAAAAAGTGTTCTTATATATTCAAAGTCAAAAGTTATCAAAAGCCGTTTCAGTGCCATTGATATCACAAAACTGGATAATACACATCCTTCTCCTAACAATATGCATCAGGTCGACCTTGTCACTAAAATGACACTAGTGCTACTTTCATTACAGTTCTACAATCATTACTGACTGCGTTGAAAGTTATACTACTCCCACCTAGTCGCAAGGTCGACCTTTGAGTGACTAGACTGTATAGTAAGAGTGCCTTGAACGGCACAGATAGCGTAACTGTCGATTGATTGATCGATTGACTATTGTTTGCCTAACGACCCCACCAACAGCTAGGTTATATGGGGTTTATGAATGAGCAGGAGATAATGAAACTATAAAGAGATGATAAGTGAAAGGACGTTCACACAAACTCATTCATCATGCTGAACTCAAACTCATGCCCAATGGTGACTTCAGTTTCTGAAGCGGTGCCTTAGTTGACTGAGCATCGGAGGGAGGCTAGAGTAACTATCAAATATTGACATAATCGATAAGGACAGAAAATGAATATAAAATAATCAAACGAACCCAAACGTAGCTCAATATAACCCAACTTGAAATCAAATCTGATCGAATAAAATGAATGAAAAATTGACTCAAGCTGCCCCCAATTTTTTCAACATACATCTGTCTGTAAGATCCACGCATTTATGTGCAATCGTAAGAGTTTTCTAAATAAATAAATAAATAAATAGATATAAATGTTACGGGGGTCAGAATTTTAATTTTCTGAAGAATGGTATGTAGTGCGCTCTTTTTTTTTGCTTTCATAATAATTAGAAATGCACGTTCTTTGCAGAATAAACATCTTATCTGAATGTGATGAACACTCCCTCCCATAATTCAATGCCATTAAAGGGATATGACTCGAAATTTGAGAAATATACCGGTCTTGCAGAAAGTGTGTTCGTTATCGATTGTATTTATCCTATTGCAAATACATATTTGATTT
Source organism: Brachyptera risi (assembly GCA_964007535.1). NCBI lineage: Eukaryota > Metazoa > Arthropoda > Insecta > Plecoptera > Taeniopterygidae > Brachyptera > Brachyptera risi. The sequence goes on from OZ023328.1 coordinate 19,010,287, forward strand.
TCTCTGTTATATGATTCATGATTTTTTTTTAGTCCAGGCTTTCATCTATCATAATTCCTGGGAATTTGATTGCATTTACTTTTGATATTATCGAATTATTCGTTTTATTCATCAATTAGGGTATAGCTTCGTGCAGTTCCATGCTTACTAGAATGAGAGTGAATCAAATTTGTATACACATCATTGAGTATCAGTCTGTTATTCTGTTAGTCTGTTCGTTGTTGTCTATTTGTTAAACAACGTGATTTATTCAGAAAGTTTTGAATAGTACTATTTGCTATCATTTTGTATCATCAACCAAAATTTCAAAATTTTTAATTTTTAATAGGAGATCATTGACAGAAATTATAAAAAGGAGGGGACCCAGAACTTAACGTTGTAGTACACCATTCTTTTATTTTTCATCTGATGCCTAATTTCGTTGTGTCCCATTCTCTTCTGGAAATATGTCTCGGGTGAGTTGTGTGCAGTTCCTCTCATTTCGTTACAGTAACATATTGTATTTGTATTCAATATAAATAGATATAAATGTTACGGGGGTCAGAATTAATAATATAATATTGTATCAATATAAATCGTGATACACGCAATCGAAAGCTTTCGATGGGTCAAAAAAAATCCAAACAACATTTCGTTCATTCTACATGTGTCTCACAATTTTTTCAAGAAATTTCCGATTGTATTTCCTGTTGATATGTTCTTTCGATAACTCTTTCAGCTATCAGATAATATGTGGTTTTTGTCTGAAAACTTCACCATCATCAGATTTATGATTGATTCTGAAATTTCAGGGAGGAAGGTTAAAGAGGGTTGAATTAGATTAAAGCGATATTGATCAATATTTGTCTACAAGAGAGATATTCTCTTCCCTATAGATGAAACTATGGCTGGTTAGAACCATTCCATACAAGTTCTCTGTGATGTTCAATTATAAAAAATGAAGCATCAATTAAGGTGCTAAGATAGGTATATGTTATACAGCTCTTTATCACCAACGTGGGAATGTCGTCTACTCCTTGAGAGTTCTTGCCTTTTGAATTACTTGCTATATATGTTCATAATTTTAGTGGTTGATGTTTGTTCCAAGTAGATCGAATTAGTTGAAGATTTGTTTGTTCTATGTATATATTCTCTATTGTTCTCATTTGCTTTTTTAATTACTAGCCAAGCAACAAATTTTTTTTTGTCTATCTCTACTGAGGTTTTGCTTGTTTCATCGAGTTTTTCTTAATTTACATGTTTTCATCTCCTATTCATCTACTTATTTTCCGATTTAGCTGGTTGCCAATAATGAGCAAGACTTTTTTTCGATCTGTTATGAAACCAATTTTTTCCTCTACCTCTTTCTTGTTTGAAACAATAATTATTATTCTGGTGATTATTTATATTCTGAAGTTCAATTTTCAAATCGCATGGTGAGGCTAAAAGACCAACCAATGACGTCATGAATTGACTGTAGTTTTTGCCTTCAATTAGGAATATCCATGAGCTGACGTTTGTGATTGGTGAGCTTCTTGAGCACGTTTTACAGACACAAGTGGTCGAGATGGCCATATTACAATGAACTGACATTCAAAAAACCGGGATTCAATCCTCGTCATGGTTGACCATCTTGACTGGGTTTTTTTGTGGTTTTCCTCTGTCATCAGGTCAATATTGGGATGGTCCCTTAACATCAGGCTACGACCGACTCCTTTCCACCATAAAAAACACCTATGGAATAACCTTCACCTCATCATTCCATCATCCCATCTAAGCCAATACTGACGTCAATAGATCATGATCATCTGTATAGTGCGTCGTTAAACACAATATGAATAAAAATAAAAACCAAGAGTGCATTATAAGATCTGTTTACTTTTATCATAGCTTTCATCAAAGTTCAAATGAATAATTTTTTCTCAAGGATATTTAGTTTGACCGAATAGTTCATTTTATAATGAATTATATTGTGTATAGTTATTATCATAAATTAGGACGATATTCATAACAAAGTATAATATGTTGAGTAACTAATCCTCACGCTTCTTCATGAGGCCTGAAATATTTTTGCTTATCGAACTCGTAATAACCACAAACACGCAATTATTCACATCATTATTTCAGTTACGTATAGGAACCATTGATTTCATATTCAAAGAACCACTGATATTTATTAATTAGACCGTATACAAATCTGAAATCATACAATTAGTCTATTCATCATATTATTCGCTCTTGTGTGCTTCCTTTTCGATTAAATTTCTTCAATTTCTTCGTCACAATATCACCATATAATTCATTCGGTCCGAAATGGGTATTCCCCCCTCCCTTTTTTTTTGTAGTGATTTGGTTACTTTTTTGTGGACGCCACAGGTCGCAAGAATGGACTGACTCGGATGAAACTGTTCCCACAGACATGATTCGTATTTTAACCTATAGAACTGTGAACTTATGGGGAAAATCAGTCCAGTATGTGTTTTGAGAAACTGATGATTGGAATTCTGGAAGTATCCCGAAAATGAAAAGGTTTGAAAAAAACTCCATATATATTTTTCAACAAAATAGTGTGATATTCTCAGGTTTACAATGGCGAAAATGTTGGTCAAGTTCAATAAAAATCGAGTGAGGGGTTCAGATTATTTTTTCATTTTCTAATTTTTCTATTTATTGTATATAGACTCCTAATGATAATGACATCAATACTGAGTGATGTTTATAGTGACACAACGATGATAATAACGACAATGTTGATAGTAATGGTAATAGATTAATATATGATGCTTTCCATCCGTTTTTTGTTATTAATCCCGCAATCAATAAGTGCAATGGGTAACTTTCAAATATATGGAGCACAGTACAGATAGATCGCTAGACATACAGCCAGGCTTTCAGCCAGACAGGCTAGCTTTCACAGTGTTTTATGGCCCTCGCTGGAGCATATCTAAAAGATACTCATCTATAGGAGGAGCCTAAATATCATAGTATAATTAAATAAGAGACATTTTCAATTAACACTTACATATCTAACGTATGTTTACTCCCATATAACGTTCGAAACTAATGAAGGCGAGACCAGTATCAGCATCAGATTGTTAGAGAATATTTCAGTTGATAATTTGAATTATTATTGTGATGAATAACTTTATATGGTCCGGGATGATTGAGAAATAAACAGGCAAACCTTAAGACCTATCGCGTTATTGGGATTTTTGGTATCATTTTCTTCAGGAAAAATCTTCTTTCACGGAGTCAAAATCCGAAGAAATCCGCTCACTAGAAATTTGCATATGGTTGATTCAATTGAAATTATAATTCAATTCAATTCATTTCAATTACATATAAAAAATATCTAATTTTCCAAACACCTCAAGTGATGTATAGAGATTATAGGGAAATCCAATAACATCAGGATAAATTTGATTGTGAAGGAATAATATTTGCCACGATACAGACGTCACCAGACCTCGTCAGATTTGTAATTAATATGTCAAATTTTTAATGAAGCCTTTTTTATGAATAAGATCTTATTCAAGTAACTATGAGGAAATATTCCTCCAGTCTTTTTTCAAGAATAAACATCGTTCCTGATGTATATATACCATGTTTATATATATACAGATATATATATATATATATATATATATATATATATATATATATATATATATATATTTATATATATATATATATATATATATATATATATATATATATATACATATAGGCCTATATATATATATATGTATATATATTTATATATATATATATATATATATATATATATATATATATATATATATATATATGCACTGAGGGCTGCGTTGGTTTACCGGTTGGAGATGGTAACTTCACTCATTCGAAAACACTTTCCATTTCCTGAGTACTTTCCTGAGAACCAAATATCGTTGCTCTATCTAGTGTTGTTTTGTAGAAACGGCTGATGGGCTGTCAAACTTGATGACAGCTGTTATTAGCTGAGTCGACGTGAACGTGAAGTTTGTTCCTTTCATTACTACTTATATCTACGCACGATCGATAGTTCTTAAAATGTTGCCCGTGAATTAGAACATAGTTTCAAAATAAGATGGATAGGAAGTGAGGACACCATTTCCAATATTCATATATATATATATATATATATATATATATATATATATATATATATATATATATATATATATATATATATATATATATATGTATATATATTTATATATATATTTATATATATATATATATATATATATATATATATATATAAATATATATATATATATATGTATATATATATATATATACATATATATATATATATATATATATATATATATATATATATATATATATATATATATGTATATATATATTTATATAAATATATATATATATATATTATATATATATATATATATATATATATATATATATATATATATATATATATATATATATATATATATATATATATATATATATACATATATATAAACATAAATATTATTTTGATTTCAATAATGTCAACATTTCGATAATTTTCTATGTTGAATTCAATTGTAGTGGCATATCAAACCATTCAACAGCTAGGTTATACGAGGGAATTGAATCAATCAATCCAATTATCATAGAAAACACGATTTGTTTTGTACCCCATCAAACTGTGTCTCACAAATGATTGTGTGCCATTCCGAAGAGACTTAGTGGGTTCATAATATTTTAGGTCCATTTTATTTTTGTTCACATTTTTTTATTTTTTATTATCACTCCTTTACATACAAAATAAATACACTTAACAGTCAAATGGAATCCACAGTCTCCAAGGGAGACTTTTGACTGTGGCAGAAAAAAAAAATTATAATCTGTATATTATTCAGTTCTAGAATTGATATTCATGTTTGGCGATTAATAAAATATTAACATAATTGATAAATTGAGTGGCAATTGAAGATTATATAAATTATATAATCATGATTAATTATTTATTCTGATAGTTAGTACACGTGATACGTTTCAATTAACATCGTATTGTTGACACCAAGTCGATGTTCTATTTTTCATTCTTAGAATGAATATTTTAATGAATCAAGTATAAATTAGAGTTATTATTCAATGTATGAGTTATAACATGACACTTTTTGTCTGAAGGAATACTAATTCTACTGTCCATACAGCTGCCACGAGAATACATAATAATGGAATATCACCATATAAAGTAGTACACATGAAATTATCTTTGAAATTATCATTATTGTCAGGAATGAATGTATATTTTCTTGTTTAAATCAATGTATTATAACAAGAAATAATTGTTATACCAAACACTTTCTATATCACAATTTTCTTCATGTAAAATCATCGTTTTCTTTCCTTCTTTCTCTTGGACTTACCCTCAAAATGAGAAACAGTATGCCAAGTTATATTTGTGTGTGTATTTTTACTAATCTTTGATTTTGATTCCAGTAGGAGTGGAACACGATATGTTCAAACATATGTTATCTTAGCCCTACAGTCAAGCTAGCATTTTTGGCTTTGTGGGATTTTATGATGAATGTATGATGTATTCAATTCCTGACCAATAGAAAAAATATAAATACTAGCTATTTCCATATGATCTGAAATTGTGGCCTATCGGCATCGCATGTAGTGCAGTAGGTACCACCGCATCATTCACAAATGAAGTATAAGAATCATATAAAGTGTCGATTCTAAGAAGAAATGCTTGACACAAAATGATATGAGAAGTTGAAGAATTTAATCATACATGATAAATATACAGAATTAGGAGAAAATGAGTATACTTTGATTGGATGAACGATAAGCTGACGACTTCCATTCTGTCAAAATATTATGGTTCTTCTATTTTTTTTTTTTTTTTGTAGTCGCTGCACCACTGGAAGTTGAGGAACTATACCGATCCACATGCAAATTTCTATATATGCATTAAGGCCTACTCATTTTCTCATTTAAAAGTAAAGTGTCAGTTGGGTATAGATTATGGGAAAACAAAAATGGAGATTATTATTTTCAGATTTTGGTTTGCTTTTTGATGTTACAATGACACCTGTGAGTTACAACTTGGGCCTACATGATTAGCACGTTTCATAAGAATGAATTCTGACTACAAATTGAAATTGTTAAAATTGTTCAAACAGAATTAAATATTCGGATGAAAAAGTAGCCATTCTAATTAGGCTAACCAAGCCAAACAAAGTCTGGGAAGATCTGATTTTAATTACATGCTTCGAAATGATTTTTTTTGGTTTTAGTTTGTTCATTATCATTACTATCTGATGCTATGACGTACTTCAAGAAGATATATAACATATTGTGAAAAATTATAAAAATTGAACTCAAATCATAAAAAAATCAAATATCATTTGAAAAAATCACTTCATAATGATTCACTTCTAAATGATTTGAAATATCTTTCAAATATCTTGACCATAGTTTTTGAAACATCAAATTGATTTTAATTTCATTTTGTGACTGAAAAAGAATTGTAGGTTCACACAAATGGAGAATTTTTATAGAATTTACTCGGCAAACTTGGCGCTTGATCGATTCTGTTAGAGGTACTGATTTATTTCGTTGCATTCATATATATCTGCTAACTTATCCATTACATTCAAAAACTGCAAATCTATATATCAACAACAAATGAGTGAAAGAATAAATAACATTGTTGCCATGAACCTCTTTCCAAAACTACTCCGACAATTACACGTTCACGATTGAAGGGGGCTGGGAAAATTATTAGATGAGCGTAGCGAAGATTTCCATTCCATATACCGAAAAATACTTGGCTTCGTTTTTTTTTTGTAATTTTGTGCGCGGCATACAGGTCATGAAAAAAAACGAATCAACTTGAAACTCTTCCTGGATTTGGTGTTACACCAAAATAAGCTGGGATTGTTTTTCAGAAAAATCAGTAGGCCTAGAACGTTTTTTTCTGAAAAAAATCGAAAATTTTAGAAAATCCTCGTGATATCAACCCATAGGGAAAAAATTGGATTCTGAAAGCTCTGAAAATTTCACTGAAAATGGATGAGAATATCTTACACAATTTCAGTAATTTCAGTAATACAACAATCGGATGAATTATAATGAAGGAAACCCATATGAAATGCACTTTTTCAACCAATCAAAGCTATCAAGAAACATATGAGGAATAAGCAGCAAGTGTTACCAATTGACGACTCGCAGTCCCCGCCCCCATGACGTCAGAAATCATAACGTTCAATCAACAGGGCTGTTAGAACTGTAGTCAAATTGAAATATCCAATCGGGGTATCTTGAAATGACTACAAATGGCATGATCCAACTGGCTGACTGACTGGTAAAGCCACGCCTATGTCGAGTCGTCAATTGATTAACCGTTTGTTTGAAGTAATACAAGGTATGTAGATGTAGTTCCAGCGGACAGAATATTTTTCATTCCATATTTCTATATTTCTAAGCTCATCTCACAGAACGCTTATCCCGCATTCTCCTAGTTATATAAATTAGCACCATTCAGAATGAACCATTTGTGAACAATTCTATTTTACTTGACGTTCCATATAAGAAGTTTCATGGAGCGATGATCGGCAATATAGTCTGTACTGCATAAAGCATGTGCCTGGTTCTGCAATGACGCCGCGTCAGATGGAACAATGTTTTAATTACACTTTTTGTCATATCTTCAATATTGTGTTTCCTTATAATTATATTGTTATATATTGTTATACATTGTATTGCCTTCATTCACACGTACTTACGATGACAATAGATGTGACAATACACAACATTTCCTTCCTCGTCTTATATAATACAAACTGCGTATATTTTGTAACTATATCTACTCATTATTACGTTACTTGTCCTACTCGATGAAACGATACGAATATCGCATTGATGTATACTTTGATGAAAAGTGGGAAAATACAGTGAATACGTTGTAAGATGATATTGATACGAAATTGGTTGAAATCTACACAACTTGGCTATTTTTTGTCATAAACATCGAATCTTGATACAAAATCCTTGTTCCAGCCGCGAATTGAGGCTATGGATGCAAGTCTAGAATGGTTCGGACGGAGCACCACAAGGGCGATTCTACCGCCCTATTTTGATTATTCGAAAGAAAATTCACACCAGGACCACATGAGCCTACTTCTTCGCCGCAGATAAAAGTCAACCTTTGATTCAACGATATTGGCAACTGACCCGATTTTCATGAAATAATTCGTATGTGTCCGTCGTTCCCGTTAATTCGTACGTTTTCTGACAAATATTCTTTCAATTTTGTCATCATGTTTTTTTCAATGGATATTTTCAGAATTTTCCAAATCAATTTGCCGAAATCTACTCGACTGTTGTAATCAAAAACTATACTTAGCTTTTCCAGAAGATGTGTACATACCGGCACAGGTAGCTGAGTGGTTAACGCACTTGCTCCATGTGACCCGGGGTGTAGTGGGCATGTCGGACCCGGTTCGATCCCCGCTACAGGCCATCTTTACAGGGGTTTTTCGTGGTTTCCCTCTGTAGTCTCTAGGCTAATGCCGGGATGGTTCCCACAATATAGGCCACGACCGCTTCCTTCCCACTATTCGTCCCATTACCCATAAAAACCTTCATCTCATCATCTCACCATCTCATTAATCATCCATCCGACGCCAATAGATCTGAGTCATTATTACAGTGCATCGTTAAACCCAATGAAAAAAAAGGTGTGTACGTTTTTTGTTCTTTGGTCATAGTGCTAGCTTGAACACGTAATGGTGCTTTGAGAGAGATAATTGCTCAACAAAAATTGTGAAATTCAGGTGACCAAGGTGTCGCAACCAATGTTTTCCACCCCTGACAAAGTTCCGAGTGAACTGATTTCTCTTTTTGGCCCGTAAAGCACACACCAAAAAAAAGAAGAGAAAAAGAAACCCTATTTGGACCAAATGGATGTATTCGCTTTTTTAAATTACTGATCCAATTGAATATGATTTCTTCTAAATTGAACTTCTGATTGATTGCTCATAAACTGTGAGTTTGAGTTTCTTTCACCACGAATAATTTGGAACAACAAGTTCATTTTTTTTTCACGTACTCATTGAGACAAAATTGCTCTCTGATATTTTTTTTTTCTACCCAAGTGTGATTCTTATGTGATTTTCTCAAATTCACTTACCGACTAAATGAAAATTGTCAACTAGAATGTTTTCCCAAAAATATCATTAACATTGATATACATATTTGAATCGAATTATTGTGACAAACTTTCATCCCAATAATATATAGTCCAGTATTTAACAGGTGAAGCGAGCAAAACAAACACGCACATTACGTATAAGAGTGTTATGGAGCCTTCAGTTCGTTCATCCAACGTTCCCCGTGTCTGCCGTCTCGCGACTGAGACGATCAGAAGGTTCGAGTCGCATACTTGATTGACTGCAGGATGTTTGCATTAAAACAGAAACGTACATTTTACATTAATTGGAACTTTCCCTTGATACAGAGCTAATCAAATAACGTGTTTCATTGGTCTAGCTGCTTTAGGTGCTGTGAATTTTGTAGCTCGCACAATACTTATAAGAACTGCACATAAACCGTAGATGGAGTTACACGTAGACGTTATTATTATTATATCTGAGACTGACATAATATTATTATTACTCAATCATTGATTGGTTTTCTTATCGAGTTATTATTTCCACAATGAAGCTTTTCATACAGTGTTACATACAAAAACAATGATTGAATGTGAGAGATTATGTGTTATACTTTGTACTATGGATTAATCATGTATTCATTAATTTAGATTAGGTTTATAACGATGCACTGTGCTGTTGACTAAGAATTTATTAGTGTCAGTTAATGATGAATGAGAAGACAGAAAGACAAGATCAGAGGTTATTTCAATAAGTGTTTTTGTATAGTGGAAAGGAATCGGCCGTGGCCTTTGTTATGAAAATTCATCCCAATATGATCTTGAACGACAGAGGAAAACCACGAAAATCCCCAGGCAGGATGGTTGAACATGATGAGAATCGTATCTCGCCTCCTGAATAAC
>OZ023328.1:19025310-19030310 GCA_964007535.1 Brachyptera risi
GATGATATATTGAATCTCCTTATATAAATACATCTTTTAGGCTTAGTTCCTAATATGGTACTGGAAAAAAGTTGTTCGTTTGTGAGATTCAATGCAGTATTCGAACATTTTCACAGCAAGGTAAGGAATACATCTATACTAGTCAAACGCGAAATATGCGTTGTAAGATGAGCGAGATATCTGAATAAGGTATAAAAGTCCTTGAAGGAGTTCTACCCTTGCTACTTTATCGACTCTGGTATTCTACACACCTTGATATCTGAATAAGCTATTAAAGTCGTTAAAGTAGTTCTACTCTTGCCACTTTATTGACTCTGGTATTCTACACACCTTGACGCATATAAAAAATACTTCATTGTTGGTCAACTCTTGAATCTAGAAAGCAGTGAATCTTGACAACTTAATTCTGTCACAATTTTTATGATATTATATTTTATGAATATTATCAGTCATTTTATTTTTTTTCTTTAAAACGACTGCTCAGAATTCCATGTATACACATTTAGAGAGAATTTCATCCCATTTGGAGAGATTTTATTTTTCAACATTTTCCGCCCAGCCAAATCTTATGGGGTTTTTAGAAACTTTGAGATGATGATTCTCAAAATCGGTCCAACCGATTCATCCCAAAAACTATACAGTTCTAAGTTGGATGAGTTTGCGTGTACAAAAAAAGTTTCATGTTGATCAGTCAACCCTTGCGACCTGTGGAGTGCTTACAAAAAAAAAAAAAAAAAAAAAAACACAGACAAAGCCCTATAAGAGTGGGATGGAGACTTCGCTACGCTCATCAATTATTCTTTGAGATGGTGACATCGTTTTTGTGGTGCCTCGTTCAACCGATCGCATCTAGTCATCATCAGAATTGTGGGGTCAAATTTTCGACAGTGATCGATAATAATTGATGAGCGTAGCGAAGTCTCCATCCCACTCTTATAGGGCTTTGTCTGTGTGTTTTTTTTTTTTGTTTTTTTTTTGTTTTTTTTGTTTTTTTTGTAAGCACTCCACAGGTCGCAAGGGTTGACTGATCAACATGAAACTTTTTTGTACACGCAAACTTATCCAACTTAGAACTGTATAGTTTTTGGAATGAATCGGTCAGACCGATTTTGAGAAAAATCATCTCAAAGTTTCTAAAAACCCCATAAGATTTGGCTGGGCAGAAAATGTTGAAAAATAAAATCTCTCCAAATATGATGAAAATTTTCTCTAAATGTGTAAACATGGATTTTACACATTATTACGATTTTTTAAGCAATTCTGATCAGTCGTTTTGGAGAAAAAAATAAAAATAACTGATAATATTCATCAAATATACCATACATATTGTTACAGAATTAAGTTGTTGAGATTCACTGCTTTCTAGATTCAAGAGTTGACCAACAATGAAGTATTTTTTATATGCGTCAAGGTGTGTAGATTACCAGAGTCAATAAGGTGGCAAGATTAGAACTACTTTAACGACTTTTATAGCTTATTCAGATATCAAGGTGTGTAGAATACCAGAGTCGATAAAGTAGCAAGGGTAGAACTACTTCAACGACTTTTATACCTTATTAGGATATCTCGCTCATCTTACAACGCATATTTCGCGTTTGACTAGTATATGCGAAAGTAAAAAAGAAAAACTTAATTTTCGGATGATTATTGGATTTACTGAAAAATTATGATATCAAAACTTATTTCCACTATTTAATAGCAGTGAGTTTTTTTGAGTAAAACTAGCCTTCTTTAGAGAAACATATCAGGGTTGCATCGTGAGAAGATTCCGTAAGAATAGGATATACTGTTGGTCAAAAAATGAAATGATTTCTGATAAAATTCAAATTGTGTGCTGATAATTTTGATAATTCAGTTTGTTTAGTGGTTGATCCATATAGTCATAGTCCTAATGTATATATTCTATTGATTTATGTTCATTGTACATCATATTGCATATGAAATATTACATACTGTTGATGGGGGTTCATTTTCTACGTATCATGTATAAACCATGAGCCAATATTCTCGTTGATATGTGTTACATTATCCGAGGCTGGTCATCCATCATCAACTGTGATGGCCGAGTGTTGTCCGCCGGCAACTGTCGCGTCGACAACAGTTGTGACGAGTAGATTCCGACGAGTCACTGACGTGTGATTTACGAGTGTATAATATTCTCTTCTCTTTAAAACATTCCACCTAGTTATACATAACCTATATATGCCATACATTTTATTTATTACTCCGAGTACGATTAGTGATGTTACACAATTATTTTGATATATTGAAATAAGGTTTATCAAGAGGGAACAAAAACCATATATAGATACTTTATTAGTGAAATAAAGTATCCATCTTACAAAAGGTTGCCCATTAGACACAGAATAATATTAAGATGGAAATAATGACAGATTAATAAATAGAGCAAAATGACAATACAACAGTATTTAATGAAAAAATTGATAATAATATTGGGCCATAGTCTGGAAAACTAAATATTTTGATTGATCACTTATTTAGAAAAAAAGAGAAAAAATGAGATATTCAAAAGAAAAGAAAACAATATTAGAAAAAGTAATTTAAAAAACAAAAAGTAAAATGAATATGATATAAAAGCGATAAATTCATACCTACACATCACGATTCATTCAAACCATATAAATGGTTTATTGATTTATTGATTTGGCCACCTGTTTGTCTCAGTCAGCTAAGACATGGTTGGAAACCTTAGTCAAGTCGGGCGTTGATTCGAGTCCCATTAATACATGGGTTTGTGTACAATATCATTCATCTAGCATCCGTTCATTCTTATACCCCCAGAAAACTTGGCAGTTGGTGAAGTCGTCAGGCACACTACCATTTTTCATTTTGATGAAACATAGGTATTAGTAAGTGTTAGGTTAGCAATTGTATGCAATCGCCATCAACTAAAAGCCAGCTCACTTTCCATGATTTTTCAAATATTATAATGAATATCGGATAATTATTGTTGGTAACAAAAAATAGCCATCAGGCCTCACAGAATAAGTTTTTTTTTTAATAACATCGAAACGACGCAAAATCTTGTTCCCAATTAAGGGTATGGTTGAAAGATAGGATCGTTCAGACGGGGCACCACAAGGGCGATCTTACCACCCCATTTTGATTATTTGAAAATAATGAACTTCAACACCAAGACCGCGCTGTATGTGACCATATTTTTTCGCCGTAGATAAAAGTCTTTCAGTATAAACACACGAATATTGATATCTCCCACTTTGAACTAAGTCTCTTGGGCAATGATCACTTCTTTCCATTAACAGCAGATGTGAAGTTTATCATTATACAAAATGGACAAAATAAAAAAATGTATGTACAAAATATGTACTAATTCATGTGATCATGAATTCAAATTTTTGGTAAATTCATTTAGGTTTCTGTCAAGTCGCGTCACCCATTGTTGCAAGAGACAGACAACAATGACCACCAGTTGGAATTGACCAATCAAAATGTTTAGTAGTCCACCAGTTTCGCTGTATTGCTATGGTAACGATTGTTTGTCATTTGTTACGTGACAGAAGCCTATAATTAGAAGACGTACAAATTAAAAATAGCAAAATTATGTGAAACATTTGAACTCATTTTTATTTTACAAGTAAATGTTCTAGTAGTTTATCCATTCATTCAGGTTCTTCACTTGGTGAATTATGAATGAACGTTCCAAGATGAAGACAATAATATTGCCATTTCATATTTTCATTACAGATGGAGATGTAACTGAACATTTCTGCCAATTAATTGAGCATTGAATATACTCAACTCATCTTTCGATTACTGATCAATTATTTGTTATCATATGATAATAATACCTATACTAATGATAATAACAATTATAATAATCCATATGTATTTATGAATCATTATGATCCACAATACAAGCTGGAGCTTTTCAAGAAAGGGCCAGTTTATGCTGGGTGTGGATTTTTTAATGCTTTACCTATTGTGCTGAAAGATGCCAGCAAACTCGTTTCCAAATATGTATTCAAAAAAAGACTACGCAGTTATCGAGGGGTAATCAACTAGTAAATTTGGTGTACAACTGATTTCAGATTTCAAGGAATTTCAGGACGAATCCACGGGATTTCAAGAAGATTTCAAGGGATTTCAGGAAGATTTCATGACATGTGTACACCAGATTTCAGGAGTTGTTAACCCCTCGGCAGTTACCTGATTGAAAAATGCTTTTATAGGTTGAATGAGTTTTGTTAAGTGAGAAGAAATTGATTTTTTTCATACAGCAAGGTATTTAAATGTAGAGTCTACTATTATTCGATTATGAATTTTTAATACATAAATCTCTTATGATTTTCCACCATATCATGTAATGATCTACAAGGAAATAGAACCATTATTATTACTAGACTAAGTATCCATGTGACTTTGTCTTTAAACAATATTCTTTATATTAGCAAAACGCAACATAAGATGAGCGAGATATCTGAATAAGGTTCAAAAGTCGTCAACGTAGTTCATACCCTTGCTACTTACTTTATCGATTCTGGTATTCTACACACCTTGACATATGAAGAAAATACTTCATTGTTGGGCAAATGTCGAATCTAGAAAGCAGTGAATCTCGGCAACCCAATTCTGTCATTATTTGAATGATATATTTGATGAAAAACACCAGTTATTTAAAAAAATTTCTTCAAAACGGCTGGTTAGAATTGCATACAAAATGGTGATGATGTGTAAAATCTATGTATACACATTCAGAGTAAATTTCATTCCATTTGGAGAGATTTTATTTTTCAACATTTTCCGCCCAGCCAAATCGTATGGGGTTTTTAGACACTTTGAGATGATATTTCTCAAAATCGGTCCAATCGATTCATTCCAAAAACTATACAGTTCCAATTTGGATGAGTTTGTGAGTACAAAAAAAGTTTCATGTCGATCAGTCAAACCCTGCGACATGTGGAGTGCATACAGAAAAAAAACACACACAGACAAAACCCTATGGGAATAGGATGGAGACA
>OZ023328.1:19035310-19095310 GCA_964007535.1 Brachyptera risi
CACATTTGAAATATATATTTTTTGTGATATTTTCTAACTAGGCAAACGCGTTATGTGTTGCCGCGTTGATGGATGAGTTAATTATATCAACTTATATCTTTGGATTGATTATTTATATAAAGACACCTTGAGATCCAAACCATTATGTCACTGCCATCTTATTTTTCCTTATTAATTTATTTGATAATAAAGAAGGCTTTGTTTTAATCGTGCACAATTAAGTGGTGACACTTGTTGCTTGAATTCAATTGATATCTTAATAGCTCTGAATGATTCACAAAAATTACATCATATATTTTTTTACATCAAAACGGCTGATTCGATTTGAGTGAAAGTTCGGAATAATGTGTAGATCTATCATTATTACATTGAAATTCCCCGATAATTTGAATTCCCTCGAATGAAATATTTTTCACGAAATTTCTCTTCTGGGTTATTCTCATGGGATTTTTTAAAACTTTGAAATAAGTTTTCTCAAAAGTGGTTTGACCGATTGTGCCTCAAAACAATACAGTATCGAATTAGATAAGGACACTTGTGTGTGCCAAGTTTCAACTAATTTTGGATCTTCGTTTGACCTGTGGAGCGCGAACAAAAAAACAAACAAACTAAAAAACAAGTACTTTTTTTCGGGTATGGTGAAATTGAGTCTTCGCTCAATTATGCTCGTCCTGTGCTGAAATATGCTGTTGAAATTGAAATATACTGTCACCGTTTCGAAGTTATTCCACATTCACTGTGGGGGACCAAGTTAATGCCAGTCCCCCCTCATTCGAAATATATGTTTTTGATGTTTTTTTCCAAATGTGTGCATTTTGTGCTTAAATATGCTTTTGAGAGATCGTTTTATGCTGCTACAGATTATTTGTCATTCCAGATTCAGTGTGGGTGGGAGGGGTCGATCATAATAAATGTGGAATAAATTCTAATTGATGGCACTACAAACATATATTTTATGATATGTTGATATAGCTAACATGGTAAACTAGTCTCCCAGCATGTGAGCACCTTCATTGATCAGCATTTAGCAAATGGTTTCAAAATAGAAATCGAGACTGTTGCTTTCACACAAGCAATAATGACGCTGACCTTTTTCGGATTCAATACAGAATTTAAACTAGATCCGGGCATTCCGCATATGAAATATGCTGCAATACTGGAAAAAGTTGAAAAGAACTGAACGTTCTCGATCCAACTCTGCACCACCCCCGCAGTTATCTCTGATTTGCTGCATGATGATTTGAAACGGTTTCCAACCTGCGATTCCGCTTCCGAACGTGGATGTGAATTCGCAGCTTGATCACCAACTCATTTATTCATCTACATATAAATTATACAGATGTACAGATGGTAGAAACTAGCATTGTTGTAATGCTCACAATTATTCCTCCACAAACAGTGCTTCTAAAATATAACACCTATCTCTGCCGTTCTGAAAATCAGCAGTTTAAATAGAAAACATTATGTTGTATAATTTTGTTACCCTTTGTTTTCAAATTTCAAACTATCAATTCATTTTTCAAATTTCAATATGCTTCTTCAACATTTATACATTAATAAATAACAACAAAATTGTGAGATATTTTTATATATCATCAATCCTCAATAAATGTTTAAAATCAAACCACTTATGTTCTCATATCATTATCAAAATAAGTGTAATATATGAATACATGCATTGTTTGAAAAAAATTGAAAAATTAAAACCATCCTAACCATACCACAGGACGATCAACTTCCGCTCATATCACAGTCGAACTTCAACTACAAAGCCAACTACGACAAAGTCAAGTGGAAACGGTCATAACAAAAATCGTACCGATATCGTGTCGGACGAAAAGAAAAAATCGTAACTGGAAACCCAACTGAGGCCACAGTTACGACATTTTATTATGCACTTGAGAATCGTGATGCGTTTTGCGCTCTTGAACTTGCACACGGGGTTGTTCTCGCCGAGTGTTGTGATGCGTCTAGTGTCACGATCGAGGATGAACGCAGATCGGTGTGCAGTGAACCGTTAGAAGATGAGTGCAGTGAACGTCATTGCGCTGTGACGTCATCAAGGTGATCGTGTCTGTGAAGAGGATGCTGCATGCGACGAGCGGTCAAGTTGAAGGCATGCAAGGTCAACGGGATGGTGAAAATGTAGATGACAGCTGGAGAAACGTGAGGAAAAAAATAATTGTTATATTTGGACATTGGCTGATCGAGTGTGAAAGAGAGGGGGGGTGAGGTGGATGCGGGAGAAGTTTGATAAAATACATACAATATATATATATATATATATATATATATATATATATATATATATATATATATATATATATATAATGTATATATATATATATATATATATATATATATATATATATATATATATAAATATATATATATATATATATATATATATATATATATATATATATATATATATATATATATATATATAAATATACATGATATATGTTATATAATTCATATGGGCTCATTAAAACATTTTGGAGAATGTTATTTTTTTCTATTATATTTTAAGATTCTGTTAGATGTGACATTGGGAATAGAATGAATATATCCCTATCATTCCCGACTTCATCATCACTTGACGCGTACTGGTCTTCGTCATGGACTCCGGAGAAGTATGAAACTCTCAAATTTATAGATCGATTTTAATTAGAATTATCAGAGAATAAATACCATTTCTGATAGAAAGTGAAATTATTGATTCGATCAACTAAATATAAATTCGTGAAAGACTTCACTCGTGAATTCACAGATTCAATAGTACTCACAATTATCATAGTCAGATCATTCACACAATTCAAGATAAACATGAATTTTGAATTCTGAAAAACGAATTTAATTTGTACAGTCAAATACTGCAATAACAGGAAAGTTACGTCGATAGCAACTCATAATCAGGTCATATAAATGACAATCAGGCTTCAGCCACACATAACATTCGTAACAAATTATTATTTACAAGTCAGTTTTAAATGATGTCGAATTGAAATTTACATGAAAAAATTATATTCTCAATTTAAAAGCTTTTCCATCAGCTTAAGGTATATTGTAGAAATCAATTTGGCAATATAAACATATGGTTCAATTCATCCGCAGATTAATTCGTTGGTTGACTGGATGTAGAGATTAATGAAAAAAGTGGACTAGTATTTCTCATAGAATCTAATTATGTAAACTAAAATCTATAACCTGCATTTTGTTCCTCATTATTAATAGTTTTCAACAGTTAGAAATATAAAAACACTCATAATAGGATTTCGTTGTGCAATGAAAACCAGAAAATATACGTAGTTACGGTATTCGACCAGATGGGACGATGTGCCGAGTTTTTTTGTCAATTTTTTCAATGTAGACTGTTGAATTAAGCATCCCGCAGTACAGCTGAAGTTCGACCGTGGAAATTGACCGTCTTGCGACATGGTTATGATAGTTATATATTTTTTTTCATCAAGCGATAGTGATTCAAACATCACGTATATCCATATTACACTCATTCTGACAATTATGAGAGATCATTAAATTTAGATGGTTTGATTCCAAACATTTATTGAGGATTGATGATGAATAAGAATATCTATTATATCTATAAATATGTACAGTAAATAACATGATAAAATGATAAAACCATTTCAATTATGATACAATTTCAATGAAAATAATTTTAATAATAACTATAGTAACAGAAACCATTTCTCTAATAGAATTGATACTGTTTGTCTCTTGTATCTAAGCCTGAAGGCGAGGCAATTATCTGTGGGTTATACATATTTTGAAGAGTGTATACTATATATGTAGACTTCTGTATGATGTATGGAATGAATGCGTTTAGTGCAAAAAGTACAATATTCACAGATTTAAAGTGATTACTAACTGGGAATTGATGGTCATAATAATAATGATGGCATGATTCTTGTGAATTTTGTTTTTCTTGTTGAACATTGATATATTTTGAAGACAGATATTCAAGAGACAAATATTGATGGAACCGAGATTGGACATGCGTTTTATAGCTGGGCGAGTTAGCTTAGGTTGGTTTGGATTAAGTTTTTTTATGTTACACAATCATTATGAATGATAATTTGTTACCCTGAAGAGTGAAAATAGTTATTCTTACATTTGAAATGAAGAATGTTGTGCATGAGTGAATTATTAATTTTTGATTTATTAATTTTTTTTTTTTTTCAGTTCTGTTATGGAGAGCAAACATGGCAATCGGAAATTAAATACAAAATAAAGTACTACTTTGATGAAAAAAAAATCTGGTGAGGTGAGAAAGATTATAACATAAGCATGGGTGCTGAATAAACGCGGAGGAAAAACGATACGTTTCCGAGATCATCTATATTCTATACTCGCCTCCACAACTGACTTGGACAACTGACAGCAACAACGTTTGTCCTCTGCAACCATTTGTTTCCGTGCTCCAGTCTGAATTTCCCTCTTTCTTTCCGATACGCTGTATTGCTCAAACTACTCTATCCTTGACGAGTCTGGTAAGACATGGTGACAATAATGTCATACACGGATCATTCTAGAGGCATTGAGTAAGGCCAACATGAACACACTTTTTATTCACATTAGAGTATGTCCAATTCATTTATTTGTATTGGGTTTAACGACGCACTGTACTGATGACTGCGAGTACGATCTCTTGGCGTGGTTGAATGATATATGGGACGATGAGATGTTGAGATGAAAAGTTATTTTATCGGGTCTTTTGGATAGTGAGGAGTAGGAGGAGTCAGTCGTGACCTGTTGTCAAGGAATTATCCTAGTATTTACTTGATTTAAAGAGGGAAACATAAGAGGGAAAAAACTCCCATCAGGATGGTCGGCCATGGCGGGAATCGAAGCCCGGTCTCCTGAATGATGGTTCAGTATATAAACCACTCGGCCACTCATCTGTTGTATGTCCAAAAGGGACATGAATCTACTGATCTATCCAGATTGTATCCACAAAAGCATACCATGCTGATTGTTGTGGGATTTGTATATAATATCTGGGGAAATTTCACTTATTCATAATAGACCATTTCCGAAATGAATGAGTCATCTAGCGGCGATCGTTTGAACTAGAACGGGATGTTATTACCCGAGCTCGAAAGTCCTATGCTGCCAATGCTATTTAGCACGTTTGGTTTATATTATTGTGCGTTACAGTGAACGTACTAAGTTATAATATGATAGTAGTTTCATCCCTTTAAACGTGTACTATATACTGAGAGATTTACACAATGTCAGAGTGAGTAAGATGAGAGATAATGCAACTTATATTTCTTAATGTTTTGCCTTTAACTCTGTGTATAAGAGAGCCGACTTTTTGAACAGTACTAAAACTCCCAGAATAAAATACCAGGCTGCTGGGCTGCTAGGAGGCGGGACGCGCCTGCGCATTGAATAATGAAAATGGTCTATTGCAATATTATTTTGAGGTTCGTGAAAGGGATATGACAATTAGCAGGGATTAGGGAGCCACGATATTCTTACACATGAGACTAAAATTATATTGAAGAAAATAGTTTTAAATTGTAAGGTCACATTATTGAAAATCAACTATGAGAATTTCAAAATGTCAATCATGAATCGACCGTCAATATTATCCACAAAGTATGAGGTTGCAACTTGCAAATGAAGCTAAATAAAATCATGTCTGCATTTGTCATTGAAATAATTTGTATGAACATACTTTTGAAGCAACGTCCGAGTAACTAAACAGTACTTCATGACCTATGTTATTCTAATAAATAAACTAATGAATCTACTTATAATGTGTTCCGAACTTTCAGAAACTGAAAGACTTCTATCTGCGGCGGAAAGTTATGGTCACCAACAGCGCAATCCTAGTGTTGAAGGTCATCAATTTTAAATAATTAAAATGGGGTGGTAAGATCGCCCTTGTGGTGCCCCGTCAAAGCGATTCTACTTTTCATCCATAGCCTTAATTGGGGAACAATGATTTTGTATCAAGTTTCGATATTATTGAAAAAAATTATAATAAATCAATATATGAATAGCTAAGAATAGTCCTACATAATTATTATAATATGCTTGGGCGCGATTTTTTCAAACGTAGTCATTGCTTCATCGCTTCGTTTAATCACTGGATCATTGGTGATAGTTATATAAAACCTGGAAAGAATTGTTTCAGGATGTTGCTGTGGTTGGTAAAACATGGAGAAAGGAACATTGTATGACAATTTGTACACCAACAAACCACACAAAGAGTGGCAAAATGAAGGGCATCAACGTATTGTTATAGAAAGGTGCCAGCTGCAAAACAATGAACTCAAATAAATAATTACTTTTTTTAAAACGTTCCATGTTCGAGATATAGGATTTTTGTCTCTTTATTTTTGGGTGTCACTATTGTGACTCGTGATTGGGTATCGCCCATGTTGCAATCTTCATGCATGTATTAAAAACACCTTGAAACAAGGGATTTTGACCTCTATGACCTGCAACTCACTCCCACAACATTCAACTATACCATCGTGATTGTGTTACGACATTTAGCATTGCAATCTTTATACAGCATGAGTTATGATAACATATATTGTTTATGAGCTATTACTCTAGTATCTGTATTTTCTTTCTCTTGATTGATCAACAGTTCAGAGGGAAACTATGAAAACATATATTTTTCAATCGACATACAAGAGCATGTTTTTAAGAGTTGATGCAGAAAATTTATTGTAATCAACTTTGGAAATATTCTTTCTTGTTTGTTGTATACCGAAACTACACCATTAATCATCTGAAAAACAAAGCAAGACATCATCTTAATTTCACAGAATTTCCCCACGTGTCTTCCGATGACTGACAAATAACTGACCGATCGACTTGAAAGTTTGTATCATTAAACTCGGACATCTCCGAAATCTATCAATCAATCTCTCTCTCTCTCTCTCTCTCTCTCTCTCTCTCTCTCTCTCTCTCTCTTTCTCTCTCTCTCTCTCTCTCTCTCTCTCTATATATATATATATATATATATATATATATATATATATATATATATATATATATATATATATATATATATATATATATACATACATATATACATATATGTAAAAAAATAAATATATATATATATATATATATATATATATATATATATATATATATCTATATATATATGAATATATATATATATATATATATATATACATACAAATATACATATATGTATAAATATATATATATATATATATATATATATATATATATATATATATATATATATATATATATATATTTATTTATTTATAGTGTCGAGTCAGATATTTGCTATTCATCAATTGATCGAAATCATTCCCCTTCAATCTATGTTCATTTATTCATGCATATATATTTCGAAATGTGAATCATCAATCTCGTATTTGTGGGTACAGTGGTGTGAACAGTGCGAATATGTTCCATTCTTTTTGATAAAAAATTTTAAGTTTCTGAAGAATACATGGAAATATGATACTTCAGACTTCTTCTGAAATGATGTGCTTATTGTGAAGTTCATCTTCCAACTACAAAAAAGCAATTAGTGCTTCAATTGATTTGAATACAGTAGGCTATAACATTCAATTAAAATATCTTTCTAATAATTCTCAAGTCTCACATATTTTGGCCGTGTTGACATTACCAAAGCTCGAAGACATTACGAAATTGTTCATATAATTGTATAATATATATTAAGTATATATATAGAAATATATATATATATATATATATATATATATATATATATATATATATATATATATATATATATATATATATATATATATATATAATATATAGTATGCTATACCATTTCATTATTTCACATATTGATAAAAAATCGAACGTGTTCATAGCTCATTTCAGTTTTCAATCCCGCTGGGCAGTCTGAAACAATTCTCTGGGAGAGTTCAACGATGGGGAAGCTGTGAAACGTATACTCTCGCGATCATAGCTTGCGATACAATACGATATAATACTTAATACTTCGGAATCAACGGCAACATTCAACATACAACCATATACAACTAAATAGAGAATATAGAATGATGTGAAATACCAACACAAAATGTTGATCACTGATAACTAACAAATGTCAGTCGGAAGTAAATCAGATTTAATGTAAACGAATAATAATACTTCTCAAACAAGTAGTGGTTGATTGAATCCCAACTAGTTGCTGCGTTTCACATCGACTTTTTTTTATCGAGAAATGAATCTCATATTTCGATTATTCAATATACGTTGATGGTATTCATGAAAAATCATACTTGTTCACGTAAGCCAGAAAAGAACTTCTGATGAGATTATAATTTATATACAAAATGACTGATGAGAAATTAGTTTCACCAAGATTTGAAATCGTCAAAAATGTGAAGAATTGATATTGAAACAACATTGATGATTTCTCCATCACATAATCACATCATATCATAATCATAATCCCTACATCATAGTTTTCATTTTCCAGATAATTTAACCAATTCAATACGGCCAGAAGTTACTATTTTTTACCTTGATGATCACTAGTTTCGATTCATACTGTTTCTTCGTTCTCTTCATCTTCACAACTAGTTCTCTTTTCTCTTTGTCCGAATATATTGGTCCACTAACTAGTTTTTTTTTTCTCCAAATCTCTTCTCTTTTTTTCATATCCTTCCTTTTTTCATATCTCTCCATTTCTCCCATTTCCCATGTTATCCTCATACCTCCAACTCAACGATTGTTCTCTTTCTTTTGCTGCCTCTCTCTTCACTTTGAAATTCAATCTTTGAACTTTCTGTATGGCCATGTCTGTACCTCTTTACTATCTCTCACCATTTTCATTCAAACAGTTTTTCACCCCATCAACTTCCCTGATCATTCTGAGTATTCCCCTCTCTTTTTTTTAATCACTCGCTATACTTCTCACAAATTCATTTCCGCCTCCTTGGTTGTTTGTCCGTTTACTTATTTATGACACTCTGGTACATGAATTGATTTTGCCAAGAAACATATTTCTTGATTCATGAATAAGACTCTTCCACGTCCTGGAAAGTCTCATTCCAAATTGGATCCTTGCTTTTGGAAGAGCTCGTCTGCCTATGATCACTATTTTTAAACTTCATATCCAATCTACTCTGCCCTAGCTGTTGACACGCTCTTCAAATAATCGATAATTGGCATACTTCCTCTATATCCTGTGATTCCTGTCTTCCCTACATTATCGTTCAATTTTGTTCGCCTCTTTTTGCTCATCAATAAAGTTTTACTCTTCTTACTATTCATTACCACTGAGATAGAGTCAATCGACATTCATCGACGTTTTCTGGTACCTCTTCCCTTTCCACACACTATGGTAAAATATTCAAAATATTCCGCTGGTGAAAATATGAGTTAATTTTGTTAGTAGGAAGGTATAAAAAGGATCACTTCATATTCACATAATTCTTATAAAAGCACAGAAATTAACATTATCCGTCTGCACATGCAAACAGTTCCTGTTTGACCAAGGCTTGACCCAACTACGTATTTATTATAACTGGGGCTATTTTTTAAAGTTGATAGTATAGCTGGAATTCAGATCAAGGTTTGAGCAGAAGGAATATTATCGTATTTATTCCATCTGCAATTTTTCATCTTTATCAATATATTCAATATGAAGTAATTTGTATTCTGATCACATCTTAACTGATGTCAGGAATGTTCACATAGAGAATTAAATAGCAATTCGTATTCAATATCACATTAAACGTATATACAGTAACTGACAAATGAGTCGCCACAACGTCAACTTTATGACTTTTCGAAGCAGATTTACATGTGAGTTTTCATCACGTGTGTTCAGTCGATAAAATAAACTACTTGGTCGGTCAAGCAGCTCAGCATGCAAATTATACACTTATTTAACCAGCTCTGTGCGTGTGTCCAGAACGCCGGCGTGCGCACTCACACAAGCTAGGCGGGCTAACCTTGATCTATCCTTGAGCTGACGTTGATCTTGATGACGCACACGCTGTAACGATAACTTGCATTCCCTTCTTATTCATATTTGGTAATAATGTTTTACATGATGAGTCTCGCTTTCATGAATATTCTTATTATTATTCTTATATTATTATTATTATTTTCGTGATTCGGTTTGTGGATGTGAATGACTGATTTGTATGGAGCTTACAGTCGATTGGATTCAGCTGTATAGAAGGCAATTCGTTAAAATTGGTAGCATATAAATATTAATTGATCGATTTATAATCTATTGAACCGACTTATATCATATTACAATATAACTGTACCAAATCGAGCTTTGACATAATATTGAAATACGATAACTTTGAAAGCCAACACATTTTTCAACTTGATTGAATTGTTTGGGAATTTGTTTACTGGACCTGATCATGCACTATATGCATACTCCAGAAGTCGGAATTGAGACAACATGCATAGGGATGATGTCATGCTTCATAATTTTCGGTCAAGTTCTGAGTTGTGAGTTGTAGGCTGTGTGTAAATATGAGTTTAATGATTCAGTTTTCGATTTTCAAGATATCATGTTTAATTTTCGAGTCCCATTAGTTTTGATTCTACTTTTCAGATTTTTCATTTAGATCAGTTAGTTTTCTCTCTTTTTCTGAGTCTCCTTTTTTTCATTTGTTCTTCCGATCCATCAACCATTTTCACGGATTCATTCCAAGTTTAAAGTTGACTTCACATTTTTTTGTGAATTTTTTGATAATTTTTTTTTGGAGAGAGTTTCATTTTCAACTTCTCTGTTCTAGTTTTTCATCCAAATTTGCGAGTTATGGGTGAAAGTAAATGATGAAAATGAGTTCATAAATGCAATTTTTAAATGTGCAACACATCACATCATATTACACATTAAAAAAATCATACGATACGACATAATCACATTCTTGCTGTCACGATCTAATCCAATCAACTGAGACTTTCATATACAAGCATTAGACTACCGTGCCTACATTTTGCATTAGTTCACCACGTTTTGTAAAAACAGTTGTACTGCAATCGAACATGTTGCTGGTTATTGTGTTTCGAAAGACTCGTGCCAATTGAGGTGATTCGTAGTCGATACGTCATTTATTTTATCAATGTTATATTTTTCATTTTTTTTCCTAATCAAATATTGAATTGCCAACATTTCAATTAATTTTGATGAATTATGCCCTTCATTCAGTGTTGAAAGTGTTGATTGACAATAATTATAACATTTTTCAATAGAATTTCATATTCAATAAATGAATGGGAATATAACCAACATGCAAAATACCCTTCAAGGTTTATTTATTATCGGTGAGGGAAGGGAGAGGAGGAGTTTGACGTCTGCCAGGAGTTGATGATAAATTGCTTGATCTTGAGATGTGAAGAAAATAATAATCATTATAATTGTATATTCTTTCACAAACAAACCCATATACAAAAGAAGAGGCGGCAAACATATTACAATATTGATCCAAGACACACTTCCTGCACTAATAAACCGTAAAGTTGAGTCAAAGAATGCAAATAAATCAAGACTATATTCACGTTAATTTCGATACTTGGTATAAAATGTATTCCTGTATATGCCCTCAACAAATTACAAGCACTATCAAGAAATGTCGTGGTTAGCAATAAGCTTATAGCACATGCATACCACAGCAGGTGCGTGGGAAGTAAAACTATATTGTGACTCTTGTAGGTTAAAAAGATTAATATATCATATATAAGAGAAAGAAGAAGGAAAATAAATCTCTATCCCTCTGTTTCAATATATAGTATCACCTTCAAAGCAACTAATTAATTCAATTAAGGCATGTATAATTATCTATGTTATGTAAGTATGAACCCTCCTCGAGTGCACTAGCTAGCTACTCTAGTATCTTACTTTCTTTCCTTGAACTAGATTGTATCCTTACAAGAAAGTGTGTGTGGGTTTCAGCGTATGTATTTTTTTATTATTTTTTTCTGTTGTTTTCTGTAAATAGTTGCGTTACATGCACTTGTCTTTGTTCGTGTGCCAAGAGTCTGTCTTGCCAATGCCTGCTGCTTGGATCATTTCACTCTTCCTCTGAAGATGAATGAGACGAGCCAGATTAGTGGCCTTCTTATAGGCACTTTTAGTCACTTTGGTCACTTTAGTCACATTATTTGTTGTACACGCATATATGTATTTTACTTGATCAATACATCTATATTATTGGTTTCAGAAGCGATTGCATAATAATCATACAAGCGTCACTAAAAAGAACGCAAGTTTCCTTAAATAGTATGGGATGAGTGTAGGAAAGACTCAAATGGTAATGTGTTTCGAAATTGATGAGAAAAATGTCCTATTCGTATTCGAAATATATGGTATTTCGTATATAGGGTCGATGAAACAACAAATTGCGATGAAACTTGATTTGAACTCATGTTATTATGTATAGTTTAGGTACTAATGAACCATTGGAGCAGAATAAGTTGAACGTTGCACAACTATTGAGACAAATTGTTACGAAATTTTGAAAATTCAAAAAATAACACGATGAGTTATTGGAAGAAAATTTTCAAAAACATTGAGCTTTTCGACACAGAAAAAGATATTGAGGAAAAACATTACAAAGTATCACGTGCACCGTATCTGCCGATTTCCGTTTCCCAATTTCCAAACAGGGTTATTCCAGCTGTTTTCGTAATTTTGTTATTGTTTTTCTACAAGGTGGTTCAACTGATTTTGACCAAAACCTCTACAGTACACTAACATGAATAATTACTTAGGTGAATGCAGTTTCATCATAATTTCCGTTTCAACCTTTGGGACGCCAACAGAAAAAAAATCTTCACAAATTGACCTTTCCAACAATCCAAAAAGGCGAGGCAGTGTTCAACTCCATTCATCATTACAAACTTGATTATACCATCAGATCAGGTCGACTCAGCCAAATGGAATTAATGCAAGTTCTAATTCTCATCACTTTTAACACCTTGCTTGCTCTATTTATATTATTCAGTGATACCGGTACGCACATACTTCATGAATTATAAACAGGTGTGCCGTGTGCGCACTTGCTATACTAGATTGTACTTGTATGACATCACCTTCAAACATTCATCAGTTGACAGCGTTTCAGCGCCTACAAATGGAACTTCAATTTTGAACGAAACAACATTATATTAATAGGATGGATTTTTTTTCTATTGAATTGAGTGTATGAAACTCAATAACGTTGTTCCAGATATATTTTTATGATCAAAGCTCGAAACTGGAGCAACTGTAATCACTTGAATCTGTTCCTCTCGAATCTTATCAAGAAGTCCAAATAATTTCAGACCGTAACTCCCAACTGTTTCTAAAAACCATGGGCACAGCAGTGAAAGAGGCGGCATTCGTTTAGAATTCCTATTCTGCCCCTATTGTACATTTGTGAATGAACGAGTGACCAACAGAAAAACGTAAATTTCTTTTGGGTTTCATTTAATCGAGTGTATACAAATTGTGAATAATTAAAAATAAAAATGGGAAGGTGCATTTTTTACATTTAAATCATACAATTGAAGTTGTCAAAAATAAAAAACCAAGGGGTAAACAACTATATAGTGTATCTAAGTAAAATTGATTTCAGATTTCAAGGCATTTCACGGAGATTTCACGGGATTTCAAGAAGATTACAAGGAATTTAAGGAAGATTTCATGACGTGTGTGAACTGTGATTCGGGAGACCGGGGTTCGATTCCCGCCATGGTCGACCATCCTGACAGGGGTTTTTCGTGGTTTCCCTCTGTCGTTCAGGTTGATACTGGGATGGTTCCTTATAGCAACAGGCCACGTCTCCTTCTCACCCTCCAAAACACCTAATAAAAAAATCTTTCATCTCATCATCCCATCATCTCATTCATCATCCACCGATGCCAATAGATCGTGGCCATGAGTATAATACGTCGTTAAAACCCAATGTAATAATATGTAATCGAATATCCCAACTTGGTTCCGAGCGACGATTGCGTTGTTCCATTGGTCGTTCACGTAGCGATCTGTATGCAAGTGCGGCTCACTCAGGCTTGTTATCTTCGGGCGGCATCACGCCTTTGAGTCGATAGCAATAACTGCGAGCATCAGCTATGTTATTAGCATGGGAGTCGGTCCGAATGGAACAATGCGAATTGAGATATATTGGTATCACTGCCTACCTCATTTATATATACATTATGAAGTGGCTCTACCATTTGACTTCTAAACATGAGGAGTTTTAAATTGTATGGCCATTTGTAGGCCTGATAGATTTTTAGAAAGAGATATTTCATCATTTTTCAGTATGATAGACACGTTATGATTAGAATTAGAGGGTTACTGAAAAAAATTCTTTTTGATGTTGAAGATTGGAAAAATATGAATAAATGAACAAGCTTCATGTTCGTGGGAAAAATTATAGTTTTATTAATTGCTTTTGAAATTTGAAAGAGCAGAATGCATGGTGTATTTAGTATTTTCCAAGGTTTGCAGTGTTGAAATATGGAATTAATTTCATTATATCTTCAAGGCTTGATGGGCAATGGTTTTATTCACTTTTCAATTCGGTGCGATAGCATATAGCCTACTCTGAAAACACATTTGTAAACGTTATCACAAAAGTCTCTTCAAATATTGAACACATTCGGTTCTTTCAATAGTTCTTCTCTCTGTTTTGAAAGATGCAGACAACAATGTCGTCCAATCAATTCACAACCAACTACAATCTCAAATAGTTATCCAGCTCGTTTCGGTAACGATTGTTGATCATTTGTTACTCGAGAGATATTAATATTCATGGGTCAATAAATACATCTCGTTGTCATAGTAACTTGAACAGATTGAAAAAAAATGAAGAAAGTTTATTTTGGGTGTGCATCACAGTTCAAAGCCGTCACGAGGTGTCAGCCATCACATCTATTTCCATACACAAAATACAATTTTCTAAAAATGATTATCAAAACGTTTGGTGTTATCATTTATTATTTATTTGTCCAATCGAATCAAATATAACATTTCACTTAAATTATTCAGAAGCAATTATTTCAAATCAGATACTGAGGCATGATAGGCACTTGTTAGGCCTACTAATAACGAAATTGGTAGAAATCTAAAATATCAAAAATCATTATGTACTACTCTTATTATATTTACAAATTACAAGACGCAAATAATGTGCATTTTTTTTAATCATCCTGTTCATCACTCCGATTATACCCATTGCTATTCACTGAATTTACTACTGAATAAACAAGAGATTTGATGGAATAACCAACTAGAGCTTTATGTGCCTAATGCAATATGGAATTATATCAAATTTCTCTCTACTAATATCATACTTTACAGTTATATCGTTTCGTTTTCAAGTATACAGATATTTACATGTGAATCAGTGAACCCCAAATAATCTATCTGCTCGTGGGTTCGTTACTCAAACAAATTAAAGCACTAAATAATGAGATTTCTAGGTTTATTGCCTTTTCACAGCCCATCTTGAATTGATTTAAACACATGAAAAATACAATCTTGATGTGAAAATTACAGTCATGTCTAGTAGCGTGTAAATTCAATTAAAATTGCTACATTTTCATTTGCTTCAACTCGCAAATTACATTAGAGAATAAATTACGGTATTTAATCACCGTCTAAAGTGCACGACGAATGGTCAGGTTTTATGACGTTCATAAATAGGTGTGAAATATGTGTACTTTGCCCTTGATAAGGCGAGGTGAACACTTTCAATAGGTTCAGATCACAAACTAACCTAGTGTAGAGTAAGAAAAATTGAAAATTGAAAAAAACTCCTTTTCAATGAGTTCTATAATCAGATTTGAACAGCTGTTGCAGTTTCCTATGCACATGAATGAGATACATATAAGTGCATTCTAAAAACGTGACGAAAAGAATCGTGATCCGTGATCTTGGGTATCGTAACGTATGCACAATAGTCATCTGACTTGGAATATATAATGCACGTAACAACGTATCGTGTATCACATGTGTATGTGTCTAATGCTATTACTTTTCTTGGACGAAATTACACGTATTTGGAGTTTAGCCCCACAGTTCACAATACTAGGCGAAGATAATAACAAATAATTTGATATATCGTTGTTCAAGATGAATGAGTGGAATCTAGCGACTCTGTAAGAGAAAAGTGAACACATCAATACACCCACACATCACATATACATCGTTTTCGAATGCTGCGATGCTACAGCGTTTGCGCGTGTGTTTATACTTACCTCCTTCATTGAAAATGATATAACGGTTGTATTTTCGGCCTAACAACACAATATGACGATAACTGAGATCTATTGACGTCGGATGAATGATTAATGAGAAGATGGTATGGTGAGATGAAGGTGTCTTAGGTATTGGGAAGGATATTGGGAAGGGAGCGGTCATGGCTTATACTGTATGGGAACCATCCCAGCATCAGCCCAGACTACAGAGTGAAAAAAAAATGTGAAGATGAACTGTGGCGGAGATCGAACCAAGTCCGATATACCCTTCACCTTCCGGATCATATGAAGCGAGCGCGTTAACTACTGCGCTGCATGTGCCGGTCCAACAGTTGTCATATTTTAGCCGTTGTATTAATATTTATTGTCAATATAGTGAATTTAATTGCTCATAATACTACTCCAAATAATGCAACTCCAAAAATGCAGAACAAAACTCTGATCATATGGTTGCAGTAAAAGTGTGAATTCTTGCAATACTATGAGCGTTGAACATAATCATTAACTTTTTATGTACTAGTTGTTTAAGTTATTAATTAACTTATTAACATATTAACCTATTGAACATAGGCCTAGTTATTCACTATGTAAAGTGAATGTCCTAATTATATATATATATATATATATATATATATATATATATATATATATATATATATATATATATATTTACTATATATTTAATATATACAATAATATATACAGTATGGTGACGCTGGGCCTCTTACATGATGGTAAATGTATACGCAGGATGAAAAAAACTGTTCAACTTCATCACAAATGCAGCAATGTTTTGATACCTTATCACTTATCAGTGGTGGGCAACTTCATGTTGCTTGATTGGTGATCTCTCAATATATTACAAGAGTCTGATTCTACTCTCTGAAATAACGATTAGAGATAATGAATAAGGAAGTGATGAGAGTGATGAGTACAAGATATGAGAGAGGGAATAAGGAAAAACAAATAGGGGTTGAGGACGAGAGGTGAGGGAATGAGGATAAGTGATAAGTTTGATCAGATAAAAAGGCACGAGGAGAATAGATGAGGGATTAGGACACGAGATGAGGAATTGGGATGAGTGATAAGAGATGAGAATAAGTGATAATGATAAGAAACAATGAGTAAAGATGATAAATACCAATAAGGAAATAAAAGAAGAGGAATTATATTGTAAAGGTGAGTATATCATATTTGTGTTTCTGAATTATAACGCCAAGAAATTATCATTTCAGTGTTATTATTTTAACACGAACAGATTTCACCTGAAGTAACAGGTTTCTCATGCACATACGTTATCCGCAATATTATCACGAAAAGAGCACTAATTAAATCACACTATTAATAATTATTAATCTCACTATTGATATCTTGACGCTAGTTAACTATTAGTATGATGTGATAATGTTAGCGCATTTCCGCACGTTGTGAAACTTATTTCATTCTCCAACCAGACTGGTTTTATATTATAGTCGAATGTCGAATCATGATTAATAGGCCATAACAAACCTTTTTCAACATTTCAACGTTGGTATTAATTTATACACTCGTTTAATGGTTACTTGACCCTTATTTATTCGATTTATTGATATATCACAGTTTATTGATGATAACTTCTGAAGGGTATATGATATATATGAGAATTCTAATTTAATAGACACAATGATTATTTTTATACCTAGAAAACAGTGTGTGTACTTGAACTAGATAATTTATTATACTTATGTCATGAAAATTTCACATTCATGAAAAGTATATTTTATCTGTATATCTGTGAAAGGCTGAATTGTATCAACATTCGAAAATGGCATTGTTTTCATTGAAAAAGAACGTCATTTGTTCAGACAGAATAAGGCATTCAACTTTCAAATTTTCGAGGTTTGATGGCTCCGGTGACATATTTTTTCACTTTTTTGTCGACTTCAAAGTCATTAGATCCCTTTTTTCACTTTTTGATTTTCAAATTATAATGATAATACTGCATTCTGTCACTAGCAACTACATGAAAGGATATGGAAGTAATGCTCCCCCTTCAACCTATAAGCTATAACTAGTGGTGTAATTCTTTTCAGGTTGGTGAAAAGTTAGAATAGAGCTCTCCTATATATGACTACTATGTAGATGCTTGTATGCTAATTAGGAAATCACATTAAGCCTCGCTGGAGCTCGCATTTGTTTGTCAGGTTACCATAGCTACTAGACAACTCAAGAAAAATTGAACGAAAACAAAGATGTGATCGGATAACACATTTTATGTGACACATTGTTATCCACACATCACAACAATAGGCGACATCATTCATTATGTTTTTATGATCAATAATAATGTGTGCTATTGATTGGTCAGCTATTGATTGGTTGTTTCAATAGTTGATAATATGCTCGATTATGCCATGTTTTGTTGAAGATAATGAGTTGTTTATTAATATAATAATCCATCATGACACGTAATGTTATGTATAATAATATGCATGTATATATATGCAGCATGCGGATTACACGGATGTATATAGGCATGTAAGTAAAACCCATTCTTCATATCGATTAGGCATATCTTGTTCTTACCATGATGGAAGCTAGGCGATTCACATGGAGAGAGTGATTCATATCACTTCCAATGATTTATCATCGGGGAAAAATAATCTTATAATGAAAATATTAATACTTCATGAAGGAGGTAACTGAGGTTCATGAGGTAACTGAGGTTCATGAGGTATCTAGGAAACCGTGGCACGTGTGTTGTAATAAGATTGAGATATTTATATGAAATACAATAGAAGTCCAAACACCTTGATAAATACTCATTCGATTTCTTGAAATGTGTCCAATATGTCTTTCATTATTTGTGTATCGTGTCCCTCATTCATTCACAATATTTGATATCGTGAAAATACAATTTCAATTATAGGCCTACATACTGTTGTCCCACCAACAGCCGAGAAATTAAAAATTGTTGGATACAAATATTTTTGAAAATTTTGGCACGTAGAAACCAACTGACAATATAATTCATCAGGTAACATAACTTCGGGAATGAGATTTGCCCAGAATATTCAAATTCTCATTCCACAACAATATGTCGTAGCAGTGAAGAATCAGCTGAAAGACAAATGTTTGCAAATTTCAAACTCTGCTCCCAAGTTTTACATACCATGATGTGAGCACTGGTCAATTGGATTACAAAATGACCAACCTCGTGAAAAGTTTTCGGTCATCATCAATTTCTCTAAATCAAAATTTCTCAAATCAAAGTTTCTCACAAGTTTTTGGTCATCATCAATTTCTCAAAATCACAATTTCTCAAAATCTCGAATTCGACCGAGTGTTACCAAAACTATACAGTTCCGAGTTAGAAGATAAAAATGCCATTAGAAGATGGATTTTGAAAACCTCTTGGTCACCTTTCACTGCATCTATAGTATAGTGTAGCCTCTCTAAATTTGGTGGTATTGATCTCCTGTTCACACTGTAATCGCTAAGTAAAGGCAAGTGTTCGCACTATGGTCACACTACAGTGCGAACAACAATATCTACTTAACTAGTACATGAAAGTTTAATGCTGACCAGTAGGTTCAAACAATACAAAATCAACCTCATAAGTTCTAGATAATTTTTTCTTTTAGGTTGATGAATACTAATTACATGAGCTTTCAAATATGGCCACTATATTGGCATGCCATTCTGTTTACACTCTTATGGTGCCTTACATGGAGACTGTTCGTAATTGGTGATGTACAGTACATGCGAATTAAAATAAGTTTGCATTATAACTGGAAGAAAAAGTTCCAGATTCCTCCATTTTCAAATCTTCCCATTATTAGGATCACTGTAATTAAATGATCTATTGTTAGATGAGATCCAAGCAACGACACCAAATTCACATGCTTGGCAAAAGTATTCGTATGTGTGATTTTATTGCGTGTTCATCCACAGGCCAAATGGAGAAACCGACCTACTGGAAAGTCTCACATCCCAGAATAAAACTGTATAAATTGTTTGGGGTCAAATCTGTCAGTCTATATTGAAAAAAAATCACAAAAATATTATTTGGTCAACGACCCCACCAACAGCTTGGGTGATTTACGAGCTTGGGAATATTCAACAAGATTTTCTAGGGGTGTGATTTCAGAAAGTTACAACAAATATAACTGAATTCAATGGTTCTGGCATTCATATTCCTTGTTCATTTTGAGGCCTGTTCCAGTTCCTAGCGATGATATTATTCTAACTATATATTGACATTTCATTCTGTGATGACTTTTGCTTTATGATGTATTATGTTTATGCCACAGACATATAAAAATATAGGTTGTATCTTTGTGCAGAAAACATGTTTCTTCTCCATAAAAATGTCAATGCAAATAAAAACCACAACAACTGTTGGTTGGATCAGTTGAATCGTTATATCTGTTCAAGCGAGAAACAATCGTATCTATCTGGTCACGTCAGTACTTATACTCATTGGGTTTGAATCATATATTAGGATTAAAGACACCTTCCGCAGCTCATTTGGCTAAGGCATCGCTTCAGAAACTGAAGCCGCAGTTGGGCGTGGTTTCAAATCACTCATAATAAAGCATGGGTTTTTGTGAACGTACTTGCACATCATCACTTCCTGTGTCATTATTACCTACACATATGTACCCACAAATAACCTAACCTATAGCTGTTGATCAGTTTGCTAAGCAAACGACAATCAATCGATCAATTAGATTATAAGAAAAGCGATTGATTCTGAATCAGTTTTGACATACAAAAACGAATATTCTCAATCTGAGATTACATATAAGATGGATGGACGAATAGCTGAACCTATAGCACACTGAACCTTCATTCAGGAGACTGGGATTCGATCACCGCCATTTTCCGCGATTCGCCGCCTGGAGTTTTTTTTTGTGATTTTCCTCTGTCGTTCAGGTTAATACTGGGATGGTTCATTAACGACAAGTCACGAACGACTCCTTCTCGCACTTAAAAACATCTTAATAAAATAACACATCATCGCATACATCATTCACTTCGCCAATGGATATTAGTGATCAATAGGCCTAGAGAACGTCTTTTTTTATTTCCAATAGCAATTTAAAAAAAAAACATTCACCATATCGAGCGATACATTCCATTTAACTTTTGATTCTTCAAAACCACTTCAGAGAACTACTCTTAGTACTCTTTAGAACTACTCTTTAGATACGCAATAACAAATAATTTGTTTTCCAGTTTGTGAACGCTGCATTACAATTATCTTGTTGCACTTTTGGAATGCAATTTGTCATGGTTCTCTTCATAATATTCACATACAGATGCAGCCCCGCCCTTTTCAAATAACCCGACCTGAGACTTGATATGCAGCATACGTTCACTTGGCATTAAATACTATTTAGTTACTAATAATTACGTTGCACTGTGTGCAGTGCCAGGCCTGTGTCAAGTTCGCCATAATGTATCAATTGTGTAAAAACTCTCTGTTATATCCAGAAGTACAAGGTTGACTTTGTATGTTGAATATATTATCAAGGTAAAGTTGAAAGCAATTGTGGTTGTACTTTACCTAGTTTATACCGCCGATGACATCACTTCTTGTGGTCGTAAAGGGGTAACTGATTGTTTTTGAGATAATCATTATTGGTGATTATTTATTGTTGAACGACCCCACCAGCAGCTAGGTTATATGGGGGGTAATAATGCACGGAGATGATAGTAGATACATGATTCCATAGTCTATGCGGAACTCGAACCCACGTCTAAATTGCAACATATTCTGTATGGTCAATTTACAGAGTTAGAGAGTTGAACTAAGAAGATAATGACGGTATTATCTTCGAAAAACATCTCAATTGTTTGACACTCTTTACTATTTTGTACTTTTAGTGTCTCAACCTGGTATTGGATTTTTTTAAATGCTCAGAAACAAATTTGAAAATTGCGTACATTCAGTTGGGGCCACATATTTATGTATTTGTGCACATTAGTGTATGTATGTGTAGAATTGTGTAGTTCACTTCCGTTCTCTAGCTCCATAAGGGTGAAACAGTTCATTAATGAACAGAAATTCACGACCGAGCCTAATTGAAGTCATAATTGGTTAATTAAAATTATCATATCAAAAGTAT
This sequence comes from Brachyptera risi, assembly GCA_964007535.1. NCBI lineage: Eukaryota > Metazoa > Arthropoda > Insecta > Plecoptera > Taeniopterygidae > Brachyptera > Brachyptera risi. The sequence goes on from OZ023328.1 coordinate 19,057,648, forward strand.
TATTTAATTATTACGACCGACAAGACAAGACCGCCACGTAGTTTTAAAGCAACCTAATGTGTCGCTCCGAAACGGTCTTTCTTATTCCTTATTCATCCTCAGCCTTAATTGGAGAACAATTGTAATACATAATCATCTCCATGTTGTTACTGATAATACACAATCATCGGTTTTACTGTATGAGTGAAAAATATAATTGAATAAATGTCTGAATTGGCAGATATCGAACACAATCAAAATATTGTGACTGTCAAATGAAGAAGAGATTGAAACTTTTTGACGATCGATTTAGTGAAATGTAAAAAAAAAATTATATGCAATTCAAAAGCTCATAATAATACTCATTAACATATGTGGTTGAAATAACACACTATAGGAGACGACATCAAAACCACAAAATATTAGCAAAAGGAAGCAATGCAACAGAATTAAAGTCTAGACAAAGGTTAGACCAAAGCAACAAAATGAAACAATAAGTCCAGCAGAGCGAGGGCCTATACGTGACGTCATTATCATGACGCTGTTGAGTTCGAATGCTTTGTTTTTACATTTTGAGTGACTATATTGTTTCTCAAAATCATGTATGGCCCATTGGTTGACTGTCCAACTGTCCTAAAAACCAACTGTCCCAAAAGTCTTCTTGAGCAACCTGTACATATGTCAAAGTCAGGGGGAGGGGGGGGGGGGTCCACCTTGACATAAGTTTCATATTATATGATTTTCCTCTGTAGCCTGAGCAAATGCCAGAATAGTTCCTACTTCCTACAATATACTCTAGTACCGCTTCCTCCATACTATTAGTATTCTTCGGTGTATGATGCTATCCTTTCCATTACCCACAAGAAACCTTCATCCCATCATCCCATCATCCTATCATCTAATTCACCAGAGGCTATAAGTAGTTCTTAGTTTTCACTGCAGTGCGTCTTTGAACCCAATAAAATAAATACACTCAACGCATAGGTCTGTTCTCCAAGTATAACATATTTGGTGAGAAGATAATCGCGATCAGACACAATTCTCTATTCGGGACAGTCCGTATAAGTTCGAGCGTCTCCAAGTCAGCGTGACGTAAGCTGGAGTCTGGAAAATCTAACAAATGTTTGATATTGAACGTATTAGTCCATATAGTTTTAGCGTGTTGAAATTGATTGTTCAGTCACCTACCCTTATCGAGACAACCTGATCACATTCTAATAACCTTGAGTTGTGTCAGCTGATAAGGGTATAGAAGGTCGCTCTGATGTGTTCGAGGGTCACGAGATCAAAGAGCAGTCACGTGCTTTACGCTCACGAGTCGGAGCCAATTGCTAGCATAGACCATACAAGTTGCGTCCGTACACCGCGCATTTGCCTCAAATAATGATGTAATAACCATCATCGTGATCATGCTCGTATCTTGCTAAATACACTCAAGTGTGTTGTTATTACTATACACACACACACACACACACACACACACACATACGCGCGTAATCATTATAACAATAGCTTTTAGTCAGCAACTAAAACATGTCCACCTTTCACATTTCAAACTGAAAACAGACCAAATTTTACAGATAAGCTTTAATTTCATGATCGTATTACTAAAAAAAAAACTCGAAAAACATTCTTACGTAACTTGTCTCTCTCGTTAAAAAAGCCAACAGGTGGTAATAATATGATGTCTATTGTTGACTTGACACAGTTCAGTATACAACAGTTTGGAGAAAGGCATATGAGTTTAGATACCGATATATAATATAGTAATGATAATGTATGCAGCTATTTAGCTATTTTAGTTTCAAAGAAGTGATAGAAAGATTAACTGTAGCACCAGCAGTATTTTCTCAGATCTTTTATGTAATAGTCTGGTCGTGCACCTGCATGATAACTGGATGTATAGATTTATTTTATTGGTCTAATATATGTTCAAGTCCTTAAACTATTGATAGGTATAGAGATTTATATCGTAAATTTCCCCCTTTGCTTAATTTATTATTTCAATAGCAATTGTTGTATTACCCAACCAAAGTTATATAGACCGTCATAATACCGTATTAATGGTCTCTTATCAAATCAAATAACTTTTATTTTATCATTCCAGTGGGCTATATTGTATGCTTTTTTCTGTTATGGAGTTATCTTAGGAGTACTGGTTTTAATAGTAATGCAAAAGTTGAAAATAAAATTGCGTCCACGAGAAGTTCCGATCGGCCGTCTTCCCTATTGCACAACACTAACGCACGGCTGATTCGCTTGTTCATCTTTTTTGGTTGCAACTAACTGTAACTTGTTTGACCGTATTCACACTTTGTTTCTCTCTTTAAATTGAAATGTATAATATAATACAGATTTACAAGTGTAAAACGTATCTGTTTTGCGATGTATAACTCACTTGAGTCTTTTGGAGTGATAGGACGGAGGAGGACTCAAACACACCCTTTCATAAACAACTGAGAAACCACGAAAAAAAAAGTTGGGCTGGTCGACTGGAACAGGAATCAAACCCCTGTCTGAGATGCATCGAATTACCAGCTGATCCAGACAAAAAGTCGTAATTTTGAAAATTTCCGTGTTTTCAAAACAAGAAGGAAAGTATTTAAAGAAAAAAAAATACAGCCATTCATGGAAAACAGACCAGCATTCGATTCCTATTATATATGGTCGACCATTCTCTCTGGCAGGTCCATTTCGCTGGCACCCCCACATGAAAAAGTCGAATTTTCACTCGTCGTTTGTGCTTCGTTTGTGCTTGTTTGTGCTCGAAACCGCATCGTTTGTGTCAACTCGTTCGCCCGCTAATTATAATTTAATTTGGGGGTGCCAGCGAAACGACAGCACCCCCAAATGAAAAAAATATACTATTTTTCGCGCCAATCGTTTGTACTTTGCTTGTGCCCGTTTGTGCTCGAAACCGCATCGTTTGTGTCAACTCGTTCGCCCGCTAATTAGAATTTAATTTGGTGGTGCCAGCGAAACGACAGCACCCCCAAATCGAAGAGACAACTTTTTTCTCGAAAATCGTTTGTGCAAACCACATCGTTTGTGCACAATTCTTTCGCCTGCTAATCGAAGATTGATTTGGGGGTGCCAGCAAAACGACAGCACCCCCAAATCGAAAACGGCCGAATTGCACACCCCGGATGAAAAAAATGAAATCATTTTCTGCCAATCGTTCATATATATATATATAATATATATATATATATATATATATATATATATATATATATATATATATATATATATATATATATATGTATATATATATATATATATATTTATATATATATATATTTATATATATATATATATATATATATATATATATATATATATATATATATATATACACACATATATATAAATATATATATATATATATATATATATATATATATATATATATATATGAATATAGATGATTATATGTATTCATACAAATGAGTTTAATCATCGATGAATTCACTTCTATCGATGGAATGAGTATAAGCCTGGATTTCACATAATGATAGAAATGATAGTATATTTTCTAGCGGAATGTCAGAAATAACAACACTCTGGTGTGAACTGCAAGTTGGTGTGTACTTCTTCTCATATCACTACAATGTCAGAGTTGACTGTGCAACACGACGGTGTGTACGGTGTGCTATTTGCGTTTCATGTACAAGAGAACAATGGGTGAAAACAACGTATTATTATAATCTTCACTAATTATGGTTATTTACTATAATGCGGTCGCACTATTAGCAATTATTACATCTAGACATTATTTCATTAAATTAAACGAATCGTCAGGACCTAACTAGATGAGTTTATATGTATATATATATATATATATATATATATATATATATATATATATATATATATATATATATATGTATATATATATATATATAAATATATATATATATATATATATATACATATATATATCTATATAGACTATATATATATATATATATATATATATATATATATATATATTCATAAATATATATATATATATATATATATATATATATTTATCTATATATATATGTATATATACATATATATATATATATATATATATATATATATATATATATATATATATATATATATATATATATATATATATATTCATATATATATATATATATATATATATATATATATATATATATATATATTTATTCAATTGATGAGCGTAGCGAAGTCTCCATCCCACTCTTATAGGGGTTTGTCTGTGTGTTTTTTTTTTTTTTTTGTAAGCACTCCACAGGTTGCAGGATCTGACTGATCGACATGAAACTTTGTTCGTGCACGGAAACTTATCCAACTTAGAACTGTATGGTTTTTGGAATGATTCGGTTGAACCGATTTTGAGAAATATCATCTCAAAGTTTCTAAAAACCCCATAAGATTTGGCTGGGCGGAAAATGTTGAAAAATAAAATCTCTCCAAATGGAATGAAATTCTCTCTAAATGTATATATACATGGATTTTACACATTATTACGATTTTGTAAGCAATTCCGATCAGTCGTTTTGAAGAAAAAAAATAAAATGACTGATAATATTTATAAAATATATCATAAAAATTGTGACAGAATTAAGTTGTCGAGATTCACTGCTTTCTAGATTCAAGAGTTGACCAACAATGAAGTATTTTTTATATGCGTCAAGGTGTGTAGAACACCAGATTCAATGAAGTGGCAACAGCAGAACTACTTTAACGACTTTTATAGCTTATTCAGATATCAAGGTGTGTAGAATACCAGAGTCGATAAAGTAGCAAGAGTAGAACTACTTCAACGACTTTTATCCCTTATTGGGTTATCTCGCTCATCTTACAACGCATATTTCGCGTTTGACTAGTATTGCTTCAATTGCTTTTCGTTTGATATGATTGATCTGATACAACATTCACAGAACTTATTTTCTCTTCAAAGAACATAGATCACTCTGAATATCTATACTTATAAAACGTTCATTCAATGAATTAATCGAATCATGAGACATAATTATATAAATGAATAAACATATCACGGAATATTAATTGACTTCGAAATGAATTATGAGAATACTATAACAGGGGGATTGATGTTATGGAAACTGAGAACTTAATTGAGAAAGTAAACTTGGTAATAATGATAATAAAAATAATAAACAATCATTTATTGTCAAAGTAATATCTCGTAAACCATGGTAATTATATTCTTTAGAGAGCAATTACCGGATCTGGTATGGACATTTACTACAAAGTGCACGTAATATTCCGATATTCTCCGTGTTTCCAAACAAATCACATTGTTTTATTTGATTTTCACTATTGATTATAATCCAAGTCCTGGAGAAAGGCATCCGGGGTGTTTCCTTGATACAATGTCTGATCCGAGTTTATTGGTGATAACATATTCATACATAGAACAATAGACCCGTATAATCGTGAATCACACTTGTGGAATATAGCGTGGTCATTGAATAAAACTCTAGCCACGTTTTTCAGGGTGTTTTCTTATACTCGATCAGTAGTGGAAACAATAGCCATCGTCCTTGATATAATCGATATACTTTACATCTTCCAATCTCAATCCAGACATATTGCCCAATAAAACGGTCTATATCGACCATCACACAATCGATTCAGACTACTTCGGAAGTAAATTGAAGATTCAATAATAATAATTGAAATGAATATCATCATCTATATTATTGAATGAGCGATAGCGAAGACTCCACCCCACTCTTATAGGGCTTTGTCTGTGTGTGTTTTTTTTTTCGTTTTTTTTTTGTAAGCACTCCACAGGTCGTAGGGTTTGACTGATCGACATGAAACTTTTTTGAACACTCAAACTTATCCAACCTAAAACTGTATAATTTATTGTATTAATCGGTAGAACCGATTTTGAGAAATATCATCTCAAAATTTCTAAAACCCCCCTGAGATTAAGCTGGGCAAGAAAATTTGAAAAAATAAATTCTCTCTAAATGAGATAAAATTTCCTCCCTAAATGATACACATGATCATCATGCTGTATGCAATTCGAACCAGCCGTTTTGAAGAAAAAAATCAAATCACCCGTTTTCATTCATCAAATATATATTAGAAATTAATTAATTTGCCGAAATTCACTGCTTTCTAGATTAGATATTTGCCCAACAATGAAGTATTTTTTTATATACGTCAAGGTGTGTGAAATACCAGAGTCAATAAAGTAGCAAGGGTAGAACTACAGATTTAAATACTTCTTGGATGAGCGAAGCGAAGACTCAATTTCACCATACCCGAAAAAAAAAGTACTTTTTTTTTTTAGTGCTCCACAGGTCAGACAAGAATTCAAAATTAGTTGAAACTTGACAAACACAAGTATCATTATCCAAGTCGATACTGTATAGTTTTGAGGCGCGATCGGTCGAACCACTTCTAAGAAAACTTATTTCAAAGTTTTCAAAAATCCCATGAGAGAAACAAAAAAAATCGGGAAAAATATTTCATCCGAGAGAACTCAAATTCTCAGGGAATTTTAATCTGATAATGATACACATTATTTCGAACTACCATTTAAATCGCATCAGCCATTTTGATGTAAAAAATATATAATGTAATTTTTATGAATCATTCAAAGCTAATAAAATACCTATTAAATCCAAGCTACAGGTGACACCACTTAATTGTAACGATTAAAACAAAGCCTTCTTCATTATCATGGAAATTAATAATGAAAATAAGATGGCAGTGATGTAATGGTTTGGATCTCAAGGTTTATATCATAACCAATCCAAAAATAAGTTGATATGTTCCAGCTCATCCATCAACGCGGCAACACATAACGCGTTTGCCTAGTATACCTTATTCTGATATCTAGCTCATCTTAAAACGCATATGCTGCGTTTGCCTAGTTATATGTTATAATAATGTTAATAATGAAGCAACACCCCGAGAGCCTTGGTCATATTCTCTGCGACCCATGGGGTCGGTTTCATAAATCAACTCTAAAACTCTTCTAGAAACGATTTTATTTCTCAATGTAATTACTAATAATACCGTAATTACGTTGACTATATCTCAATCGTCGATCAAACTGAATCACGCGTTATATAGAATAATATTACATTTCGATTTTCGATTTTGAACTTTCGAAATCGTGAATTAGGTAAATCCATTATAATGATCTCGCCATGCACCGAAGCAAGTATCCTGTTGCGCTAAGTGCACGTCATACGCGGTTCAAGGTCTTCAAACTATTTGATATTCGATACCATACTATTACTATTATTCTGTGTGCATACGCATTGCTCAAAGATTTAGGACTGCGACCCTTAATTTGGCCTTCTAATTACTACATCACCGCTTTGTTATCCAATCAGACCTTTCATTTTAGATATGAAATTTCGCCAGCATAAAGGGAGGTCAAGGTGCTGAGAAATAATTCGACCATTCAAATAGTAAAATTCCTAATTAGAAACACAGACAATTAATACTGATTATGTCTGCGTGATCGATCTACTAGAACCTGGTTCTTCCTGTGAAACACTGGAAGAATCCCTAGGGCGAACCCAACGTGCGTTTAGAATTAGAAAGGGCTCAAGTTCATGTTCATTGTTATTCATGACTGGAGGCGTTATTTGTAATGCTCATGGTTATCAGTTTATTGGTAGAAAACGAGGTATTAGAAACTTTATTGGACTATACAATTAACATCCGGTTGAATGTCAGAGCTTACACACAAGTCCTTGGGAATTGAGCAGAAGAAATCGCTTGAACTGTTTATCATTACAGTGACACACATTTTAGTGGCAAAAGCTCCACTATCATTATCTGTAGGTTTTCTTGCTCTTCTTTTCTTTTTACTTCTTTTCTTTTCTTCTTTCAAGTGATGTCACTCATTATTGATATACGTGACACGTGATAGGTGGACAACGATGTTTCCCGAATTGCGTTCTCCGATTATTATTTCCGAGGGGTTAACAACTCCCGAAATCTTATTTTATTTATTTTATTTTATATTGGGTTTAACGAAGCACTGTGATGATGACTGAGATCTATTGGCGTAGGATGAATCATTAATGAGATGATGGAATAATGAGATGAAGGTTTCATGGGTAATGGGAAGGATAGTGGAAAGAAGCAGTCTATATTGTGGGAACTATCCCGGCATTAGCCTATACTGCAGAGGGAAACCACAAAAAACTCCTGTAAAGATGGACGGTAGCGGGGATCGAAACGGGTCCAACATGCCTACTGCCTCCCGGGTTACATGAAGCAAGTGCGTTGACCACTCAGCTACCTGTGCCGGTGTCGCAGGGATCGTGTACCCCCGTGTTCTGATACCCCCCGGTAATTCAGCTCTAGTGTTGTGATACCCCCCCGGTAAATGATCCCTAGTGTACGATTACCCCCCCCCCCCAGGGATCCTGTACCCCCTACTAAAAATCTGTTTTCTTTGAAGGGGGGTATCTGAGCCCTAGGGATAGTTTACCCTATAGCTATTATTTGTGATTTTAGTTGAATGGGGGTATCTGAGCCCTAGGGATGGTTTACCCTATAGCTATTATTCGTGATTTGAGTGGAAGGAGGGTATCTCAGCCCTAGGGATGGTTTACCCTATGGCTATTATTCGTGATTTGAGTTGAATGGGGGTATCTGAGCCCTAGGGATGGTTTACCCTATAGCCATTATTCGTGATTTGAGTTGAATGGGGGTATCTGAGCACTGGGGATGGTTTACCCTATAGCTATTATTTGTGATTTTAGTTGAATGGGGGTATCTGAGCCCTAGGGATGGTTTAGCCTATAGCTATTATTCGTGATTTGAGTGGAAGGAGGGTATCTCAGCCCTAGGGATGGTTTACCCTATGGCTATTATTCGTGATTTGAGTTGAATGGGGGTATCTGAGCCCTAGGGATGGTTTACCCTATGGCTATTATTCGTGATTTGAGTTGAATGGGGGTATCTGAGCCCTAGGGATGGTTTACCCTATAGCTATTAGTCGTGATTTGAGTTGAATGTGGGTATCTGAGCCCTAGGGATGGTTTACCCTATAGCTATTATTCGTGATTTGAGTGGAAGGAGGGTATCTCAGCCCTAGGGATGGTTTACCCTACAGAAATTATCCATGATTTGAGTTGAAGGAGGGTATCTGAGCCCTAGTGATGGTTTACCCTATAGCTATCATTCGTGATTTGAGTTGAATGGGGGTATCTGAGCCCTAGGGATGGTTTACCCTATTAATATTAACCATGATTTGAGTTGGAGGAGGGTATCTGAGCCCTAGTGATGGTTTATCCTATGGCTATTATTCGTGATTTGAGTTGAATGGGGGTATCTGAGCCCTAGGGATGGTTTACCCTATAGCTATTAGTCGTGATTTGAGGTGAATGGGGGTATCTGAGCCCTGGGGATGGTTTACCCTATAGCTATTATTTGTGATTTTAGTTGAATGGGGGTATCTGAGCCCTAGGGATGGTTTACCCTATAGCTATTATTCGTGATTTGAGTGGAAGGAGGGTATCTCAGCCCTAGGGATGGTTTACCCTATGGCTATTATTCGTGATTTGAGTTGAATGGGGGTATCTGAGCCCTAGGGATGGTTTACCCTATAGCTATTAGTCGTGATTTGAGTTAAATGTGGGTATCTGAGCCCTAGGGATGGTTTACCCTATAGCTATTATTCGTGATTTTAGTTGAATGGGGGTATCTGAGCCCTAGGGATGGTTTACCCTATAGCTATTAGTCGTGATTTGAGTTGAATGGGGGTATCCGAGCACTGGGGATGGTTTACCCTATAGCTATTATTTGTGATTTTAGTTGAATGGGGGTATCTGAGCCCTAGGGATGGTTTACCCTATAGCTATTATTCGTGATTTGAGTGGAAGGAGGGTATCTCAGCCCTAGGGATGGTTTACCCTATGGCTATTATTCGTGATTTGAGTTGAATGGGGGTATCTGAGCCCCAGGGATGGTTTACCCTATAGCTATTAGTCGTGATTTGAGTTGAATGTGGGTATCTGAGCCCTAGGGATGGTTTACCCTATAGCTATTATTCGTGATTTGAGTTGAATGGGGGGTATCTGAGCCCTAGGGATGGTTCACCCTATATCCAATATTCGTGATTTGAGTTGAAGAAGGGTATCTGAGCCCTAGGGATGGTTTACCCTACAAAAATTATCCATGATTTGAGTTGAAGGAGGGTATCTGAGCCCTAGTGATGGTTTACCCTATAGCTATCATTCGTGATTTGAGTTGAATAAGGGTATCTGAGCCCTAGGGATGGTTTACCCTATCAATATTACCCATGATTTGAGTTGGAGGAGGGTATCTGAGCCCTAGTGATGGTTTACCCTATGGCTATTATTCGTGATTTGAGTTGAATGGGGGTATCTGAGCCCTAGGGATGGTTTACCCTATAGCTATTATTCGTGATTTTAGTTGAATGGGGGTATCTGAGCCCTAGGGATGGTTTACCCTATAGCTATTATTCGTGATTTGAGTTGAATTGGGGTATCTGAACCCTAGGGATGGTTTACCCTATAGCTATTATTCGTGATTTGAGTTGAATGGGGGTATCTGAGCCCTAGGGATGGTTTACCCTATAGCTATTATTCGTGATTTGAGTGGAAGGAGGGTATCTCAGCCCTAGGGATGGTTTACCCTATGGCTATTATTCGTGATTTGAGTTGAATGGGGGTATCTGAGCCCTAGGGATGGTTTACCCTATAGCTATTAGTCGTGATTTGAGTTGAATGTGGGTATCTGAGCCCTAGGGATGGTTTACCCTATAGCTATTATTCGTGATTTGAGTTGAATGGGGGGTATCTGAGCCCTAGGGATGGTTTACCCTATAGCCAATATTCGTGATTTGAGTTGAAGAAGGGTATCTGAGCCCTAGGGATGGTTTACCCTAAAAAAATTATCCATGATTTGAGTTGAATGAGGGTATCTGAGCCCTAGTGATGGTTTACCCTATAGCTATCATTCGTGATTTGAGTTGAATGGGGGTATCTGAGCCCTAGGGATGGTTTACCCTAATAATATTACCCATGATTTGAGTTGGAGGAGGGTATCTGAGCACTAGTGATGGTTTACCCTATGGCTATTATTCGTGATTTGAGTTGAATGGGGGTATCTGAGCCCTAGGGATGGTTTACCCTATAGCTATTATTCGTGATTTTAGTTGAATGGGGGTATCTGAGCCCTAGGGATGGTTAACCCTATAGCTATTAGTCGTGATTTGAGTTGAATGGGGGTATCTGAGCCCTAGGGATGGTTTACCCTATAGCTATTATTCGTGATTTGAGTTGAATGGGGGTATCTGAGCCCTAGGGATGGTTTACTCTGTAGCTATTATTCGTGATTTGAGTGGAAGGAGGGTATCTCAGCCCTAGGGATGGTTTACCCTGAAGCTATTATTCGTGATTTAAGTGAGAGGAGGGTATCTCAGCCCTAGGGATGGTTTACCCTATAGCTATTATTCGTGATTTGAGCCGAATGGGGGTATCTGAGCCCTAGGGATGGTTTACCCTATAGCTATCATTCGTGATTTGAGTTGAATGGGGGTATCTGAGCCCTAGGGATGGTTTACCCTAATAATATTATCCATGATTTGAGTTGAAGGAGGGTATCTGAGCCCTAGTGATGGTTTACCCTATAGCTATCATTCGTGATTTGAGTTGAATGGGGGTATCTGAGCCCTAGGGATGGTTTACCCTAATAATATTACCCATGATTTGAGTTGGAGGAGGGTATCTGAGCCCTAGTGATGGTTTACCCTATGGCTATTATTCGTGATTTGAGTTGAATGGGGGTATCTGAGCCCTAGGGATGGTTTACCCTATAGCTATTATTCGTGATTTGAGTTGAATGGGGGTATCTGAGCCCTAGGGATGGTTTACCCTATAGCTATTATTCGTGATTTTAGTTGAATGGGGGTATCTGAGCCCTAGGGATGGTTTACCCTATAGCTATTAGTCGTGATTTGAGTTGAATGGGGGTATCTGAGCCCTAGGGATGGTTTACCCTATAGCTATTATTCGTGATTTGAGTTGAATGGGGGTATCTGAGCCCTAGGGATGGTTTACCCTGTAGCTATTATTCGTGATTTGAGTGGAAGGAGGGTATCTTAGCCCTAGGGATGGTTTACCCTGAAGCTATTATTCGTGATTTAAGTGAGAGGAGGGTATCTCAGCCCTAGGGATGGTTTACCCTATAGCTATTATTCGTGATTGAGCCGAATGGGGGTATCTGAGCCCTAGGGATGGTTTACCCCAATCGCGTTCACAGGGGGGGGGGGCGGGGGGGGGGGGGCGGGGGGGCCCGGGCTCCTCCGAAACTTAACCAAAGCTGGACAGAAATTGCATGTATATAATTGCATGTATATTTTTGCATGCATATATTTGCATGTATGTATTTGTGTAATGAAATATTGTTAATATTTTTAGTCTGTTTTATTTTTAATTTTATTTCATTGACAAGTACCACGTACACGTCCAACAGTTAGGGTCTAATACAGTTCTCGTGGTACACTACTTCGTTATTTATTATCTATATCAGCATGGACCTGCATTTCAACGAAGTTTTATTTGACGGAGACAGGGTCTTTACTCCATCTGACGTACATATTCACCAGGTATTTATTCGTGATTGTCGTTCTTTAGAAAAGTTATTTGTGGATCTTGCTAAACATAGCAATCATTTGACGTTCCTTTGCAAGTGCAAAGCTTATGGCTTGGTACCGTTTGGTCTAAGGCTGAAGATACCTTACACTTCTACTCGAAAAAGTATGTTAGCGGTTCAGCGTGCTTCTCTGGAATTGATTAGGGATAGGATTGGTTTCCACCGTCATCGCCTGTTTCTTGTTAATCGTGACATTGACAGAGTATTTGCCAACATTGTCCCCCCTAATTCATCCAGGTTCCAGTCCATTTTGGCCTCTATTCAAAGACGTTACGATAATGTTTTCTCGAAAGTGAGGTCTGTCCACAGAGATAAGTTCTCACGATTATTGGGGGAACGAGTTTGTCGCCGGAACGCACAATGTGATTGGAGTCAAAACAGAGGTCTTGATGGATCGAAAACGGTGGTCAATCTTTCGAGTCGCATTCTCAACAACGCTGAGCAAGATGTTCTGGCTAAAGGCTTGGGGTTTGCTGTTACTCCTAAAGTTATTGATGTTCTCGACGTAATCGCCTCAGTGGAGACCGGTATCTTCCGCCTACCTCCCTCATTAAAGGAAGATTTAAGGCATAAGATTAAGAATGCGGTGATAGTACCTCCTCGCATCAAGCAGAACCTCTCCAAGAAGGACATGGTGGCTATCAAGGAACTTAGGAGGGACAAGACCATAACTATTTTACCAGCGGACAAGGGTAAAGCTAGCGTGGTGGTCAACAGAGCTGAATACGAGGAGAAGATGAATATCATTCTGTCTTCTTCGCAATACAAACTGCTAGACAAGAACCCTACGACGGCCATCGAATCTAAGGTCTACAGAACTTTGAAGAAACACGAGTCGGCTTTTCAAAGTAGAACGAGGTCTTGGCTTACTCCACATCACTCGAAACCTCCTCATATCTATGGCGTGCCTAAAATACATAAGGTTGAGTGGCCACTTCGTCCGATTGTGAGTGGCAGAGACTCCCCCTGTGCCAAGCTGTCTAGTTTCTTGCTAGATCTCTTAAAACCTTTGGGCCTTGACTGCCGTTCATCTGTTTTAAACTCCACTGAGTTTGTGGGGGTTCTGAAAGACATTGTCATAAAACCGTCGGATAGGTTAGTAAGTTTTGATGTGGTCAACCTCTTTCCTAGCGTCCCGGTCAATGACACTCTGATCATAATCAGGAAGAAGTTGGAGGATGACCTTTTCCTTGTTGACAGAACACCTCTTTCCATTGAGGCTATAATGGAGCTCTTGTCTATCTGCGTTGGCTCGAGCTATTTCCGGTTTGGCGAGAATTTCTATATGCAGACCGAAGGTCTGGCGATGGGAAGTTGCCTTTCTCCACTTTTAGCCAATATTTTCATGGCTGAGCTTGAAGAAACAGTTCTTAACAGGTCCAACCATAGGCCCACTATTTGGAAGCGCTACGTTGACGATGTGTTTGCTGTGATACCGGACTACGGGGATTCCATTTTGGAAGATCTACTGACGGATCTTAACTCTTATCACAAAGACGTGCAGTTCACGGTGGAGAAAGAGAACGATGGCTGTCTCCCTTTCCTTGACGTTCGAGTTGAGAGGTGCGGCCAGGGTCTCAAAACGTCGGTTTACCGGAAACCCACCCACACTAACCAATATCTGGGCTTTGAATCGAACCACCCGCTCTATGTAAAGAAGGGTATAGTTACTTGTCTTCTGGCTAGAGCTAAGGAAGTGTCATCGAATACCGAAGAGTTTGTTAAGGAACGCAAGTCTTTGCACCAGGCCTTCTTGAGGAATGGTTACCCCAGTTCTATACTAAACACCATATTTTCTAGCTTTGGAAAGAAACAAACCTCCACCTCCTCTGTTTCTTCTTCCAATGTAAATCTGGATGGTAGCAACACCCAGGGGAAACCTATAGCTACCATTACATTGGAATATGTCCCAAACTTTTCAGAAAAGCTGAAACGTATTTTATCCAGTGCAAATATTAGAACTGTTTTTAAATCATCCAATACCCTCAGAACCCTCCTCTGCAAAACCAAGCCATTAGACGAAGGACAGGATTCTAAAAACTCCGTATATCTCCTCCCTTGCCAATGTGACCAATTTTATATCGGTGAAACAGGCAGGCCAATCTCTGTCAGAATGGAGGAACACCGCAACAAAGTGAAACAAATGGATATCGGAAGATCTTTGGTCGCTGAACATGCATGGGAGAAATGTCACCATTTCCAATGGCATTTAGCGAAGGGGATATATAAAGAGAGCAACTTGATGAAAAGGAAATACGTGGAGTCTATTTTCATTGCCTGCGCCTCTAATAATTTAAGTCAAAGTAGTCTGAGCTTTGCTGAGGCTTGGCGCACTATTTTACAACCTGTCGTGAAAAATATACTTGTACGTCATCACAATGTTTAATTTCTTTTGTTTTATGCGTCATTTACATTAAATCCCTGTCTTTAGGCTAGCTAGTCATTGGTTGATGTTGGTTTTTCGGTCGATTGGTTTACTCACCCGTGCCACGTGAGAAACTAGGTTGTTCCCACGTTGTTTTGGGGGGCGTTTCCCGAGGTTACTTGGCCGGTGACTAGCCTGCCGTTTGTCATTATTCAACAACCTGAGGACGAGAGCTGAAGTGCTCTGGAAATATTGTTAATATTTTTAGTCTGTTTTATTTTTAATTTTATTTCATTGACAAGTACCACGTACACGTCCAACAGTTAGGGTCTAATACAGTTCTCGTGGTACACTACTTCGTTATTTATTATTTAGAAATTGCATCATCAGAATAAAAAGAATGAAGTTGTGACAAATAAAATATAAAACATTATTTTATTGAATTAATAATTGAATTATGTATTCGATATTTATTGGGATGGAAGAGGGCGGCTACTCGTCGGCCAAATTTGAGGAGTGCCTTCGGCGCCCATCTGTGACTTTCTATCAGTAATCGTATTCTTTTTAAATAATGACATTTTATTCACGTCACTGGATGGAGTAAAAGTTCTTATATTTAAATATCAATGTTATTGATTGATAGATCTATTCAGTATTTCATTTGCTTGGAACAGCCATTTGGAAAAATTAGTCTTGTTGAAACCAATGTATTCCAGAAATTTCGTGTAGTTCCTGAAAGCCACAGAATCGTATTTAGAGAGGGAAATTTCCAAAAATTTCCCTGTGGGGCATTTCCAAAAATTTTACTGCGGGGCATCTTTCACCTTTGATTGATATGTATACTCAGTTTTGAGGACGCGCAATTGAGTGCTTGCCTCATGGGTGCTAAAATGAGACGGAAAGACTTTGAAGATAAAAATATTGTTTTCGGAGCCATTTTTTCATTTCATAATTAAAATCATCCCATAGCTGTCATTCGTGATTTGAGTTAAATGGTGGTATCTGAGCCCTAGGGATGGTTTACCCTATAGCCAATATTCGTGATTTGAGTTGTGCAGGGTATCTCAGTCCTAGGGATGGTTCACCCTATATATCATTTCATCACTATTCTAGTTTGGAGTGCTTTTTTATACTTAGTTATCAATGACAGTATTGATGGAATTTGCCATTGTGAATTTGAATATGATTCTAATGAACACATGTTATATTTGTTGTCCTTCCGTCAGAAGAGTTTGATTTCCCTTCTTTCCTCTTGGCTGGAGAAACGCGGTTTAATTATTTGACCTGTTCAATATGTATGCATAGTAGGGCTTCAAGCTGAACCAAACGTCTGTTTTCAGGTTTCATGCCTGTTAAATCCCATCCAATATAAAATTATCAACTGGTTCGACCAGTTAGCAAAGAGACTTTTACTTATGCTTCAAGCTGTACGATCTATACTGATGATAATGGACATTCCTGATCGCTTGTGGACTTGAATAATGAGTTTTTGAGTGTACGGATGAGGTATCTATCTGGGGATTGATAATGAAACTATGTTTATTACGAAGTATCATTTATTATAAGCATTTTAAATCAAAAGTTTGAAATATCACTGAATAATATAGCAAGTGTCAAAAACTCTTGATATATGTGAAGAGTATGCATTTACGTATCACACGTTATTTCAGTATTCTTTCATCCTATATTATTCAAGCAAATTATACCAAACCTTCACATAATTCTCATTGGATCGTTGATTTGAATGATTGTGAATTGCTACTGGATTTTGAGGCCATATTAATAACAATTTTCAACAGCAATTATTGCTATTCCATCCTGATGTCTCGATCGAGCATCCAAGAAACAATATATATTAGATACAACTCAAACATAAACCATCCCTGGGGCTCAGATACCCCCATTCACATCAAATCACGAATAATAGCTATAGGGTAAACCATCCCTAGGGCTCAGATACCCTCATTCTACTCAAATCACGAATAATAGCTATAGGGTAAACCATCCCTAGGGCTGAGATACCCCCATTCAACTCAAATCACGAATAATAGCTATAGGGTAAACCATCCCTAGGGCTGAGATACCCTCCTCTCACTTAAATCACGAATAATAGCTATAGGGTAAACCATCCCTAGGGCTGAGTTACCCTCCTCTCACCTAAATCACGAATAATACCTATAGGGTAAACCTTCCCTAGGGTGCAGATACCCCCATTCAACTCAAATCACGAATAATAGCTATAGGGTAAACCATCCCTAGGGCTCAGATACCCCCATTCAACTCAAATCACGGATAATAGCTATAGGGTAAACCATCCCTAGGGCTCAGATACCCCCATTCAACTCAAATCACGAATAATAGCTATAGGGTAAACCATCCCTAGGGCTCAGATACCCCCCACTCAACTCAAATCACGAATAATAGCTATAGGGTAAACTATCCCTAGGGCTCAGATACCCCCATTCAACTCAAATCACGAATAATAGCTATAAGGTAAACCATCCCTAGGGTTCAGATACCCCCATTCAACTCAAATCACGAATAATAGCTATAGGGTAAACCATCCCTAGGGTTCAGATACCCCCATTCAACTCAAATCACGAATAATAGCTATAGGGTAAACCATCCCTAGGGCTCAGATACCCCCATTCAACTCAAATCACGAATAATAGCTATAGGGTAAACCATCCCTAGGGTTCAGATACCCCAATTCAACTCAAATCACGAATAATAGCTATAGGGTAAACCATCCATAGGGCTCAGATACCCCCCCACTCAACTCAAATCACGAATAATAGCTATAGGGTAAACCATCCCTAGGGCTCAGATAGCCCCCACTCAACTCAAATCACGAATAATAGCTATAGGGTAAACCATCCCTAGGGCTCAGATACCCCTATTCAACTCAAATCACGAATAATAGCTATAGGGTAAACCATCCCTAGGGCTCAGATACCCCCACTCAACTCAAATCACGAATAATAGCTATAGGGTAAACCATCCCTAGGGCTCAGATACCCCCATTCAACTCAAATCACGAATAATAGCTATAGGGTAAACCATCCCTAGGGCTCAGATACCCCCCACTCAACTCAAATCACGAATAATAGCTATAGGGTAAACCATCCCTAGGGCTGAGATACCCCCTCTCGCTGTCAATAGTTCGCTTCGGGGGTATCAGATCACTGGGTAGGTATTCGTACACTAGGGATGGATTACCGGGGGGGTAAACCATCCCTAGTGATTGATTACCGGGGGTACGTGATCCCTAGTGCTGGTTTCCCGGGGGGTATGATATCAGGGAGGTACGCTATCCCTGTGACACCGGTACTCCAGAAATCTGGTGTACACTTCAATTTTCATAAAAAATCTTCCTAAAATCTTTTGAAATCTTCTTGAAAATGCCTTGTAATCTTCTTGAAATACTATGAAATCTTCTTGAAATACTATGAAATCTCCCCTAAATCCCTTGACATCTGAAATCGGGTGTTCACAAAATGTACCAGTTGTTTACCTCTCGACTCGGCCTATTTCAATATCAGTTTGACCGTCATTAACTTTTCTCGTTCTTAGGTAACCTGATGGAGAAAAATGCCATCTCTACATTAGGATTGATCTGCACTGACTTCTTTTGCCACATTCTAGAAGACAAGTTATCAAGATTACAGTGTTCTTCTTCATGTTTGAACAAGGTCTGTAATTTTGGAATGCATTATGCGGACATAATGAATTATTCTTTACAAATATTTCAGTGTTCCATTCTGCTTCATATTGTAGCTGTGTTGGTGATATTCAAGATCAACTACACAGATAATTATAAAATACTTGAAATAGATCATTTGTCGATGGAAATAAATATTTATATATATATATATATATATATATATATATATATATATATATATATATATATATATATATATATATATGTATATATATATATATATATATATATATATATATATATATATATATATATATATATATATATATATATATTTATTTATTTATTCATATATATATATATATATATATATATATATATATATATATATATATATATGTGTGTGTGTGTGTGTGTGTGTGTGTGTGTGTGTGTGTCATCTAAAATGTGATCACATGTGTCTTTCTAAATACTCTAAAATAAGAAAAATAGTGGGAAAATACATCTCGTTATTAACGTGTCACGAGCAGCACTCAAGTTTTCCACACAGTTTTTTTAGAGAAGACTCAATAATAATTTGAGCATTCATTATATCCACATTTTATCCTCATGGCACATCTATTGAAAGGTCTCAGCTTGCACTACTAATCTTCTATGATCATTTATATGAGTACAATTCTCTCCGTGGTAACTCTTTCCCCTATGAAAAAGAGATAATTCCCAATTTGGGTTATGTTTCAATTTTGATCTCGTTTTTCAATTACCTTACAAATTGGCGTTACATAATGTACATAATAGCGTCGGAATCATTTGTATGTGTATGATCACATAGAGATAATCCACCTTAACGTCTTCTTCTCAACGGTGGTCAGCATACTATAGAATGTGTCCTGACATGCATCTATAGAATCACGTAACATGTAGAATCTCTGTGGAAAACTGAAACATAAAATACATTACAATTTTATCATTTTGGCCATCACTTTACACATTATGTTCAGAACAAATTCATCGTGAATATTTGATTTGTATGTTGGATTATAATTCCTAGAAGCGTTACAAATATAGTTCTGGTTTCAACTTTGAAGTTAATAAATATTTGAACGATTTCTTTCAACCGTTTAATTCGGTAGCTCGGTTCACACACCACCCACTTATCACTACAATTATGCCGACAAGAAGGCGTAGCCCACTTGTAATGTTAACTTCTGTCTCACATTGATGATCTTATAACAAGTAAAACACAACTTCATACAGAAAATAACCTTTAACACCTGTCAGGAGAAAGAGCGGCAAATAAACGAATCATAAAATAAACCACATATCTGTCGACTGTTTGGTCGTTGTCAAAGAGTAAAGCTTTCACTGTTGTCATGGGTCTAAGACAAGGATTCGAGCTGTCAGTTTTCGGCGGACTGACAATAGCTTTCATCAGTGGCTGGTCGTACCGAACGTCATTTGCATATTGAAGAAATCTTGTCCAAGAGTCTGTCAGTCGGTAGGTACTTTATGGTGCGAGATAATATTTTAATCGGCTAGACTTCGGCATCAAATCGGTTCAATCAAATTTGGCAGTAATCTAGACGTATACGTACGTGGTTCCTTTGTTGTTAGTACTTGAAGTCGAGTTGATTATATAACATGCATTGGAGAGCGCCATCAGTGGTATTAGGAGGTGAATTGCGAGGAGGTATGCATCAAGTCAAAAATGACTTTCTTATATGCGAGGGACTTGATTTATTGAATTGGTACGTTTCACAAACATATGGATCGATTGTAAAGTATATTGTCAAAAGATTAAACACTTTTTGATTTCAAATGTTTTTTTTTTGTAATACTGATGGGACCTTAGTTTCCTCCAGAGGGCTCAAATGATTTCACCCTAAATCGATGCAGTTATTTCTACTTTTCTATAATGCGGATCTGTTAATGTGCATAATTTGTGATCTCCCAGTTTGGCCTGAGACTTATGCTCATATAACAAATCATCAGGGTTTCAACTACCATCTGAAAATTGAAAGACTGGACTATATTATCTAAATATCCAACTACTAGACCAAGTTGTCTATTTGTGAGGCTTTATTCACAATTTTGGCCTAATTATTGGGTTGCCTTTATCGACACAAAGCCGAATAGATCAATACATCTATAAGCATTCCCTTATCTATAATGTAGAATAATGACCCAATGGTGGATACCGACAACAGATGAGGTTAAAAGGTGGAAGTATAGTAGTGAATATGACCAATTGAGCTATAGTCGATACATTTCACCTGTTTGAAATTAATTTCAAGGAAGATTATTGGTGACATTTTTCATTCATTTTGATTCCTAATTTTTTAATTTAATTTCTTTTTAGTGGCAGCTTTATAAGCTGGGCCCATCTTGACATCTAGACCTTAACTCATGTCAGGGTATCTGGTGATACTTTTTCAACATAGGCACAGAGCGTGTTATATGTAATACTAAGTGAAAGAGTATGGCGGGCTAAGGCTAGCGAATAGCGGGCCGTGAACTTGCTATAGCTGTATAATAATTAATTAATTAATTACACTTTATTCATTTTTGACTAGTACAGTAGCAAAAAACACAGAAATAACAATTGAGAATGAATTGTATATGTGTCGCATTGAAGGGTGAGTAGACGGAGGAAATAAATATATATGTTTCTATAAATATATAGCTTTCTTTCACGGGTAATGTTCGATTAACTCAATAGAAATAGATCGTTTTGATGTACAGAAAAACCGAGACGCGTGGCCGAGTGGTAACACACTGAACCGTCATTCGGGAGACCGGGGTTCGATTCCCTCCATAGTCGACCATCCTGACAGGGTTTCTTCGTGGTGTTCCTCTGTCGTTCAGGTTAATACTGGGATGGTTCCTTAACAACAGGCCACGACCGAATCCTTCCCACCATCCAAAGACACCTAATAAAATAACCTTTCATCTCATCATCCCATCCCATCCCATCATCTCATTCATCATCCACCGACGTCAATAGATCGTAGCCATCAGTATAGTGCGTCGTTAAAACCCAATATGATGATGTACAGAAAATGACACATTTAGCTGAATTTCTTTGTTGCACTACCAAAGGTGAAATATTCAGATAGAATATTTGTTCGAATTTTTCCCGCAACGTCTTAATCCTTTCGATTATTCAATGGAACAAATTGACTTTATGGTTATTCAACACATTCTAATATGCGACGTCTTTCGTAATATACAATATTTTTACTTATTTAATTTAAAAATAATATAGAATAGCATATTTATGATAATGATAATAATAATATAGTCTAATCGTTCATATTATGAATTAAACGTGCGCACGAGTCTGTGAGAGCGTTGTTCGTTCCCCTTCACTTGTTTTAGAATGCCAACTATATACGCGAGATCAGTTTCCTTCGACTCAATCAGTACACAATCGCCGTACTAACTACATAATAAAGGAATGAAACTGAAAACTACTTAAATACAAATAAAAAGCCCAAGGTTTTCCAGCAGTAGCAAATAAGGGAGGTATTCATAACCTTGGGTAGAAGTCGACTTCAAAACCATGTTCACAGTATCCAGAGTAGGCTCTAATTACGTTAACTACGGTCCTCATTAGATAATTAATGGCATGCATAGTAATTATTCATAATGAACTAAATAGTGTACATCAAGGTGAAAGAAAGCACATTCGTATTGAAAAGCAAATTCTTTCCGCCTATTTTATATTTCATTTATATTCGTTTCAACGACGCACTGTAATGATGGTCAAGATCTATTAGCGTCGGCGAATGATGAATGAGATGAGTTCAAAGATGATTCAATTAATTGTTTTCGAAGTTGGAAAAAGGTAGTCGTGTCTGGCTCTCAATGAACCATTCCAGAATTAGTTTCTGCTGCCACAACAAAGGGGTTAACTTCACTCAGAATTGTGGACCATCATGACAGAAATGGAACCTTACTCTCCCGAATACGTTTTAGTGCGCTTGCTCCCAATCCACCCGTTTCGTGGTTATGTTTTACTCTTCTCAAATGAGATAACTGACTGACCAAAATTGCATCCACTCTTCTTCTTCTTCTTCTTCTTCTTCTTCTTCTTCTTCTTCTTCTTCTTTTTCTTCTTCTTCTTCGTCTTCTTCTTGCATTGCCGCTATGAACAAACATTGGTGGTCATGTCAGTTACGGATGGAGTTAAGGATAGGTTTTATTTAACCTCACTTAAATATGATTTTTTGACATCGATGAAACCCCGTCATGTGTTGGTTGGATTCAGGTTCGTGTCAAATTGACACCAATATAATAAACTGCAATTATTAACCATAATTTCCGTAAGTTCGATCAATCAAGACCGTATAATATTGGAAAAACGGATAGAATCAATCAAATACAATTACGAAGAGAGAAAGAATCTGTGATAAACACAAGTACAGAGAAACAGAAAGGAGAAAGAAGATTTCAAGAAGAAGAAAAAAATCAAGATGATAAGCAGATTCAAGATTTTCTCGACCGCGCTCTGTGAATGTTTGAATTGGAATCTAACTCTGACATTATCACCCCAAGATGTATTGATGAGTCATCTTATGTTGAATTATTCTTTGGAGTTGTAAGATCGCCCTTGTAGTGCCTCTCCAAAACGATCCCACCTCTCATTGATTGCCTTCAATGGGGAACAATAATTTTGTATCAAGTTTCAATTTTATTTGAAAAAAAAAAGGAAAACATTACCGATATTGAGGATATTTTTTGATAAACAATTGGTGTTTGGGGTCGGTTAGGTTCAGGTTTGCCATTATTGTAGCCTAGTTGCCCAACCTATTCCTAATCAACCCTATCAACTATCAACCCTATATCTCATATAACCAATTCTATATCCAACCACAATCTCAAGTTCCTCAACCACGACTACAGACAGAAGACAATTTCTTCATCTGGTTCACGACGTCCCTCAACTTCCCGTTTCCCGATATTGAGGATATTTTTTGATAAACAATTGGTGTTTGGGGTCGGTTAGGTTCAGGTTTGCCATTATTGTAGCCTAGTTGCCCAACCTATTCCTAATCAACCCTATCAACTATCAACCCTATATCTCATATAACCAATTCTATATCCAACCACAATCTCAAGTTCCTCAACCACGACTACAGACAGAAGACAATTTCTTCATCTGGTTCACGACGTCCCTCAACTTCCCGTTCATCGCTTCCC
The DNA here is from genome assembly GCA_964007535.1 of Brachyptera risi. Lineage (NCBI taxonomy): Eukaryota > Metazoa > Arthropoda > Insecta > Plecoptera > Taeniopterygidae > Brachyptera > Brachyptera risi. The sequence goes on from OZ023328.1 coordinate 19,081,524, forward strand.
TATTATTTTCTGTCGATTAATAAGGTGAGAATATTGTGTGTATCAGGACACCGAACTGAAAAAATTTTCTCATTTTGTTGAATGACGTTTTATTGATTTAGTTTGACGTTCAGTTTAGTTTATTGATTGTGTTTCATTGATAATTTTTTTTTCCTCATCAGTAACGTATATCACATCTTCATTTCATACACGATCCATCCAGCTCATTCTTGTCCAGCTCATTACCGGTATTGAAAATGAGTACTCATACTTTTGTAGCGGAAAATATGTATTTGTCGCATAAGTGGATGAGTGTATGCGAAGCTACCATCTGATTACTGTCGATCATTGTCTGATTACTTCATGATTACTCATTACATACTGTCGAAACTATGATATGGTATACAGTACCACCGTAGTTAATTGTTATTTCATGATAGGATCCTTTTCATTTTCATCTTCATCTCATTAATTCACTCCATAACAATAATTTGATATTCATTCTGAGTCACTATGACAATCTTATTATGACCTGTTTCTTTTATTTTCATCAAATATGTAATCCAACATAGATCTGCATAGAACAACATAGAACAAAAAACAACATAGAACAACATAGAACATAGAACACCATAGATCATAGACCAACACAGAACATTTGGGTGGCAATTTCTTATTCATCGTGAATTTGTCAATCAAATTTGAAGCAATGCGATTAAAAAACACAGCGGAAATGAAATGTCACTTTTGTCTTATATTGTTTCGACTCACAAAATAGCCTTGTTTACAACTTACCATTGATCTCCACATTATTTTATCCAGGTTATGAGTACAACGATAAACTTTTTTTATCATTTGTTTTGAAGCGGAACCCGTTTTCAAGAGAACATTGAAAAACTCAAATTGGCTCCATGAATCAATCAATCAATAATCAATATTCTCGCTTAACCATTATAGGTTTCATGCATTCACCTTGTTTATTTGTTTCCTGAGAACAATCTCAATTATTTTAAGACTCATTCCGATTCACTACTTTACCTTGAGATTCTTTCAATCGTTTTGTTCTCACTGACTATTTATTAGGTGTTGGTTTGTGGTGTGAGAAAATCACTCGATATTGTGCTTTACTCACATAATGCTTCAGATTCGAGACAATTACATGTGTTTGCCCATAACGGAAGACTATGGATATTGCCCACTAAGTTAGTATTGACGATTGACAGTCCTGATAACCCACTGTTTCTTGGGAGTTTCGAAACGACAATTAGCTATACCATGGGTCTCTCCAAGTAGATTTATAGAACAATGATATATATATATATATATATATATATATATATATATATATATATATATATATATATATATATATATATATATATATATATACCATTGTACGACATGAAAAAGTGTTGAAGACGTTACTTTTCGACGTTTCATGCTTTTCAAAAGTTAACATGATTACAATAGGTTATTTATATATATGTTCATGTTGAAAGCATTCATTCGAAAATATCGTGAAAATATTAAATGGTATGAAGGAGAAAAACATACAATTTACGAGAACTATACATCTCTAAAGGCTAGTATTCACAAAAAGTGAAGGTCATCCACCAACAAAATAGTTGTAAAAACATCGTTGTTTACATAATCACGCTGCAACTTCACTAATTCAACACATTTGAAATATGTAGTTGCGTTACTCAACGTAAACGTCGTCAAGGAAAAATTACAATACCTCGGTAATAACACCGGCATACAAATGCGAGGGTAATATTTATGTTTGTTATGGTGGTAGAAAACATTTCTTTCTCAATAGTTAACATCATAGTTATAACTTCAGAATATGCAATGGGGCTGTTTTGTCAGCCTGCGTGGAGCTAGCTCGAGTCCACTTTCGTTCACCAACATTTGGACAACACATTGTTCATTTCAGTAAAAAGTTTTTATTCATCAAATATTATATTATGGAAATTAAAGCAGAATTAGTTTGCCGAGATTCACTGCTTTCTAGATTCGATATTTGCCAAACAATGAAGTACTGTTTATATGCCTCAAGGTGTGTAGAATACCAGAGTCGATATAAAGTAGCAAAAGTAGAACTACTTAAACGACTTTTAAACCTTATTCAGATATCTCTCCCAACTTATAACGCTTTATACTGCATTTGACTATAGTATGGTGGCCACGATTTCAATATGGGAATTGAATTTGAAAGTGCATTGTTATAATAAAATGACCGAGAGCACGACTACCAACCGCAAACAAGTGAACGGAATATTTGGGTATAATACAAGTTCAAGGTTGGCTGCATGTGATTTTGCCAAATATTATCAAAAGTGCCATTTAAAGTGCCACTCACTTTCTTTTAAAGACAATCTAAAACATAATATGCAATTATGACAGCTTTGAGATTCAACTCTTTTGTTAAACGCTACGGTTAAAAACACTGGCTGCTTGCATATATCTGATTTTAATCATTTTTTTATACAATTTTTGTCGACATGTTTCGTCTGTGAAAGTTATTCAGTTTCGAGCTAGTTCCTAATCCAAGTCAATCATATTGTACTTTTGTTTTGTAAAAGAAAGGTGTTTATGAATAATTATCATACACTCAATTTCATTGGCTTCATAACGGCGTGCGATCAACTCCTATAATATAGGAGAGATATCATCAATAAGGTCAATAAGTGAGATGAGAAACTATGCAACATTCATTCATGCACTTAATTCAATTAATTCTGTGTCAGCTAGCGATCTTATAGCAGACTATGCAATTAAAAACATGTGGTTGAATACTTAATTCCATAGTAATTTATTCCTGAGACGGGTTCACTGAGCGCTTCACTTGAAGAGACCATGAGTGTTGGTGTTCGATTCCCGACGTGCCCGATCACCGCCAGTGATGTTTGTCATGGTACACATGCGGTCATATGAAGTGGTTGATCAAGATATATTGAAATGTATCCTGAAGAAAATAAACATATCAAAACTAAAACTAAAGCAAAACTAGTAAAACTAATACTGAACAAAAAACAATAAAACAAAAGAATAAAACCACTAAACTAAGCAATAAAACTAGTAGGTGTTTACCTATCAGTAAGGTGAATTTGAGGGATCACTCCTTAACAATGGGCCAAGACCGTTTCCTGTCCACCTAAAACACCTGATAATTAATTACCTTTCATATTCCGATCTTCTCATCACGTCATTCATCAATCACCGACGCCAATAAATCTCAGTTATCAGTTCAGTACTTTGTTAATCTCAATATAAATATAATTGGAAGTACAAAATGCATGAAAATATACTACCACACAACTCCAACATTCTAATTGATCGTGATTAGCTTCTGTCTTGGTATTCTGGTTCAATATCATAATGTTCATATAATAATAATCATATCATATACAATAATGATACAGCGTTTTGAATAGCAAAAATATGTTAATTGAGCTAATCAATAATCAAGGTTCGAATATATCATTGGTAACCACAGAAACAATAAATGATAACAAGTTCATACGCTAATTATCGCTCAATGAACAAACTTATTTTTCTCAAAACCGGACCTAAATTTACTCCGATGATGGAAGCAGAATCAAGTCTCGATAATTCTCAAAATCTTTTCGAACTACAGTAATGTTGAAAGCGAGCCTTGAGCTTCATGTAACAATTGTTTCGCTACTATTATTATTTCAACTAATATTATTTTAATTCGGAAAGTTTAATGATCCATTTACATGCTATAATCGACCTAATAACATATTCTTACATCCATATGACTTGATTCATAAATACACTGGAGCAGAACAGAATATTGAGTATATCTATTTTGACCTGTTAGCAACAGACAACTCGGGGCGGGCAACCTAATTATATTGAGATTGTGGAAAGTTGAACATATATAAAAATATTGGACGACGATTAATTTATTAATTATTCTATTATTAGCAATTGACAATCATTAAAGCATTTGCAAGAATTTGGTAAGGTAAGTGAACACATTGCTGCCGAAGGGCTATGATATCAATTCATGGTGTAACGACGTTTAGAACCTGGGGGCAGAGATCGATATAGAAACCGATTGAGAGAGAAAGAGAGAGAGAGAGAGAGAGAGAGAGAGAGAGAGAGAGAGAGAGAGAGACAGAGAGAGAGAGAGAGACAGAGAGAGAGAGAGAGAGAGAGAGAGAGAGAGGGGGGGAGATAGAGAGAGAGAGAGAGAGAGAGAGAGAGAGAGAGAGAGAGAGAGTGAGAGTGAGAGTGAGAGAAAGAGAGAGAGAGAGAGAGAGAGAGAGAGAGAGAGAGAGAGAGAGAGAGAGTTTTCCAGTCGAGTTTTATATGTAAACCAGAGAGAGAGATTAGAAATAATCAATAATGCGAATTAAATTCCATTGACTATTGAATTGTCATTAACTTGAAAAGCAATCATAGTGTAATTCTAAGTGGGCATTCGAATATTTTAAGGTAAGTTTGAATTTATGACTAAATTCAAATATATAATATCTATACATAAGTTTGATGAATGAAGAACATTTTGATGGCGACTATGACAGTTGGATAGCCCTACCGTAAACTTCAACTTCAATCGGTTTCATTGAAATTTATTTTTGACTCGTATTCTATATTTCCTGCCTGTTGCATGTGTTTTAGATTTCATCAAGTGAATGGATTAGTCACAATTATGATTTCATGAGCTTTTGAATCAGAAAAAGAAGACCATGAAGGTAAAAACACATACAAGCTGATAACATCCATTGGGAAGATAGCTCTGAGATATAGTGTATTCCGAAGGAAATATTGATTTGATTTTTAGCGATGATGGTCATGCGATCTAAATCGGTTATTTCGGCGTACATTTGTCTGTTTGTTACTCATGTATGCGATCTACAGGTCGCTAGGAAGAACTGAACCACAAAACACTTTTTCCATCCATTCAATAACTTAATACCGGTATTCAAAAATTTTGGCAACAATCAGTCAGCTATAAATTGAGAAATTGATGTTCGGAATTTTGAAAATACTCATAAGAATAAGATTTTGCATTTTTTGTTTCCAATAATATCGAAACTTGATACAGACTATTGTTTCTCATTTGAGGCTATGTATGAAAGGTGATAACATGAATAATATGATGAGAAAAAATGAGTTTTAAATCTAAAATCATTTATATTTTTAGACATTCAAAGAGCAACAATGACAAACATGTTTGACAAGTTTGATTTAATCAGTCAATCGGTTATCAAGGTGTGAAGATTTACTTTTCATATGAATATCTCGCTCATTTTCAACAGAAAAATTTTTGCTCATTTTTCATTTTTTTCATTCTGGGTTTTCCTGATTGTATAATTAATTTTTTGTCCCAGTTTATCGTTAATAAAATAATACGTGAGTGTACTGAAAGTTACTTCGCAAGAGTATCAAATTATGAAGTTTTTTTGTAACCTAGGAAAACGCGGGATTTGCGTTGTGAGATGAGCTTAGAAGTATGGAAATCTAGAATGAAAAATATTTCGTTAGATCAATCCACTTCTACGGACCTTGGATTACTTCGAACGTTCAAAAACCTTACCAGCAACTTGTTGATATTTGTATATTTATAGTGCTGCAACCTGTCGCATATACACTTTGCAAAACCAATTGATCCCAACCTTCAATAAAATTGATATTTTTATTGCGTTTTCTTTGTTATTTGTCATCCAAATGTTTTGAATGTCACTGAAAATATCTGTGATTATGTTTTAATTCCACATTCGATGAAAATTTTGAAGTTTTTTTTTTAATTTTACATATTTCAAGTATTTTCCATCCGCGTTATTCTTATGAGGATTTCTCAAACTTTCCGAATTTTTTCCGAAAAAACCTTCCGACCGATTTTTCTTTAAAAAAATTATCTCAACCTATTTTGGTATAACAGAAATATGTAAAAAAAGTTTCAAGTCGATATGTATTTTTTCATGACCTGTATTTTGAGCACAAAATTACAAAAAAAAAACATAAAAAAATACCCCATCTTTTTCGGTATGTGAAAAGGAAATCTTCACTACGCTCATCCAATATAATATTGGTGAGTTTTCTAATTTTTTTTTCAAAACTTTCAAATATATTTGGCAGAAGTGGTGTAACCGATTGTGTCTCAATACAGAATCGAAACATAGTTGATGATACTTGTGTATGTCAAATTTCGACTGAATTTGTATCCTCCTTTGACTTGTGGAGCGCTAAATAAAAAAACCTAATACTTCATTTGGTGATATCATAGGCTGTTGGCCATAGGTTGTTAGGTTGGATTTTTTCAGCAGTGTCTCATCGAAACTGTACGTTTCCTTAGTCAATGTCTCTTCGAGTGTATAGTCAACGTAATATCACCAGCGCTCGAATAAGAAACAACTCACTGGGAGCACGCTACAACAGTGCATGCAAATAAGATTTGTGTTCATGGAGGAGCATCAATAGAGGCACACAAAAACACACATAGAAAAGTTTGAGGTCCGATGCAGACTTGTACTCTATTATCGATGACAATTACTATAGCCGTAGACAATGTTCAGTTATGGAGCATGTCTTTCAACTATTATATCATATCAATGCATTATGAACACACGACGTGGTAGCTAAATACATAATGAGTAATAATTTCAGATATACAATATGCATAATAACATAATAGGGCATATCAACAACTTAACAACATAATGTTCAACTTCAAATACCCACATTGTTGAAATAATGTGGGGTTTAATTATAGTGAATGACTATGAAATCATTTCTCATAAAAACAAATATGATCCATACATAATTCTAGCAATGTCCAAACTCTATTGACTAACATTGACATGCGTGCAAGACTCTCGCCGTATTAGATTGAGGTTAGAATGCATTGTACAAAGTTTAATAGAGCGTTCGATCGGACTCGAATCTGTCACGACATTGATAAAATATTAGTCGCTCGAAGTTAAACGCTTGCCAAATCGGAGATATATTTAATAAATACCTTCCACCTTGATTTACTGCTCATTCACTTGTATATCGCATAACGTGGTTCTGCCGATCAAACGGGTCTGCCGGGCGATCGTGTGCAATAACATTACTGTAAAAACACTTTCATAGGTCATTTGTGTTTATTCATCGGAATTAAAATATAAATATGGTCTGCTGTTAACGAGACTCACATAATATTGGATATATAAGTTTAACGAGCGTGATATAATCTAGAGTCTTGACCACGCACTTCACCGACGGAATAATAAGAGGCCTAATCTGTGTTTTATCAAGTAGGCCTATTGCACAACTTTGATTTACAAAGATATGCGGTGTTAATTATTGAAGTTTATCTCCATTTCTGTTTGCCTGTTGCCAATTGGAATGTATACATGTTCTTTATGATCTTGTTGTGCAGAGGTGAGAAAAACTTGATCGTGTCTGATAGTGAGAAATCATTCAGCGGCTTAAACGACAGAGAGAAACATAGTTCAGAGTGGGCGACCGGCAAGAATCGAACTCCGGTCCTAAATACGGTTAAAACCCTAAAACAAATTGAGTCACCCAACCTTAGTAGACTTGAGTCGTCGGTAGTAGACAGTATACAGAGACAGAGGGAACCGCGAAAAACATCTAGGACGGACGGTGGTGAGAATCGAACCGAGTCCCAATCTATCCTCATCTCCCAGTCACATGAAGCAAGCATGTTATCATTGAGCTACCTGTGCTGGTAATTTTCACATGTGATACTCCTTCTCCAAGGGCAGATGCTTCCCACATCATGTCTCATATAATGTATGATACTAATAACTTAAACCCTGGTAAATAGGTCGCAATAGTTCACACAACCTTCAACCATGAAATACATGAAAATGAAATAGAAATAGTTCAATTGTAAGTCGAATTTCTACTACTGGAAAAACTAATTTTCACTCTCAACAATTAATGTCATAAAATGAATGATGTGGTCAGTATTGAATATTATCCAGTCATTTCCACTATTTCTGGAGCTGATAAGGTACATGAGAACGGAATCAACTGGCTCTAAAAGAACATGAACTCCTTTACAAGATATCAAACAGTAGAGTTACTTCATAAAATCAATTACCAATCAAGCAATAAATCTCTTACCAATCTAGATTCATTTCAAAGAACTTTATAACCTTCCATACTGAAACAAGCACTCATAAATGAGCCAATACGTTATTGCATGTAGACATTCTTTTATTACACGAGTTGAGTCGAGTTGAGGTTCATTTTCAATTGTTATGCTTCGTACTAATACTATATGTGTTTTGCTCAGAATGGATTCATATTTTTCCGTTCATGAGTATTGTGATGAATATATTCTGATAATTAATCTATTTGTAATGTATTAATTCATGACATCACTGTACACTCGAAAGGTTAATATATACCATCTCTCTTGGATGAAAGTGCGATGGTGAAAAATAAGACTATTCCGAATCACAATCAGTTATTGATATTTTTTTTAGACGAGCTTTAGCGAGGATTCAATTTGACATACTGAAAAAAATTGGTGTTCGTTTTTATGTTTTTTTTTTTTTTTTTTTTTTTTTTATGTTTTTTTGTCGGTTCTCCACAGGTCAAACGGCTACAGCTATCAACTTCAAACTTTTTTTCGTCATGGTTCCTCATCTAACTTAGATCTGTATAGTTTTGTGGCATTATCGGGTGGTAACTTTTTTTTTATGAATTTTAGAAATTTCAAAAATCCCCATTAGAATAACCCGGAGGAAAATACTTGAAAATTCAAAATTTTTCAAGACCTCTCAAATTTTCGCCGAATATAAAGGAAACTATTAAGCACATAATGAGAGATTTTTCGCATCAATCGGATGAGAAATAACGAAGAAAACGCATTTATAAAGCATTTTCCCATCAATTTAGTCTATTACGGGAACCAATTAAATCTATAGCAACAAGTGTCACCAATTAATTCAAAACGATTGAAACGAATGAAGAGGAAGGCCGTGACATAACTGATTCTCGTAAGGGTTTTGAACGTTTGGAGTGATCCAAGGTCTGTAGATGTAGATTGGGTTGACAAATTATTTTTCATTCTAGATTTATATACCCCTAAGCTCGTCTAACAACGCGCATCCCGCGTTTTCCTAGTATTTTGCAATACTTCAGAAATGCTGTGGATGCAATTATATGCAAATGCAATAAGGCTTTCAGTTTCGATGACATTGTTATTGTTGGAAGGAATCTGTGCTTGTAGTTCTTTCGGCACAAAATAATACATAACATACAATAGTTTAATAAAAACACAAGTGCAGTGTTTCATTAAAAGATGTAATCAGTAATATCTTGAATACATTACATTCTTGACATCGGAATAATCTAATTAAAAGATAGCAGAGACAATCATTGTGATCCAACTGTGTGTGGGAATCGAGCGACTCTATGGAACCATTACTTATTACTCAAGAATGTAGTCGAAATACATGAAAACAAGCTATATGATTGTTTCTTGAGGAGTGCAACCTTAAACCGTATCCAATATACCTATCAGTATAGACTGCGCCAGTGCCATTCCATGCAAGGTGAGGCCAAGACACATACTAGGCGCGGGCAACTAGGCAAGAAACCATGTGACTGAGGCAAGGCAAGAACCACACTGGGACAAATATATAAACTGGTCTGAGACATGGAAGTTGATTTATCTTAAAATGAAGATGAATTTTGTTTTCCCAATATTTAGGAAGATTCAGTGTATTAGATTGGAACATATATACGATTGGCATTCAGAGATAATATTCATATTCATATCTATACGAACACAATAGTGACGTAACTCTTCAATCTCGATATTGTATCATTTTATATCACTAGTCAAACGCGAAATATGCGTTGTAAGATGAGCGAGATATCTGAATAAGGTATAAAAGTCTTTGAAGTAGTTCTACACTTGCTACTTTATCGACTCTGGTATTCTACACACCTTGATATCTGAATAAGCTATTAAAGTCGTTAAAGTAGTTCTACTCTTGCCACTGCATTGACTCTTGGTATTCTACACACCTTGACGCATATAAAAAATACTTCATTGTTGGTCAACTCTTGAATCTAGAAAGCAGTGAATCTCGACAACTTAATTCTGTCACAATTTTTATGATATATTTTATGAATATTATCAGTCATTTTATTTTTTTTCTTCAAAACGACTGATCAGAATTGCTTAAAAATCGTAATAATGTGTAAAATCCATGTATACACATTTAGAGAAAATTTCATTCCATTTGGAGAGATTTTATTTCTCAACATTTTCCGCCCAGCCAAATCTTATGGGGTTTTTAGAAACTTTGAGATGATGATTCTCAAAATCGGTCCGACCGATTCATTCCAAAAACTATACAGTTCTAAGTTGGATGAGTTTGCGTGTAAAAAAAAAGTTTCATGTTGATCAGTCAACCCTTGCGACCTGTGGAGTGCTTACAAACAGAAAAAAAAAAACAAAAAAAAACACACAGACAAAGCCCTATAAGAGTGGGATGGAGACTTCGCTACGCTCATCAAATGATTTCTTCATTTCAACATCTCCTATAAGTTTGTATATATGAGTTCGTTGGTTTGATAATCATGAATCATAAAAATACCAAAGTGATAATATTGAATCTTTCAAAAAAATCTAGGTTTTGTATATTCAAACAATTTTGTTATCAAATATAGAAGAAATTTCGAACAATAACATGCTTGATAGCATTATTTTTTTTTTAAATAACATTGAAACTTGATACAAAATCATTGTTCCCCAATTAAGGCTATGGATGAAAGATGGTATTATAGAAAGCAAAAAAAATCAACCATGCAATAGTATGATTTTAGTTTGATTCTCTGAGAAAACCATGTTCCAAGACATTCGCTGTCAGGCTAGCAAACCCTAATCAGGTGACTCAACGCCACCCCTCAGAACCCCCAAGCATCTCGGCTCCATTCGCTAACAAACAATTTCTTGTCTACATATGGATAGTCTAAGGGGGCAACACTTGTATTATCAGACTTAAAGAAGACAACCAAAGTGTGATGATACAGAAACGGAACTGAGACGAGTGGGTCAGTTGTTGGATTACTGTACCGTCATTCAGGAGACAGCCGTTTGATTTCCGTCATGGCCGACCATCCGGACCAGTTTTATCGTAGCCCTACTTTGTCGGTGCAGAGTTCATGATGGTATTTTCCCCATTATTCAACACAATTTTCATAGTTACCCTTCATCTCGTCTTTTCATCATTTCACTCATCATTCAGCGGACGACAACGCCAATAGATTCAAGACATCTTTGGAGTGAGTCGTTGGACCTAATTCATATAAATACATGGATATATGTTGTGACAAAATTAAAATCTCATCATTTTGATAAATTGAAACTCAAATAACAGATGCATGCTGATGTAATAAAAGTTGCGATGGTTACAAAGTGATTCCATTGTTCACTCAAAAATCGTACATATATTCCCAGAAAGCTTCAGTTTCCGTGGCATTGAGTGATATTACAGAATACGATTGTACAGATTAGATCCAATAGTCAAGAATACCAATCAGTAGACATTACAGAAGTATTTCGGCAGCTAGCTTCCTGCTACCTCAGTTGCATAACACGTATTATTACTTTCGCATATCTCACTTCAAGGCAATTGTTTTGATTCACGTAAGTTATTAGGTGGGGTCGATACTGGAGCAAGGCATTATCACTTAGGCGTTATAAGTCCTAATTCGTGGTAACCGACACTAACCACACGAGTAAAAACATCGCAGCGTACATGTTATAATCTGTTTGAATTATGTACTAAAAACTGCTCGTTTTTGATGTGGTTAAGCAGTAATTCATGTAGGTAAAACAATACCACAGTATTTATCCAAACAAACATATAATATTACAAAAAAATGAATGTGAAAGTATGGAACGAAACAATAATCCGCTTATTATTATTTCTTCAAAACTGCCGTTGAATTATCAGTTATTATTTACTATTAATGATAGACGTATTGAAGGCCGATAAGATATTTCTTCAAACTTGATAGTTTGTTAATGTTTGGTCTCGTATGTACTGACTATAGTGATTATAAAATAACTCTACGGTGACGCTATAGTTATTTCACATACGCATGTATGTGTACAGGAACTAATCTAAGGTTAGACTCAAATCCATACAAGATTTTTGGAATATGAAAGTGAAACTCCTATTGTTCAAATATGTAATGATTGAATGAATTATCAAAAAAAAGCGAACGCTTTGGAAACGGCCTCGCGTTGAAGAATGAGCTGGAAAATCAACACCAGTACTTTTTTCACCTGTGTTTTTAATTTATGGGAATATGATAATTAAAATTTGAAAAAATGAGATTATTATTCAATTCTATATGAAATAAGAATCAAATCTCAAGAGGATATCAATGTAATCAATCTAATCATGTACTAATCTAATCGAACTAATCTGACCAACCTCACAAAACTGGCCTAATATATAATTCGATCTAAATCTTAACCTTACACTGATCTGATCTAGCCTGAAACTAATTTGATAGAAATAACATTCGATAGTCCCGAATTCACTTTTCAGTTGCATTCCACACTTCACTTTATCCTGCGACAGTCGAAAGCTCTATCGGAATTGAACTTCACTTCAACGGATCCTAGATAGATGCACAGTGCCAACTATACTGATTACAATTTCTGGACTTCGGAGAAGTAACAAGCATTGTCTATATTTGTATGGTATAATTATTAAAAAATTGAAAATATTTGAAAAAATTGATCGTGTGACATAGTAATGAGCTCCAAATTTGGGCACACAATCGATAATGATCATACATCCATTCTTTCCTGATTATACCAGATACCTGATATCTTCAACCATCGATAATATAACTTGGTACGTGCAGGTGCTATTACATGCTTAACCCTTAACCAATGAACGTCAATCAATTATTTCTGTCTGTCTGATATTTGAATGATATATCGGACAATCTTCCAAGGGGCGAAACGTCTACAAATTATACAATCAAAGGCAAGCTAATTGGTCGCTGTTTTGGTGGCAAACTACTAGCTACGCCTTCCAACAGTAAATCATGGCATTATCATATTATTTATTTTATTACAATACTTCTATTTACGAAAAAAAGAAGATTCCGAGCGTCCGTCCCCCTATCTCACATCACTATCGCGCGGGTGGTTCAAGCCTTATTCTCTCGTGGATACAAGAACTATACAACTTGTTAAGCTACTCTCTGTGGGCTAGAAAATTTGTACACACCCACCCACCTGTTGTGAGGTAATTATATAATATCGTGGATCAGGGTCTGAAAAAGAAAACTTTCATTATTTCGAACTGTTGCCATCTTGTATCATTTCTACGAGTACTCGTTTTAATCTATATTATTAGATTGTTTCAGTGTTTTGACCTGCCTTGCAATACACAGGTATAGATACATTCTTAGAACAATCAATATTATTACATCATTGCCTAATCACTGCCTCATTTAAAGGACCTTTCAATGATACTTTTTGATTGAATCAATTTATACTTTTGCAATAGTTTATTGTTTTAAGGTGGGTTAGATATTTGTATACAGCTTGGTTATCAGGCACGAATAGTGATGGTGAAATATAACCCACCAGGAGATAATCTAGTGAAATAATTCTTCGAGTTATTGGGAAAGATGATGAAGAAAAATGATTTATTAGTGAAAATGAAATATAATTAATCTATATTTTTCACTGCTAATGTATTTAGTTGAATATTGGTACAACTGTGTACCATTCATTACCTTAAATCATCGACAGTCACTGTTAAACAACA
>OZ023328.1:19100310-19102810 GCA_964007535.1 Brachyptera risi
GTGTTCGATCAAAATTCGTTTTTCACGTAAACTTGGATTAGTTTCTTCAATCATGATATGGAATAAGATTGAATATCATATTCCAGAAACTTCGATATTGACAGTTCACGGCGTGAAAACTTGTACACGTTCAGCAGGCGTCAGATGCCACCTGCTGACAAAATCATTGCACAAAATTGGTTTCTATTAAACTTCTTTCCGTACGTTTGACACATTTCAAATCATGTAGCTGATGACTGTATTCATATATCCACATTTTTTTCATTTTTTTAGTATTTTGGCTCTCCACATGTTATATGTACATTTTGTCTTTATTTTATTTGGCCAATTAATCAGTAGGATAATCTCAATTTTTTATTTCGAGCAGATTTCTTGAACCAAATACGTTGTCTGAATTGTTCAAAATCTATTCAGTTCTCCGTCAGATAAGACAGTGTGCATACAAAATGTATCGACTTGTGCATTTCGTACACACAAAAAAAGTATCAGTGGAAGTGCCATAAAATTTCGCAAGGAGGTCTTCGAGAATCCGCTCATCTATAATGACGACGAGATGACATGAAGTGCGTTCCACCATTATAATTGGACTATTGTTGTTACTATTACACCATTATTGGAGTGAACTTTATAAACGTGCATTTTATCGTGACTCGAAAGGGCTTTACCGTGACCCGAATAGGCTAAACATGCGAAAAACGTGTCTGGACTGGCTATAGGCGTGCGTTTAACGCGACTGGAGTGCGTGTTTAGAAAATGCATATAATGTAAAGTAGAAAATGAGCTGAAAATTTGCGATACTCAAAAGTCTCATCATAGAAATGAATTTCTGTCAAGTGTTGGCTACTTGCTGGCAGATCGATATGTCACTAATGTCCAATGATTGTTAGCAAACTTTGTCGGACAGATATTCAGGTTATTAGACAAATTTTAGAGCCAAATTTCATTAATCTACTCAATTATTCGCAGTAAAAGTGCGATCAAATGTACGCGAGATTTTATGTATATCCTATTGGTTTTTAGACATACCAAGTACTTCACACAAACTTGGTTGATAAGTTGAGAAGGATTTGTGTGATTTGAAAACGGACTCAAATTTTGATGAAAATGTTCATTAAAATTGTAGGCCCATGCGTTATTTAATTGTATCACTAAAATTGATTCGAACAATCATTTCAAGCAGATTCGAAACTTGAACTACTAAGATACTCCACTCTATGGTTGAATGAGACTAAACTCCTGTGCACACTTCCATTCCCCTCATCTACGTTCACAATTAGTAATAGTGACTTCCCAGACTACGCAGGCGCGATTCACGGTCTAACCGAGAGCCTATCACAATCTACAATTTATGTATTCATTTATTCATCATTGTTTTTATTAGATGAGCGTAGCGAAGCTTCCCATTTCACACCCTGAAAAAAAATGGGCTTCGTTTTTATGTTTTTTTTTTTGTAATTATGTACGTGGCATACAGGTCAGAGAAATGAATCAATCAACTTGAAACTTTTTCTGAACGTTGGTGTCATACCAGAATATGTTGGGATTGTTATTCAGAGGAATCGCTCGGAAGGTTTTTCCGGAAAATAATCGGAAAGTTTGGAAAATCCTCATAAGAATAACCCGGAGGAAAAAAACTTGAAAAACAAGAATTTTTCAAAAGCTCTCAAATTCTCACAGAACATGAAAAATTTCATTATACACCTTTTCAGAGATTTTTACAACAATCGAATGAGAAATAATGAAGAAAACGCAATAAACGTGTACATTTTATTGAATATTTGGAACAATTGGTTTTGCAAAGTGTTTATGCAACAGGTTGCAGCACTATGAATATCAACAAGTTGCAGATAAGGTTTTTGAACGTTCGAAGTAATACAAGGTCCGTAGATGTGTATTGAGCTGACAAGTTATTTTTCATTCTAGATTGCCATACTTCTAAGCTCATCTCACAACGCGCATCACGCGTTTTCCTAGTACAGTATAATATACTGTATATAGGTATAGTGAGAATAGAGCAGGAGCCCCGTAAAAACATGTGTCTCACTATCTGCAAATTCAGCACGCTTTCAACACTTCATAACGACGTGTGGTGTTAGTACAGGGTGAGGGGTTCGAAGAGAGTAGAGCCAAATAATTTGAAGTAAAAAATAGGGATGAATTTCATTTCAACATTGCGTGAGATACCTTGAGGCATTATCTTTCGTCCATGATATAATTCCATAATAATGATTGAATCAGATCACTGTATTTCTTACTGGCCACAATAATTTGAGTGTACCACCCGAACAATTAGTAAATTTCGTGTGCACCTGATTTCAGATATCAAAGGAATTCAGGGAGATAACACGGGATTTCAAGAAGAATTCAAGGAATTTCAAGAAGATTTCAAGGGATTCCATAAAGATTTCATGACAAGTGTACACCAGATTTCAGGAGTTGTTATAACCCCTCTTCGACACCACCTATTTGATATTGTTAGACAATGAACTCAATTGCTTAC
>OZ023328.1:19107810-19152810 GCA_964007535.1 Brachyptera risi
GAAAACTCGTCACCCGCTATTTAAATATACGGAAATAATTACTGAAGCTGTGTTCTATAGAAAGTCTTCCCCACCCTAGGTCGTCACCAATAATATTACATCTATCGTTGCCGCGAGTGTTACGACTGAAATCTGTTTCAATAATTTTGTGAAGCGACTATATA
This sequence comes from Brachyptera risi, assembly GCA_964007535.1. Lineage (NCBI taxonomy): Eukaryota > Metazoa > Arthropoda > Insecta > Plecoptera > Taeniopterygidae > Brachyptera > Brachyptera risi. Next base: position 19,107,975 of record OZ023328.1, read on the forward strand.
TATGAACACGTGTACTTAGATTTCAGTCGAAACACTCGCGACAACGAGAGATGTAATATTATTGGTGACGACCTTGGGTGGGTGAGACTTTCCACAGAATACAGTTTCAGTAATTGTTTTCGTATATTTAAATAGCGGGTGACGAGTTTCCATCGAACAGACATTCCGAGGGGTGGAGATGCAATTAATAGATGTAATTATATATTATAACAGACTTTCTGAGTGTCGACTTAAACGAGTGACGACTTTCCAAGGGGTAGAGATTCAGACAACCCGACAGTACATCTCACGTCAACGGATTCATGTTCATTTATACGCGTAAAATCTGTCTGGCGAGAACTTGACTTTTAAGTATACGCCATTCCGTATTATTGTCTTGGTCGTGTTGAACTAAAATACCGCTCTGATCTAGAGTATGCTATAATAATTACTCACTTATCACAGATTATTATATACCTTACAATAAAGTTATCATGCACCTGTTTATCGTTAGGATATCGTACAATACCCTCTACATTCATATTGAATAAGAAAACGAAATGCCTCGGGACATGAAATGTAAAAACGATCATGTTATACAAGTGTTAATCAGATCCATTATGTAACTGAAACAACTATTTAGGCTGAGAATCGTTATACATTTAAAAACACTTGGACAATCATATATAGGACAAAAATAATTATAATTACTTTCAACAATCCTGCCGGCAATGTTACGAGCGACTTTCTATAAGTGATAATAATACAGTCTATACTTAAAATGTCAATACAGAATTTTGATTGTACCACTAGTAATGAGATAAGTAATAAAATATTTAAAGTTGGACCATGCGCTCGGGTGATTAATTAAAAGCTCTGTGTGCTAGTGTTATACCGCTTTGCATGATGATTGTATAGAGTATGTACCTCGGGCGAGGAATTCCATTGGCAGAGTTCATTAAAGGGTTCGGAAGTTGTTATAGTATGATTTGTTGTTTCCTACTCGTCTTTTTGCTGATTATAAATAAATATAGTGAATCGTTTGTTTCATAGAGCTAAATATTCACTACCAAAGATCCCGTTTTCGAGGTGAACATGTTAATCTGCATGTAGATTATGCAGATCAAGAATTCTGCTTTGACTGTTAGTTATGTGTATATATTATAATTATCATATTGATTATTATTGGCATTCTCATAATCAATATATAGTATATCCATTCTGTTAGTATGTGAATGAGGTTTGTTTTATTGATCTATTGGTTCTGTTATTCGTGTCTTTTTTTCATCACATCGTTTGTTCTGTCGATTTCGTTATTTTTGTTGTATAATTATATAAAGTTCTCTAAAGTTTGGGTGACAGGAATTGGGATGAGATAGAAGAAGAAGGAGGAGGAAGTGCAGGATCAGGCCAAGAAGAAGTAGAAGAAAGAGGATGTGCCTGGCAAATCCAAATCGATTCGTTTTTGCCTTAGTTTTCATGCACTCACTTAATTGACTTTGTTGGTAAAATTATCAGAAAAAAAGTTATGTTTTATATGTTTCTGCTATCAGTTCCGTTGGTAATCCTAGCTGTATTTTTTCTTTCAATATGTTTGAACCGCCAGTATGTTAATTGGTTCCGTTACAATTATCTGTCTGGTATTTGATCGCCAGTCGCTCACAGACAAAAGTGAAAACTGAGCTGGCTAAGCAACTAGTACAATCATTTCCAACAGGTACAATTTATTCCACATTTTTGTCAATTCTTGTGGAGGCGAGCCAAATGGAGCAAACGACAAGGGTTTCAGGCACTAAATGAGAGTATGAACACTTTCACAATGAACTTCTTTGCGCGTCTTGTCTACATAAACGCATATCTTATAACGTAGTGGTGCGCATCGGAAGCGATTAGCTGAATATTAGTGTGTTTTTTGGTGATGAGTTTTCAAAGATTGAAATATCACAATTATTATAATGTCATTGAAACATATGTGGTTTGACTTACCGTATGTATAATATGAATGTAAAACTAGTTGACCAGCTTATACAGTTAATCCGCAAAACCCACACCGTCTACTATGCATTTCGTTCAGTCGTGTCTGATAGGTATGTTCGGTAATATCCGCGAAGAATATCAAACAGACATATGAAAGAAAGAAAAAGAAGAATATGAAATATAGACTTACACAATCTTAAACTCGATTGACCTACACTTACACACTTGACTTATACATTATTATTTGTCGGGACTTGACACACAATTGACATATTTTGGATATGTACACAATTCGAGTAATTTGAAAAAAATGGGGTTCCTATTAGTAACTTCCAGGAACAGTAATGGCCAAAGTTCAACAAATGTCCCATCAATGTTAGCATGATTGCTCTAATTAAACCTATGTACACTTCTCTCATTTTAATTGAGAGTATAGAATATATTTCCCTTACTCGATTTTCTATTTTTTTTTGTCATTCAGGTTCAATTTCAAATTCGAGATAGAAAGACATAGTCTCTGATTCGTTCACGAGTTATTAATACTGGGAAAACGCGTTATGTGTTTTGTATTGGTGGATGAGCTAGAACATATCAACATATCTTTGGTTGGTTATAAATATATCCACCTTGAGATCCAAACAATTACGTCACTTCCCTCCTGTTTTATTCATTACTGATTCCAATTAATTTCTTCAATAATAAGGAAATTCTTGTTCTAATCGTTCTTAATCAATTGTTGACACCTTGTTGCTTGGATTTAATTGGTATCTTGATAGCTTCGAGTGATGTAGAAACATTGCATTATATATTTTGTTACATCAAAACGGCTGATCCGATTTGAGTGAAAGTTCGGAATAAGTATCAGTATGATATTGAAATTCCGTGAAAATTTGAATTCTTTTAGAGGAAGTATTTTCAACTGATCATTTTTTCTGGCTTATTCTTATGGGATTTTTTAAAATTCTGGAATGAGTTTTCTCAGAAGTGGTGCAATCGATTGCGTCTCAAAACTATACAGTATCGAATTGGATAAGGACACTTGTGCCGTTGTGCGTGCCAAGTTTCAACTGAATTTGTGTTCTAATTTGACCTGTGGATCGCGAGAAAAACATATACTTTTGTTTCGAGTGTGGTGAAATTGAGTATTCGCTTCGCTCATCCAATGGACATTGTAAAAATGTCACTAATGCGTAATTTTGTTCGAATCAGTCACTCAAATCAGCAGTTTATTATTCATCAGAATTTTATTTCGTGCATCTGAAAAATATATATCTTATTCGCTGTTTTGTGACGATTAGTATGTTTGAGACATCATTCTGAAAAACTGAACATGTGAATTGAATATTTTCAGGATTTATCTCTCTGAGGGTGTGCATGCACGTGGCTCATAAAAATGGAGAAATGCATCTTCACAAAAAAAATTCTATATTCACGAAACAGCTGGTGTAATTGCTGTATATCAACTCCTAAATAATTGTATGCTCTTTGATTAATATGACATTCTATTTGTGTGAATCTGATCAGTTTCATGATAGTACGTCAATGGATACCAAGAATGTGATGACCAAGAACGTAGATCAAAAATGGTATAAAAACTTAAAACTTATTCATCTTAAGACTTATCCTAAAACTTAAAACTTACCTTAAACCAATCTTACACTCATCTTCATCTTGAAACTTATTGAACTGAAAAAAATACAATATCATTAATTGAAAAGCATAAAATTATCTTCGATTTGTTATATTATAATTTAATCACACTAGTTCATGTACATAGAAAGAAATGGTGAAAAAGAATTTCTCAATTTTTATAAGCACAATGCATGTAGGCCTACCCCATTTCGATCAACTCAATTGGGCAATGAAGCCAATTCTCAAAATATACCAATCCAATTGCTATATTCTCTAACGTCATTATTACATATAATCGATATCAGTGGATCGTAAATTCCTCGTGTCTTACGTAAGACAGCAAGTATGTAAGACTGGTGACGACTACACGCTCCACTGATCTTAACCTATTAGATTTAATTGTATGACTCGTTACAATTAAGGCGCAATTCTTGTTGTATAAACTCGAGTCATTGCGCAACTCGTACTGGTCACTCCCCTCATCAGGTATTAGTTGTATACGACTTCCTTGTTAGTATATCAACTGGCGGATCGAACTTAGGTCAGAGGTCACACTGAAAATAGCAGACATAATTCACTTAAACTTTGTCAAGTTAGTACGTGTTGTGTTATAATAATGAATTTATATCCAAGGTGTTTTAAGAGAATAAATAGTGGTATATATATATATATATATATATATATATATATATATATATATATATATATATATATATATATATATATATATATATATATATATATGTATACATCAACATGAAAGCAGGAAACATTTGTTTGACATATTTCAATCACGATTCTTTAATTCCTTCAATTTCGTTTTCAATTGATTGAAAAACTCACAATGTACTCATATATGGAATATACAATTCATGCTAGAACGATAAAAAAATTGATGCGATATTTTTTGGCTTCTTGTGAAAACATTTCATTATTGTACTGACTTGCACATATTGGTTATTTCTGAAGAAGCAGTCTTTTCCTGCAATATCATTACATACCCAAGCATTCAAAACCGATCGAATAAAAACTTTGTTTCAATTTATCATACGAATTGTGGATTGTTCTTAGCATTCATCCATAGTTACTGACAGATATATAACCGGACAAGAAAGTAATGCTAACCAGTGAGTTCAGAATGTTGAAATTTCTCCCACATAAGTTTCAGCTGTATTTGTCGGTAAGGTTGGTGAGAACTGAGTTTCCAAATATGGCCACTGGTGGCAGGTCAGTCTATCTATACTATATAGCACCTCAACTTTGTATCATATCATATAATTCACTGACCAACTTTGTTCATAATTTACAATCATATTATGTTGTCAATCATCACAAGAAAATCAAAATATTCACTCATCGCTTCGAAAAATTTCCGCATTGATATCAAACTACTTTTGAAAAGAAAATACAAGATATGTTATCAATGCCACCCTCGCTAGCTCGGTCAGCTGAAGCACTGCTTCAGAAACTGAAGTCACTGCTGGGCGTGGGTTCGAATCCCGCAAAAGGCATGGGTGTTTGTAAATGCCCTATCACTAATCATCACTTTCATAATCATCTGCTCATTCGTACCCGCGTTTGACCTAGCTGTTGGTGGGGTAGTTGGGCAAACAATGATCATCATATGTTATCAAATAACACTTGAGGAATATTTGAGAAATGAAATTCATATATTGAATATATTGAATATATTCATCCTTAATTGCGGAAAAATGATTTTGTATCAAGTTTCGATGTTATTAAAAAAAAGTATAGGATATATATTGAGTCATCTCACACATTCTTATTGATCTGAGTAAAATTCAACTGTAGTGAAATATTTCACCAACCTACCTCACTAGTGTAGTGATGTCTTCATCCGATCACTTGGAAATCAGGCACAATTGTACTAATTCTAGTACTTTGAAAAAGTGTAGCATTAATTGAGCACTAAATTCTGGCGAAGTTTCTAAATGAGTGCTCAAGTGTGGGGGGGAGCGTAAACTTTACTCCCCTCCCCCCACCCCACACTAACAAACTGCGTTATCTGGGGAACTATCGGAGCACTAATTCTTAAACTTGGTGAATCGATAGCATTAATTGAGCACTAAATCCTGACCAAATTTAATAATTAGTGCTCAAGTAGGGGGACAGGTTCACGGACCTTTCTATTGGTGATTATTTTGACATAATATTCAGATGGATGGAAAATATTGGCTTCAGGTTGACATTGCTTGAAGAAATGTTGTACTATTAGCACTCCACCGTGTTCAGTGGCGCTACTACAAGAGTAAATATTGATAAGAGGATTGGATTTGTGTGGGGAAAGCTCAGTTTCGTTCTGCCATCCGAGTGGAGTGAATTGCAATAATCTCTGATCGATTATAGCATTTATGTACCAGTCAAATTTCGCCTTAAAAGTCATATATATATATATATATATATATATATATATATATATATATATATATATATATATTTATATATGTATATATATATATATATATATATATATATATATATATATATATATATATATATATATATATATATATATATATGATTTTTCCATGTCACTCAACAGTTACAAAAGTGTACATTTTTCAATTGATGGTTGGAAAAATTATAAATCGACATTTGAACAATACTTTGAGAGTATTTTGAATTGGAAAGAGGAACTTCCATTGAAGAAATGAACCAATTGAGACATAATAGAATGATCAGTTTCAATATATACATTGATATATACATTGAATATATACTACACATTGATTAAATTATCCAATAATTGAAACTTTTTCTCTCTTTTTTTTCTGACTGAGAATATAACACAACATTTTCTGCACGCCACAAATCTGAAACTCATTCTTCCATATTATATTCAACTCTTCATAAAGTTATCTTTCAAACTCTGACCATTTGGATGTTAGCTCAACAGTACAGTTAATACCAGACAACGTTCATAATCTGTGTCGATGTCCGTACCCAAGATCTTTCAAACTATTACGTTAGTTTATTGACAACAAACGGGTGTGATTAATCTCATATGACAATTTGAAATTCCTGTTTAATTCACTCAAGGTATTTTGTCAAAGTCAATTATTTCATTTCCTTGTTTGCATATTCCACGAGATTATAATCCTTTGATATGATTAATTTACTTATTATAAGAGCCGGTTCTACGAAAGCTTATAAAGACCAGAGCTACACTCTGAGAAAAATTCACAGATTATTCTGAAGTCCAGTGGAATCATATGTACTTGTATCCACAAAAAAGGTCTATTGATACACTAGCATACCAAACACAAATATTCATTTATTTATTCAATTTTCATCCAGAGATGACGATACATTCTCAGCATTTTACTAGGAAATAATGATTTATAATGTTACGTATATAGATAGTCAAAAAATACATTCGTCACATAGTCACAACATATACAAATCTAATATTCGAATATACAAATATATAATAAATATATATATATATATATATATATATATATATATATATATATATATATAAATATATATATTTATTTATATATATGAATATATACATATATATATATATATATATATATATATATATATATATATATATATATATATATATATATATATATATATATATATATATAAATATAAATATATAAATATATATGAATAAAATACAATGATGCAATATACATCTAAAAAACTTCAAAATACATAGGCCTACCATGAAATCACATTTTGAAACATTAAAATATGTCAATAAAAGAGTTGATTTAATATTTGTGTCTACATGCGATTACAAATTCATTCATATAATGAATACATTTTTTAACGATGAATGATTTTAGAGTTTTTTATCACCGTTTTTTTCAAGTTGTAGTATTTTCAGGTTTGGTTGAAAACCTACAGGACGAGGTCCTACAGAACGTTCAGGACGAGGTTTACTAGAAGAAACGCAACTGCATGCTGACTTTTCTTCTCACTGTAATACATTTTTCACATAAATAATAAATACAATTGATGATAAAAAAAAAATCACTGTCTCCAAGGAAAACTGGACTGTGAGAGAAAAAATAATATAAGGATCTGTGTATTTTTAATTTTCCATTTCGTTATTCATGCAAGAAGGCGATTAGGTAAAAAATATATATGATTGATGAATTGAGTGACAATTATGAATAAAAAAAGAAGAAATATGATTTCAAAACTGTTAAATCTCCCAAGTTCAGCGAGACCCTCTAATATTACCAAAGTTTCACAATTGTTTTGTTAGTGATTCTTTAGTGGATACAAGTATAAGATAAGTGAGCAACTAACGGAATTGTTTCCGCCGTCATGGTGCACATCGCTGCGGTGATGGTGCTCGCAGTTCACCGAGCGTGTGTCGGACGGCTTGCCCGTAGTGCCTCGATCGCCGGTACTTTCCGTCATGGTGCCCGCAAATTTGGTCATGGTTCAGGGTCATGTATCTAGCGTTTGGCGTCTCAACACACACAGGAAGAAACTCGGATAAGCTTTGAATTACCGGCACAGGTAGCTGCGTGGTTAACGCACTTGCTCCATGTGACCCGGGAGGTAGTGGGCATATCGGACCCGGTTCGATCCCCGCTACCGTCCATCTTTACAGGTTTTTTTCGTGGTTTCCCTCTGTAGTCTAGGTTAATGCCGGGATGGTTTCCACAATATAGGTCACGACCGCTTCCTTCCCACTATCCAATTACCATTACCCATAAAACCTTCATCTCATCATCCCATCATCTCATTAATCATTCATCCGACGCCAATAGATCTTGGTCATCATTATAGTGCGTCGTTAATTAAACCCAATATAAAATAAAACTTGAAAAACAAAAATTTTATTTCACATCTTTGTCTTATTTGTACTCATGAATATCGTTGTTCTCATTATTGAACGGTGCCTGTAACGACCCCACCGACAGCTGGGTTCATAATGAAACGATGAAGTGATGAAAGGTGAAGGTGAAGGGCTGAAAGGTGGAGGACGTTTATGTGGGACTCGAACCCACGCCCGACGTGACTTCATATTCTGAATCTGTGTCTTAGTTGAATGAGTCAAGGGGGTGATGAAATATAATTATTGTTAGCAATTTTTATAATTTTCCGGTATATGTAGCAGTTGGTAGATTATCGTGGAATGATGTTGGGTGAACTGAAGAAATATGTCCGAATAGACTGGACATATTATGTGAAAGAATAAAATTCCGTTCATCCATGGATATTAACATAAAGAACCAAACATTTTCAGTGTTTTTAATATTTAAAAATAAGGAATTCGCCAAAATTCATTCCAGTTTTTCTTGGAATATGAACGTGAATTTGTTCATGAAATATTTCTCTTCAAATCAATATTGTATTCCATTTTCATTTTTGAATCATTTCATTCCTGTTTTTGAACAATAAATACATACATTTTTCAATTGTTTCTCCTCAAATTGAAATTCACAACAAGAAACCCGCAAGAGAGAGAAACTCTCAAGTATTTTTGTATGGAATTGTATAAATGAGTATGGTTTTTAGTTTTGTTTGATATTGTTATATTGTTTGAACTGAGGTGCATGCTGCTTTACTTTACTCTCACTTTCATGCGTTCCTATCAATATAACTCTGAAACATCCAATCTTGACAAAAAATGACCGAAAAGTAATAATTGAGCGATCAATAATAGTGAACAAGTCGACCTGATATTGGAGAAGTCTAAAAACAGGTATGGAAAAAGTCGGTTTTTGCTTTCCATTGAGGATTTTTGTATGCATTTGAATAATGAAAAACTGGTACGTTGTTCCTTCATTACCGTAAATGGTATCTGTGTTGAAAAAACCGGAATAGAACAACATTTCTCAAAAAGTAAAATTATACATCGAAAGTTGGGCTGAGACTTCAATTTTTTATATGAATTCATGTTATTTGTGATCCGTGCTATGATGTTGGTCTTATTTCGAATATTTTAATTGATGATGTAATACAAATTATGAAGTTGGAGAAAATTCAGCACTTTTCTCACTTTTCTCCATGTTTTTCTAGGTCGACGTGATTTTCATATTGAGGAGAAGCATTGTTGCTAGAAGCCGCATATTATTCATTTCATTTCCTGACAATTGATACTTTCAATTATTCATTTATTATAGTTTCTATACAGTGAGAAAACACTGTACACATGAAGTGAGAACAAAACAAAATTGCGTGTGTAACGATGAAAGTTCGAAAATTCGACTGCACGTCTTTTAGCATCACAATGCTCAATAATATTTTATAATATCGAGGTAAAATTACCATAAAACCGGTAGTACAGTTATATAATATGGTATAGACTCGAAGAATATAATAGGTTTAACTAGTATAGAAAAATTATTCGTTAAAAATGATTTAATGTCTACATTACAAAGAAGTAAATCGTGACTATACCACACATAGAGAACTCATGGAGGATCCGATCAACCGTCTCTTTCATGCCCTAATATTAGCGCTCGGCAGTTCCTACCCTCCATTACACCGTCAATGCTCATCTGTATGGAAGCGTATGTAATCTAGTTCGAACATAATATCGTGCCCATATAGCAGCAATCTAGTTGCTTGTTACTCTTCGCCAAAAGAAGGATTAATCAATGTATTACAGCACGAACTGTCAAGTTAGTCTAGCTGTCGACTTGACTATATAAATCTAGCAATTATTAGCTACCTTCATTTTACGGTACCATTGTGCATTCGCTTATATAACATAAAAATACACAACATATTGATCTTTGTATCCATTCATTTTTGTCTAGACGAGAGTTAACGACAAACTCAATTGGTAATAATTTAATGAAATGACAAAATATGTATCTCAAAATAATACGTGAACGAAAGTTGCAAATCCCTCACTTGAAAAACTTATTTCGATTGAATTAGTTATATTCGGAACAAATAGTCAGCTCAGAGATAACGACTTAAACTGAACTGCAACATTACTCCTAATTTTTGAGTGAAGAATAAGATGATATGAGGAAGCAAAATTTCAATTAACATTCAGTTTTTGTTTCCCTTTTTGAGTGAACAATTTATTTTTCGGTCGATGTTCTAGTTCGACCATATAAGACTGTTATCTTACTCACAAGGTTCGAGGTAATTATCAATGAATTCTTGGGCCTTGTAGAGTACGATATGTAAGCCTGAGGCCAGGCTAGACAAAATGTGCATCGATGTAGAACCACCATACTTATCTCAAATATTATTTCATCACCTTATATATCTTACATTTAATTCATTGATTGGCCCGGAAAGATAAATAACTACAATTTAACATTTTTTTTTTTTACTTTTAGCCTGAAGTTTTTTGAAGTATCGTAAAAGAAACGAAAAATATGAGGTTAGTAACAATTGCGAAATATTTCCAACAGCAAAACTAATACATTTTCAGTTGACCTAAAAATACATAAATATGGTCTACTCTTAAATAATATACCGTAACATTAACTTGAATTTTAGTTCGTCTGTCTTAATCAGAGGTTGTGTGGAAAAGACGATTCATATTATATTTGAGACAAACCAAATTATACACATGTGGCATCATCAGTAATAACCACATTTGGAGGGAAAATATCACTATTCACCGCCTCAAGTAATGGCATGTAGCGAAATGAATGTCTGTCAACGTGCTATGTGCATGTAAGCTTGTAAGGTCGTTTGTGCAAGTGACAAAATATATGACTGTGCTAGTGGGCCTACTAGTACAGTTATATACGAAAGATAACGTTATGCTAAGTTAATGTTCGCTCAACGACCCCACCAACAGCTAGGTTATACGGGGGTATGAATGAGCAGGTGGTTATGAAACTATGGAGTGATGATTAGTGAAAGCACATTTAAAAAAATCCATGCCTTATGCGGGATTTGAACCCACGCCCAGTGGTGACAAAAGATAATATCTTGCGTTTTCCTAGTCTATAGAGAATAGGGTACACAAAAATCCATATTATTGCAACGTTTAAAAACAAATTTTCATGGGTATGAAAATGGGGTTTTCATGCTACCTTAAAAAACTGGGTGATTTATTGGAGGAAAAAGGCGACAAGGAAGTGAAGCTCGTATATTTCTATCTTCAATACATTCATTCACTCCCATAAAAAATTCTCAATCACAAAAGCCCCCCTAAATGTATGTAGGCCTATTTTGAAATACACTTTTTGACAATTGAATGTTTCAGTTGAGCTTTGAACGTATCTTCATCACCTTGATCTCTTAAATTGCATCGTAGTTAATTATAAAAATGTTCCATTGAATATTTCAGCTTTGTTTAATACATGGAAGTGGTTGCTTTTGTGAAATGCATTTAATTGCCAGACCTTGTATTATAACAGTATTATAACTTATCATAAAATTATATATTATAATAGTTCGGTAGCAGACGGAATGTCTTCAGAAATAAGTGGCCCAGTTTTATACACCTTAAATACAATTATCACTTTGCATACATTTCAAAGTATCATTGGTTATATTCTCAATCATTTGAAAGTTTGTTATTTTCAGCGTTGTTATGATTATTGTTTACTTAACGACCCCACCAACAGCTAGGCTATGCGGGGGTAAGAATGAGCAGGTGATTATGAATGTATGAATTGATGATTAGTGGGAAGACATCTATAAGAACCCATGCCTTATGTGGGACTCGAACCCATGCCTAACAGTGACTTCAGTTTCTGAAGCGGTGCCTCAGCTGACCGAACTACCGGAGGGCTGTTTCAGCGATGTATATTAACAGTGTTAATATAAATACAGTGTTGATATATTCATGGATATATTAATGATCCAATGTACAATAGGTGTTTGTTATTAAAAATATGTATAATTTTATCTTTCCATTTTCGAACTAATTGTGATATATTTTGACTAGACATAATATATTATTTATTTCAAGCTGATTTTCTCGTTTAATTCAACTGGAATGAAAAAAGTGTAAGAATCACTCTGTGCTAATAAAGAAGTGGAATGACTAAGTCCATTAACAGCTTCTGGTTGTCGTTTTTATGCCCCGAATACTGTCATCACACGTCATATATCATTGTATATTGTAGCATTACAGTAGGTACGTATACATACATGCAGTACCTATACACATCTCATTACTTATTCACACCGTATTGCTTGCTATTCATACGGCCACAAGAAAGTGTGGCCGGCAAATGAATTAACGTTGTCAAAATCTCTATTGAGATGACAGGATAAATTAAATAGCCAATGATTTATGACTATTGGAATAGTGTATTGAAAAAGTTGCCTGTATGTCACACCATGTGTCACATTGTCAATCTAAACCTATTCGTTAATAATATTTTACAAGCTACCTTTTATTTTTGAAACTTTCCTCGTATGGAAAACCAGATTAGGAATTTTTGATCTGTTTTTTTTTACAACAAACATTAGATAATATTAAGTATTACATCAATAACTCAAAATAGCTTCTAGCTATCTGTTTTTTTTTTTCGAATTGATTTTGATATTTTATTCAAAAATGTAGCCATATGTATTAGTTAGATAAATATAATTATTTTTTAGAAACGTGTTATGAAACAAAGCAAGCTTAGTCTACCTCTGTATTAGATGGGAGTAGAGTATTTTTAAAGATATTCATTATGGAATGAGATATATGACGTGTGCTAGTGTTGGTATTATTGCAATAACGCATCGTGCATTTGTACTTACACCGTGGGATAAATTCGTTTAGCATTTTCAGTGAAAGCTTTTTAAGGAGATTTCCAAGATATTAACGTTTTTAAGGGGCTACATTATACGCTATTCCATGCCTCAATGACCAACTCGTTTTTATCATGACATCGCAGGTTACGTAACTTGACAAACAATTCTATCCGTTGACTTTTGATTGTTTTTAGAGAAGAGCTATTATTGTAAGAAGAATCAATCCGATTGATTAACGTTGTATTCAGAATGGAAGCAAGTATAGAAACATTGAACCATTTGACGAAACAATTCGGATGTATTGTGTGCTTTCTTTGGCATCTTTCGAGCGAGATACACGTGGGTGAGATCGTGTATCCAATTGATTTGTTCCCAAACTTGGTTTTTGGTTCTAGAAAAAACAAGCTGATTATTTTCACGTAGGCAGATGAACGAGGTGAAGTATATTCATGTATATATATATATATATATATATATATATATATATATATATATATATATATATATATATATATATATATGCATATATATATATATATATATATATATATATATATATATATATATATATATATATAAATATATATATATATATATTTATATGAACATATATATATTATATATATATATATATATATATATATATATATATATATATATATATATATATATATATATATATATATATATATGTATTTATATATACACATATATATATATATATATATATATATATATATATATATATATATTATATATATATATATATATATATATATATATATATATATATATATATATATATATGTGTATATATATATATATATATATATATATATATATATATATATATATATATATATATATATGTATATATATAAATATATATATATATATATATATATATATATATATATATATATATATATATATATATATATATATGTATATAAATATATACATAAATGTATATCCATATTCATATAGCTGGTGACTATCCTTCCATTTCCTCTTGTGACAGATTATGTTCATTAAAAAAATTTTGATGAGAGAATTATCATTTGCATCTTCAGTTGTGAGTTGGTCAATAGGGTACCAACTCAAAAAAGTGATCATTTGTTCCACACAATGTTCCACCACTCTCCACCTCACATCTCCGGCATTTTAATTTGTTGGTGGATTGACAAAAAATGCTACTAATGTATCAGATGAATGAGAGATAAAACTCATAATGTTATATATAATGATATAATATGGAAATATATATGGCCTTTATAATATGGAAATTAAAATAATTAACTATAAATAGTTTTTTCTGCTATATTCTGAGGATGTATCATTGTTGGAATAACCTTCATATCATTGACAATTTTTTCTGAAGTATGCCTTCTATAAGTTCAATACTCATAAAAATCGAGTCCTCTAGGTAAAACATATGCTTTGATTTACTTCATTTTCGAAATAATAGAATGTTGATAATACTTTTTGTTCTGAAAATTACACGTGAGGTCTGAAATGATGACTTGCAGTAGGTTCAAACATTTCCAATTCACACACACAAGAGTTCTAGCTGTTTTTCTTTTCGAGGTTTTTCAAATATTATTCACTATATCAAACTTTCCGAGTCTGTGTGTATAAACTTTATCAAGATCTCTGCTTATATTCGGGTTACCGATACGACACAGAATAACGAGAACAAGATGAAAGATATATAATCACAGATAAGAAAATAAAAGAATGGGTAATGATTATGAATAAAATGTGAAGAATGAAATTATCAGAAAAAATAATAATAATTGAATCTGAATCAATTTAAACACCAACAAAATTACTAATGAAATGATCAAAAAAAAAATGTACTTACTATAATTGTTTACTTGGATATAAATTATTTCTGAGAATAGCTACTGAACCTTTTATAGCGAGAAGCGTAATATTATATATGAAACTACTACTAAGGTTAATTCGCTCACAAAAATCTACCAAAAATATATTGGGATGGTGCCCCTTGCTTCAACTATTCATTTTATATATTGGTGTATGTAATTTTGTGCATGATGTTTTTTTTTATATACACTCCATGTATATTGTGAACTTCAGTGGAATCGATCCCCGATCACCTGAATGTGGAAGACTGATCTACAACATGCGAAAAAAATGTAGAAAATGTTGACTGGTCTCCGAACGCCTGCAGTATTCTACGTAGACAACACCAACACAGGCATGCCAAGTAAGTAGCCTACTGACGTTCAGGTGAGAATCTGCTTTTAGAGTGATAATAAGATAATGATAGTCGGGTGACACAGTTCTTACGCTCTGAGCCATTTTTCAAGAGACTGAGGTTCAATTTAGCTCCCACATAGAATCTTATCATCCATTCTGAATAATTGTATTTGATTTTCTTCAGTTGTTATTGAATTAAATTCACCATATATATCATACGGCCGATTCCTTCTCTTCATTTCTTGACACTATAAGATCCATGCACTCTACAGATCGGCCCATACACTGGTTTCCAAACTTTCATAATAAAATATGAAATATCGACGGTCACAGATGGACACAAGAGACCGTAGAAAATAGCATTGCCTCTACAGTTCGGTCTGGCAATAAAATTATGATCAATTCAATCTGATGAAGAGGACAAGATATTTCTTCATTTCTTAAAGGACTCACACGTTAGGGTTAAACAGGAAGAAGAGAGTTCACAAATAAAATCAACAATCTTAAACGTAATACAGTAATTTAACAAAAGTTTTATTTTCATATTAATAAAAAGCATATTTCTGGTATAAAGTAGAAAATCGGAAAAGCAGAATCTAAACTAGAGTGAATCAGTTGATCTGTGAGTCGGACGTACTGATTCACGAAGTTCTACTGAATAAACTGTTTTCTATGATTTTAAACCAAGATAATAGTGCCAAATAATAATATATAAAAGTGACTTGATTCATATTCGTGAAAATGCTTTGAAATGCTTCATTTATGTAAAAAATGCATCGGTAAAATGCAAGGGCATCGTTCCAGGTCTTATATTATGAATATGTCCAGCACAGTCATCAATTTTTAATAATTTCATTTATAAATTGAAGAGAGATTTTTTTGATATTTTCGATATGATAAATTAATTGGAATTTATGAAATTAAAATTCATTTGATGAATTAATCGTCTCCTCCAGTCATGACCTCCATGAACTCTGTAACAGAAAGAATAGACGCACGGTTAGATCAAGCAATGCTCCTGTCAGCTCATGTTGTCCGTGAGATTGCATGAGAGTCGAATTGGCAAAATATCAATCTTTTTTTTATCAAGGTTTGGACGATTTCAATATAGGCCTATCGATATTCTAATAAGGATAAAATACGGATATTTTCGGTACGGTCAAGATGGTGAGAGAAAAAAATACATGGTATATTGCATAATTTTAACAGGTACACCGATGAAAAAACAAATCAGCCAAAACTTGATACAAAATCATTGTTTTCCAATGAATTCAAGGTGAATCAATTGTATTTCCTATAATTCCGAATGTATAAAATAGATATGTGTTCCTTCCGAATGAGAATTTTATTATCTCACACCTTTTAAAAGTTATCACCAAAAGACTGACATTGCGCTGAAACGACTTTACAAGTATACAAGACTTTACCAGTTACAAGTTGACAACCAATGGCACTAAACTAGGAAAACGCCACATATGCGTTGTTAGACGAGTGGATAGTAATAGTATGTCGATTTTTCTGCCAAACTTTTGCCAAATTCGCCAATTGGGTGATATATAAGTTATAGATGGGTAAAAACTGCTTCGAGTGGTCCCAATTTAGCACATTTTATGTGTTTTTTTTAAATGACTGACCTGATCAAGCTGAGAATTCCCAGAAAGGTGTATCAAAATGTAATTCCACTTCATTCAAAATTTCATTTTTTTAGAATTTTTTTTCGTCGTGTTATTCTAACGTGTATTTTTGAAATTTCTAAAATTCATAAGAATGAAAGTTAGGACTCGATAATGCCACAAAACTATACAGATCTAAGATAGATAAGAAGCCATGATGAAAAAAATGTTCGAAGTTGATAGCTGTAGCCGTTTGATCTGTGGAGAACCGACAGAAAAACATAAAAAAAACATAAAAACGAACACCAATTTTTTCAGTATGTCAAATTGAATCCTCGCTAAAGCTCGTCTAATGACCTCGCGGTTGATGCGCCTTAAAACCCTAATATTCATCACTCAACAACCAATTAGTGTGACCACCAGTTGCAGCCACTTACAATTCAGACCAACCAATTTATAACCGCTCATCAAATTCTCCAAATACCGGAATATACAATGACCTTTATTTTTTGATAATCCATGACAAATCTATGTCAACTTTTGAAATTGATACTAAAATTCATAATATCATTTTACGAATTTCTTGCTGGTGAAAATTGAAATATATTAATCGAAGCTCAACAAAGGCTATATAGACACGCCTACTACGTGCTCGAATTACCAACGTTGAAGTAGCTCTAACTGAGAGATCTAATGGATCTAATGGATTATCACCATGGTTACCAAAAATTGCTATTTGGTTTCACTAACTTTTAGGAAAACAGATGAGTAGACTTCTATATTGTATGAAATTATGTTTTAAATGGCAATCTTAAATCACATTTGAATGCGTGTGCGAAATTTTGAACATTCACATTGTGTTTCATAGAGTTGAATATAGTATTTTGAATGCCTCCTTCGACGATCAGGATTTATTGGTGCTTCACTGATTTGTTAGCATAGAAATATCCCCATTAAGATACATACTGATTCCATTTTTTCATATTCCTATCAATTCATTTTGAAAATATTTCATTATAATTTTAATTATTGAGATGAAGTAGATGCATATATGCGTTAACCTAGAGACGTAAGATGAAAACCAACAAAAAGTAATACCACTTCAATTTTCAAAAATTAGAATGAAATGAAAAAGTAGGAAAAAACTGTCGGTTTCAATAGAATAAATCATTACTAATAAGTTGGAAATTATGAAGTAGGGCTACTATAGAACAGGAAAGAAAAATAACATATTACACAATTGTGATATTTTCTCCGGTAATACAATCCAATGTGATAGTGAGAAATGACACATATTATATAAGTTCACGTAAGAATTGAACGATCCAATTAAACCATGATACTTTGTATGTACTGAAGAGATAGTTTTATAATTAATTGTTGAGTAAAGTGAGTAACAATGCATGATATTCTTGTTTCTATGTCGAGTATAAATAAAACGAGCAACAGCGAGCTTTTCAATCTAATCTTGACTGGATCCAGTTATAACAAAATTGTAAATTGAAAACATCAACTCTTGAGTCAGTCTTTTATCCTAATGTTATGAAACTGACCGAATCTGAAATGTGCAACGTTGCATGTGTCAAGACAACACATTGTTGCACATACATGCATGTGTGCACTTTAGTTACTCATACGGGACAGCTTGCTCCTTGACTTACATAAACATTGTGACAACAGGTAAAACTGCATCTCAACTCACTGCACTTTATCATATTGAAATAGCTTCATTATCAGTCAAACTTATTCCTGATACCAATCTCATTCTAGTGCAATTGCACTTCACTATCAGTTACATGAACAATGTTTGTGGCCGAGAATATTTATTTCAATAGCTGTACATGTTGAATGCACTTCTATATATTAGTCATATAGAAACATAATCTTATCGTTGATCTTAAAGTCTAGACTAATTATTTTAGACAACTGTTGCTTTATTAGACCTGTGTGAATAGACATTGGAGTGAGGTGAGAGAATATAGACCTATCTCACACCTTTCAGGGACTTTGAGAGTAACGATGTTTGAGAAATAGAACATGCTGATTCCCATCTTGTTATTGCAAGCAGTATTATTCTGAGACGGTTGAACTAGTTACTAAAGAGCATTGAAACGTCATTTAGGACATCGGGGTTCGATTCCCGTTAGGGTTGACCATTCTGACGAGAGATATTACGTGATTTTCCTTCGCCATTAAAATAAATACTGTGTTGGTTCCATGATAATAACCCTAGTGTCCAAACTCTACAGCAAAATATCACACCATTCTTATTAACTTATTCATCTTTCAGCGTCCAATTAGTTATCCTTATAGTGCTAATTTACTATTGAATGTATGAATGAATTACAGATGATACAGTTTCTCCTTATAGTGCTAATTTACTATTGAATGTATGAATGAATTACAGATGATACAGTTTCTCCTTATACGTTCCTATATATTTCTATTGATGAAGAATGCAGGAAGCTGTGGAATAATTGAATGTAGATTAATCGGATAATGCTTACCATCGAAGTCCACGGTTCCTGATCCATCAGAATCAATTTCCTCAATCATGGAGTCCAGATCGTCCTTGGTGATGTTGTTGTCCAATTCCTTCAGGATCTCCCTCAACACGTCTGTCGTGATGTAGCCGTTACCTTTGAAGTAATCATTACATTTCAGTTTTTACTATCTAATGGAGAAAGGATACGACTTAAGCTATTCATTTGATCCATAGAATACATTTGATATATCCAAAAAAAAAATAACGCACTACATGTAGGGCCTAGAGATTGAAGTTATTTCAAGTTTCAGGATTATCAGGCTGTGCTTAAAGATCAAATTATAATTCACATTCGTGAGCTTGAATCGTATATAAATTGTCTCCATTAAATTGGAATTGGCTATGTTGAAAAAAAATCACTTATTTGGAATAACTTGTGTTAAAATGGCATACAATTGAATTCAGTAATTGAGCGATCAAGATATTGAAGTGCTTGATTTCGAATCTTCAACCATAATATCAGCACAATTTTTGCTAAATTGTGTGACTGATTTGAACTCAATTGATTATTGATATACATATAATGATGGACTAGTGAACATATGTAAATTACCTTCCTTGTCGTACAACCTGAAGGCCTCTTTCAGCTCCTGTTGCATCGCTTCCTGATCCTCTTCCACCAGGAACCTAGCGGCAAGCTGGACGAACTCGTCGAATTCCAGCTCTCCGGAACCTGGAAGAATTCAAATATATTATATATTATCGTGTGACAAGTCCCGTCTTTTCCCAGCTTTCTGATTCTCCACCAGGAATGTTCTCGTCAAACTCGAGCTCAAGCCTTCCAAAATGAGGATCAACGAACACTATATATAAGGCCAACTATTATACGCTATAATGAGGATGAAGCTTGTTAGCAACAATAATGTTGGTTTGATAGTTGAGCATAAAAAAGGCCTGGTTATCTTGAATGGCTTGAAAATTATATTCTATTCTCGTTTCTACTTTTTATATAAAATTGTCATCATTACTAACGGTATCATCAAACAGAAAATAATGTGCTCTTTTAATTTCGAGTGAATTAGATCAAGTCAACAGATATATATATATATATATATATATATATATATATATATATATATATATATATATATATATATATATATATATATATATATATATATAAATATATATATATATATATATATATATATATATATATATATATATTCACAATAAGATGAATTATCTATGATCTTACACGAAAGAAAAAATGTGTCTGTGTACATGGTCAAGACCTTTTTGTGTATCAGTATTGAAATTTGGATATGCAATCATTATTTTCCAATTGAGGCTAAGGATGAGTTAGTACTGTTTTCAAGTGGCACCTCTTGGTTGTTTTAAGACTTCGAGGCGGTCTTGTTACCAATGAAAACTGAACGTACCCAATCACTCTCATTGATTTTTTCTGGATAAAGAGAGAGACAAAGAGTGTCAAAGTGTAAGAGGTCAGAAAGAGTGAAGGGAACATATATATATATATATATATATATATATATATATATATATATATATATATATATATATATATATATATATATATATATAATATATATATATATATATATATATATATATATATATATATATATATATATATATATATATGTGTGTGTGTAAATTGAGAGAGAGTGAGGAATGACGGCTTACCGTCCTCGTCGACCTCCAGCATGATGGCGTTCAGCTGATCAGCGTCCTGGTGATGACCCAACATGTCGAGGATGGTGCCAATCATCTCTGTGCCGATGCATCCCTTCTTCTCGTGGTCGAAAGCGTCGAATGCTTTCTTCAGCACTGCACACAAAACAAGGTTATCAACACCATGAGTCACAGTTGCTATTATAGAAGTTATGAAGAATTATTTTACAACAATATTTCACAATATTTAACGAAATGAAATAGTTTCATGACAACATTTTGTATTATTATTTGGGTTTTACGGTGCGTCGACATCTAGGTAATTTGGAACAAAATTTTTTAATGCACCTAATTCATATCAGATTTTTTCATCAATATTGTATCAATATGATGAAAATGATAATTACTGGGCCAGTGAAACGAAGACTCAATTCCACCGAATATTCGAAAAGAACGAACAATTTGATTATTTCGTATTTCTTTGGTTCGCGCTGCGCAGGACAAACGAAGGTACAATTTTTGTAAGAACTCATATGTATACTCATATGTGATCATTCAACTCGATACTGTGTAGTTCTAAGATGCAATTGGTCACTGCACAACTCTTTAGAAAGATCATGTCGGAATGTTCAACAAAAAACACGAAAATGACCTGGAAGAAAAAATTTAGAGAATATTTTCTGTGAATAAATTCGAATTTCTCATAATTTGAATATGATGATCATCCGCATTGTTCCAAAGTTTTCAATCTCAATTGAAGTTATTCCGAATTTACATTTTAATTAGGAATAATCACAATAATACTGAGTCAAACCAGATGTGAGGTAGAGGCGAATTAGAATATAAATAAGCAACTAGGTGAAAAAACCACAGGGTACAAAGCCGCGATTTGATATTTCAAAATCATCTCCATGAATTGTATTCCTTGATGTTATAAACCAGAAACAAATGTACTGGTTTTCTGTCCTGATTAATATGCAGACATATCTGCATTATCGGAAATAAATTCTCACTCTTCCAAATCTATCGCTGAAATACTTATTAACAGTAATTGATACACAAATGTGATGTTTGAGATGTTCCACTAAATATTGAAGGTACTATTCGTACAGGAGAAATGATCACATATTCTCAAAACTATCAGATATTGCTAAATTTATCAATTCTCAATAACTATAGATATAATGTTTTGAGGATTTATATTATGTAGCTTTCGCATCTATACTTACGGGCAATTTGTTCTGGGGGGAGATCGTCCTGTTGACAAGCAAAACATTATGCATAAACATAATGATAAAAATATAACATAACACAATAACATAAACATAATGTTCAAGTTGTGAAAATTGCTCAGGAAGAAAACGTTTTTTTAAAATGCAAGATATGAATCTCTGTTATTTAATTCTGTTGTTAGCTCGCTGTTATTCTAATTAAATCATCCACCATCCCATAACTGACATTTATTGCGCATTATTTGAACATAATCTATTGCTTGGTGAATCTTTCGATTAATCAATGCTCGTTTTCATTCATGATGAATATATTTTCTATTAAAATAATATGTAAATAAACTCTACTTGGTTAATATATGAATAAATTATTCGAATTGAATGCTCACGAAACATTTTGAATCTAATGAAATAAATCGCACAAAGTGACGTGCACGTTCTTGATTCAATTCAGTCGTAACTGTTTGAGATTTCAATACTGATTTCAATTTAATTACACTCGTTCTTAAACCATTGCGATACAGTTACATGTCTCCCTACATATAACCACAATTAAATTATGATAAGAAAAAGGGCGCAGAGTCTTCAAGTTACCAACAGTTGGTGTGGCCAGTATATCAACATGTTCGTGACATTAAACTGACATAACCATCAAACAGCTAGTTTCATTCAACTGTTGGTGGCTGAATCAAAAAAATATTGAAATATCCGTTCAAGATATCGAATAATGATAGAACATATTACGATTTTAATATTCATTATATTGTTCAAAATGGAAAAGTTTTCAGGCAAAAATGAAATCTCTTAACTGATGTTGAAATGAACCACTTTCATTGGAAGTATTTTGATTTAGAATAATCAACAAAAGTCATGAATGCTAATAATGCAACTGCAATGTAATAAATGTTTCATATCTTCGAAAAGTGACTGATATCATGAAACGTGAGTTTATTATATTACATATAAATCATATTTAACACGTACATAGAAAAATTAGTTTCAAAACAAGTTTTCTTGAGTTTTATAATTCCAATATAGGCCTACGATTCGTTGATGAAATACGATCCAATCGAGAGTTAAATTATTAGAAGATACAATAGGTAAAATCATCTTGTATCTTATAAATGAACGAAATTGTAGATATCTCCTTGGAATGTATATTCCATGGCTGGAAATTCGATGGATAATTATTTTTTACGAATTTTTTCAATTTCCTAAATACGTTCAATCGCTTGATTGTGAGTACAAACGCAACTGAAAAACTTGAAAGGGATGAAGTTAATCACAATATTCTGCCAAAAATATTGAATATAACAAAATTTTGATGGTTTGTTTGTTTCTTTATTTCTAGCTTCATCTAAAACGCATCTACCCTTAGAAGGTTCGAAGTTCAATAGTTCAATTGGAAAGGTATATATATATATATATATATATATATATATATATATATATATATATATATATATATATATATATATATATATATATAAAATCCCCACTGTATAATTTAGCACCTCTGTCTTGTGACACTTGAATCTACGTAATCTCCATTACGGCCCAGCTCACATGTTTTATTTGTAAGTACAATCACCACTAATTTTCTCAACTATTACCACTAACACTGAATTTGTCCACCGGAAGTGTCTCTTACCGCCATTGTTATTTGATTGAGTGTCTGGGTAGAAAGTGACGCACGGCGACGTTATCTGTGAGCCTGCACTGGATACACTGCCGGTGGTAGCTCCAACCACCCCGTCTAGTATACTCGAAACGCTGTATTCTGTAGCTCCTTACCGATCATTTAGGGCTAATTTTAACATCACACACGAAAATGTAAAAATACTTCAAACACATAAAACAATAAACTCTGATCGCATTTCAACGCTTTAGCGGATAGTTTATTTTATAAACAATAATAGTGTACAAGCAAATCGCCGCGATTCTGTTATATTGAGAAATTGGGTCGGAGCAATAAAAAGTTAAGAATAGACGGTTTATAATCTTAGCTGTATTATTGTAAATTCGTAAATGTGGTTTGCGAATGAATATAATTATTTATTGTTTCGCCAATATATGTGTAATACTGTTTGGTTGAAATCTTGATGAAGAAAATAAAGTGAATAATTTGTAGTATTCTAATCTGACATCAATTATGTCAACGCATGTCGAGAAATGAGGAAGGTCACTTACACGCAGAGTTTGTCAGTAGATCGCTAAAAGGTGAGCTACTGTTGACTTCTTATCTCCCTTGGTTGCTTTCACCTGTATTCACTAATTTCACTTATTCACTAATTGGTCGATTAGTCTAACGATACCTAAACCGAACTACAGAGATAGACACTTAGAGATACAAATACATACATTCATAGATAGATACACAGATTTCAGTGATAGATACAATAATTAAATACTGTTCAAACTTGATGATTGATAAGAAAAATAAAATGAAATATCATTCCGTTTGACCTGAGAATGAATTGCATTTTTTTTCATCGTTCGTCTTTATCAAGTGTTTGTATTTTACATATTGATTGTTTCAATAATTCATTTATTTATTTCAATTCTGAAATTATCATCAATATAGATTCAAACCTTGTGTTCTTATGTTGAAGGACTCAAATATATACATATTCTTCCAGAAGAAATTGCACATTTTTTATATATAAGCCTTAACAAATTCATTCATAGCTGTGAATGAATGAAAAATACAAACACCTCATCATTAATAATATTAACGCATACTGTCATGTTCTGCAATGACGTGAATTCACACATCTGAGATTAAGTATTTTTTACTTTTCATTTTGTCTATACCGGTACATGAGGACGACACTTCAGTTCAATCTAGGATATTTTTTCAGTAGGCCTAGGTACTTTTACTTTCATATAGTTGAGACATTACCCGAGCTCAACATTTTTCACAGTTGTGATTAAGCACTAAAACGGATGCACATCAAAAAATCGAAAAACAAATTGTTCGAAATCCCATATCTTCGCAAAACTATTTAATCCATATCCCATATATTTGAAAACCCATTTCATCAATAGCTCGTTTGTTCGATAGACTAAATCATCAGAATCTCATATCTTCGAAAATCAATTTCATCGACAGTTCAAAACTTTAATTAGTCGAAAAAAATGAGAATTCGATGAGACAGTGTATGTAGTCGCTGAAACGGCACTCAAATCGATATTTCCATCAGCAGTAAAAGCAATTTAGAAACGCACCTAGCTCGAATTCTTAGTCTATCTCTTTGATCCTTCTCCTAAATTATGCACTGCATTCTATTCACGCCATAAATCATTCAGTTACGCCCTCAGCCATGTATAACTCTATGCCAGGAACATTCTGTCGTATGAGACATGAGCAGTCAAATGCTACTATAGAGCTTGGACTGTATCTTCTCGTATGATAGTTGTTGTTGATTATACATACCATTTCATTCTCCATGTCAATAGTTATATGGTCAATAGTTATTTAGTTGTATATATATATATATGTATATATATATATATATATATATATATATATATATACATATATATATATATATATATATATATATATATATATATATATATATATATATATATATATATATATATACATATATATATATTATATTGGGTTTTTACGACGCACTATAATGATAACTAAGATCTATTGGCGTCGAATGGGTGATTGATGGCATGATGGGATGATGAGATGGAGGTTTCTCAGGTATCGGGAAGGATAGTGGGAAGAAAACGGTGGTGGCCTATATAGTAGGAACCATCCCGGCATCAGCCTAGACTACAGAGGCAAACCACGAAAAACCCCTGAAAAGATGGACGTGCGGTGGGTATCGAACCGGGTCCGATAATCCCCTTCACCTGAAGGATCACATAAAGCGAGTGCGTTAACCACTCAGCTACATGAGCCGGTATATATCTCCAATTTTTTACGGTAACTTGTATCATTTCACTGATAAAACTCAATTTAAAAAGATTAATGTTTTACATTATAGAACTGTTTTCATTGAGTTTTGTTAGTAAAATGATACGAATCACCGTGAATCATGGGAGAAAATATTATATATGTGAAAACTCTCATACTACAATATACATATATATATATATATATATATATATATATATATATATATATATATATATATATATATATATATATGTATATATATATATATATATATATATATATATATATATGTATATATATATATATATATATATATATATATATATATATATATATATATATATATATATATATATATATATATATGTATATATATATATATATATATATATATATATATATATATATATATATATATATATATATATACATTTATATATAATATGTATATGTATATATATATATATATATATATATATATATATATATATATATATACATATATATATATATATATACATACCCATACGAATACTCTCGTATAAGCAGAGAGTGAATAGCATAATTTGAACGGTAAATTTAATTTGAATATATTTCCTCGAGTGGCATGTCAACAGAAGAGCACTGATTGCTTGAGAAATATTTGATGAATAATATGGTATTTTATTTGATGATACCTTCTTTGTAATGCTTCAAATATAGCTATCCGCTGTCCTGCCAGAAGCATGGAGAACCAGTCGACTTTAACTTTCTCATAACATTTAGTATCATATCAAAAATATATTTCTGACTGAATTGGTAGTGCCTACGCCTGATTTTCACATCTTGAAAGAACTTTCATTCTCAATTCATGATGACCGAGAGGGATCATATGAGAAATATTGAATTTTACCTCATTCAAGGGTATCGTCAAAATCTCATTTCTTTTCGACAAATGAAAACAAATGAATCAGCATAATATGCAAGTTTCTCACTCACCTCACCACGACATATTGATTATAACCATACATATACAGATAAGCAATATGCATGATTTATTCATAATATTCCATATGGTAACCAACAACTGTTTTTTTTCTATTTTCAATAAAACTAATTGCTAAAAAAATGATCAATAATCATAGAGCCTCTCAGAAGCGTGTGCCTCAATTGAATCAAGTGGTTCCGAACCATTTATATTTTTTCAAGTGCCATTTTGAGCCTATTGTTGATATTCGTAACTCTTTTGGCTGCTATCGTATTGAGTCTGTGGAAAATATCGTTCGCTTTAAGAAAATTGAAACTATCTCAAATTCATTCATGCTATGCATAGTCATCTTATGTCTCACTAAATGTGACGAATCTTTGTCTTATAACAATGGCTAGCTGTCAACTGTCATTATGTTTGTTATTGATTGTCACAACTCCAAAACACGTTGAATATTATGAATGAATTTAGCTTAGCCAGTTGAGAAGATACTAATCGACAATGATTGAACATCTCAGTTCTATTTCCATCCTACATACAACAGATATGTCTTTCAAATACGTTTCATTAATATTTCCATTAGCATCTCATATCATCCTATAACAGTCATCACGGCCTAGCAGATGTCATCAAGCCAACATATCCCGGCCCGTTTGATACAGCCCGTCTCAATAGTTATTCTCATGATTATTATTAGAACACAGAGACGTTGTATTGTCTCAGGTTTATAACCCGGTGTGTGACATTGAGGGGTCGAGGCGGGTAAGGGGAGGAATTATAATAGTTTTCGTTTAACTCGTTTGGGTTTCTTGACAGAGAAATACTCCACGTTTTGCTGGCAAGAGTCCGGTATTAAGAGCCCGCATCTTAGCTGAGAATGTTTCTCTTCAAAATGCTCGACACAAGTTTGATGTGCGTTGAAAAGTTTGGTTGTGGGTTGAAAAGTTGGAAAGGGATAATATTGAAAGAATTCCAGTAACCATCGCTAGATGGAGGAGTTTTTCGCTTCATAATTTGGACAAAATCTAGTTACATGACACATTTTGGCCAAGGAAATTGGGGAAACCACGGAATTATAGGCAAATTATAATTTCAAATATTGATAAGGAAAGTGGAACTTAAGGATGTGCGTTTGTAATTTATTTCCACTATTGTTCGGTTACCTGGAATTGAGCAATGAAAACCATCAAATTGGGCACGTTTTGATTTAATTATTGCTCTTTAATTAAGTCATTCTGCAATTTTTGATTAGGCATATCCAATTTTGAGGGTATCACTTATTTATTGCATTTTACCGCAAGTTCATAGTGTTTGTGGTTCTTGAGATACATGTGGCGGAAGTGCACCCTGTAAATCTGTCTAAGATGCGGGCTCTTAAGAGTGTTTTGAAGTTGACGCAGGGCCAGTTTCCCGAAATGATAATCATTTGATTAGGATCCTGTATTATGGAGTTCAGGTCCAGTCAAGTCCAGGAGTGGAGTCCAGTCTAGTCCAGTTAACTTATTCTTGATTTTGACGCTGAACATAATTATTATAACACTGGGCAGAATAATATCAAAGTAATAACACGTGATCGAGAAAAAACTATAAATGTTGAACAATGGAGGAGAGAATATTCCAAAATGGTACTGAAGATATCACTTCTAAATGAATGTAGTTATGATGTAGCCAACAAGAGTCTTTAGAAGACACAAGAGCTGTTATTTTGAAACATGACCATGATTCATTTGAACTTATATGTGTGTGAATATATTTGAGTGATCTTTTCTTTTCTTCTTTCAGGGTGGTAAGATCGCCCTTTTCAAGCGATCCTACATTATCATCCTTTGCCTTAATCAGGGTTCGAAGACTTTGTCAAGTTTTCGATAACCAACGTTGAAAAAATAACACATAGTCACACTTTTCAAACGCTATTACGCTAAGCCAAACTCATCTCTCATACGCTCTTAAGTCGACGCCGCCGACGCCGACTGGGCTTATAACAACTATAAAAGAAAGAGAGAGAGAAAGAGAGAGAGAGAGAGAGAGAGAGAGAGAGTTTCATTGTGTGTGCTTGGAAAGAGGGGGAGTTGGCCAATGACATGGCACATACGTGCGATTATAACCAGACGTATTTGATGAAGATTTGGCACTGACTTGCAATTCATAAAGATTTATGTTTGTACTTTATAGCCTAGGCAAGGTATTTTGTCTTAATTGAGATCATGTTCTTTCTGAGAAACGTTTAGTGTGAGTTCTGATGATGTAGAATGGTAATTCAGGAAACAAGGTACATAACGAACTCGCCGGAAAGCATAAAAATACTTGAAGAATCGAATATGACTTACATTTATCTCAATTATCTGACTGAATCCTGAGTCCTGACAAAAATTTGATCAGTTCTTGAAAAGAAAATGATACTCATACTTTGAAAATTATTCTATCTTAAAAATGGCATATTGATTTTCGAAAGAGATTTTCACGAATTATTTTTTTAGGCAATCTTTAGTAGGGTGGGGTTGGAGAAATAAATATAAGTCTTATTCTAAAATCATGAATCGAATACACCCGATGTAAATCTAACTATACACTTTGAGTGACTGCTGTGTACTAATACTAAGCAAACGCAGTACATGCTTTTTACGATTTATTTTGAGATATTTGTACAAATGAATGTACTCGAAAGCTGTATACCACCTGGATTTTGAATCACTGCCTTCGTTTCGCAAAGTTTCAATAATTGAGTCCATATTTCCATTAATTCAGTCGTCTTGCACCAAAGTTTGATTCGAGCTAGAAACATGTCTCACTTTAATTTTTTCCGCTGAAGCGATTCATGTGAAGCTTTGAAATAATGTGTTTCACCCGTGTGTTCAAATTAATTTGAATTAATTTCGAATTCCTAGTGAATTATTTTTTTTTCGGATACTTTTCGGGTTATTTTCATGATACTTTTCGAAATTTCGAAATGGCTTATCTCAGCCAACAGGCTTAGCTCAACTAATGGCGCCCCAATAAAATAAAATAAAATAGCTTCAAATCGGATAATCGGAAATTTGCTGGAAGTGTTTCTCTACTAAACCAGTTGAATAGAATTGAACTATTCTTATTACTCTGTTATCAATCGACCAATTGTGGATGAGCTCCCCCTCTTCCATTGCTGCAAGTGATGGAGACTTGGATGGCTCCTCCATCCAGAAAATTTTCCTGTGGCCGACGCTCCTGTTGAGTCTTGTTGACACTGATTTTTGAATTATTCACTGATTCTTTGCACATCTATAAACACAATCAAATGGCTTATAGTCCATAGAATGTGAAAAAATCACGAAAAAATAAATAAACTCAATTCAAAATCATTTCGAAGTTTGGTCTCTATATGATACACAAATCACTAAGTTACTTTTTTCAATAACAAATTTACGAAACTTGATACAAATCATCGTTCCCCAATCAAAGCAATGGATGAAATATGGGATCTTTCGAACTGGTCATCTCAAGGGTAATCTTACAACTCCAAAGAAAAATTAAAAATAAGATAAACTCATTCAGCAAATCTCAAATTAATAATGCCAGAGTTGGAAAACAATTCAAACATTCACAGTGTGGTCGAGAAAATCTTGAATCTTCTTCTTGAAATCTTCTTTCTTCCCTCTTTTTCTCTGTACTTGTGTTCATTACAGAATTTTTTTTTCTTGGTTATCGTATTTATTGTATTGTATTGTATTGTAAGATACACCATGGTTATTCAGATATTATACATTTCACGTTTGACAAATACTCAACTAAATATTCCCGGTTCTTATAGTCATGAAAAACATATATATCCCGATTAACATGAAACCGGTCAGGTCTCTCTTTAAATCCTGCACCATAACTATAAACGGTTACACGTTTTATTCCGTCCCGGTAAATCACGTGAAACTGCCAGAAGCTTGACGGAACGGTTCTGGCTACTGGGGCTTACAGAGACGTTAAAAAACGTGCAACCATGTAACTATCGAATCTCTCTTTAGTCTTCCAAGTTATACACCTATATTCACGAGAGACGAAGGCGCGAGCCACTCGAGTGCTAATGGTATGGGATAGGGGCTACAGCGATCGGAACCTCCATCTCTCGTGAATACAAGCGGCCAAGCGTTATTCTGATACTAGACCCAGGTAACTTTTTTTATTGGGTTCAACGACGCACTATAATGATAACTAAGATCTATTGGCGTCGGATGAATGATTAATGAGATGATGGGATGATGAGGTGGAGGTTTCTTAGGTATTGGGAAGGATACTGGGAAGAAAGAGGTCGTGGCGTAGATTGTAGTAACCATTCCAGCATTTGTCAAGAGTACAGAGGGAAACCACGAAAAACCCCTGTAAAGATGGACGGTGGCGGGGATAGAACCAAGTCCGAGATGCCTCTTCACCTTCCGGATCACACGAAGCGAGTGCGTTAACAAATGCGCTGCATGTGCTGGTTGGTCAGTTGTTGATAAGAATTGATTATGAGGCCACAGGCGACTGTTGGGCGTTTAATGTTTTACACTGTGAACGCCATCAACAGCTTTTGAAATGATATTTAGTGTTGAGAAATATTGGAATATTGGAAACAGGGTTGGGAATTTTTGACCTACCCGGAAAAATTCCGTTGGTTTTTCATCCAAAAACTCATCGTAAAAAACCAATCAGACCGGGGTTTTGAGCTTTCCAAGAATATTCTCCAGAAATGAACAAAATTTAATGTACAGAAAGACACAACATAGTTCATCAGTGATATATTTTGTTTTTATTCCCAAATACTTTTACTTACAAAGTTGAGTGAGTGCATAGCCTAGTAACCATAGCGCAAAAACATGTTGACTTGGATTTGCCAGGGCCGAGCTCCCTTCCTAATATTCCAAAATTCCTGATATTTGATAATTCTGAAAATGTCTTCACAAATATTTCCATTCTTGTGGGAATGTGTGCGAAGCATTGAGTCCATGGGAGTCGATTGAGCGAAATATCAGTGTTTTGAATTATGACTTTTGAACGGCATGAGATATCATAATTCTATTCCAAAGAAACACAGGTAATTGTAATAGCTTCAAGATGGTATAAATCAAAACTCATGTTGCTCAATTTTCAGGCTCATACAGCTGAAAATATGTGTTTTTTCAGCTGTATACGCTTGATGGTAAGGCGACATGACTTATAATTATATAATTCATATCATGTTGAAGGTATTATAACTATTTGTGTTTCTTTTGTATTAGAATTTTGATATCTCATACTGTTAAAAAATTATTATTAAAAACCTGATATTTCGCTAAATCGACTCTCAAGGAGTCATAAGAAAAAATAGGGGTAAATGCTCACTTTTCTTACTTGCAGTGAGGAAAATCACTCAAAACAAACCAAAAAGACAAAAATGAAATATGACCAACAGAAAACTTGAAATAAAACATGATTGTTAGAATAGAAGGACATTATTTTTTCTTTTTAATACTCCCCAAAACAATGAAAATCCAATGACACTCCTGTCTTCCTCAACCCTGGATATGTTCTTGAAAATGTACAGAACTGGATCACTCAAATTTTCAAAAACATCAGTCACAATATACGCACGTACAATAATTTGAATATTCTCTTCTTCTGTACCAATTACATGAACTACTGTTGATTCTCATTTCATGATGAGTGAATTCAACACGCCAGAGATGGATATATCTTGAAAACCAAACACTGGGCGTCATGAGAGTATGAACAGCAGTAGGCCTAACAGGTATGCATTTGAGGGACACTAGACATTTTGATGCTTCGGCTTACCATTAGGTTTCAAAGGCCCATAATGTACACACACATGAAGAGTAAACCAGGTCCACACAAACTCAATAAAATACTATAAATGGCTCCATTTCTGCAGATTGCGAGAATATTCAATTTTTGTTATGACTTGCATATAGGCTTTTCTGAAGGGACATATATTATTATATTATATTATATTTATATTGATTAGGTACAGTAAAATCATTCACACTTCCTTTCACATCATTTACAAATTGTATATTATTGATAATCTTGATTTTATTCTTGACAAATACGTGAAAGGTCAAGAAAATGATGTTGACCTGCGAGTTTGAGCAGTTCAGAGTTCCCCCACATAAGATCCAGCTGTTTCGGTCTTTGAAATTGGTGCAAACCGAGTTCCCAAATATGACCGCCAGTAGCAGATAGCGTCCCAAACTTTAGTAATCATCACTTACTTCAAACAAAAGTACAACTTGAAAGAGATCGAGGTGATTGGTCTGTTTGTCGGTGCTCGAGGAACCATTTCGAAGTTTTTTAGTGATTTTTGTAAACGTTTTTTGATAGATAATTCTTTAAAATATGAGATTGGGATGTCAGCCCTAAAGGATTCCATTCGGATATTCAGGAACCATCTATATAACTAACCATTATCCATCAACGTTTACATTTATTTCATCCTTTCAATTATCATTAGTGTCATAATTTTGTATTTTATCGTTAATTTTTTCAATTTTTATTCCATTTTCATATCATTTCAATATTCAGCTACATAACTTTCTTCTATTATATTTTCTCATGTATTTTATATTGATTGTCATCCTGTGCACTTTGGAGTCAGGGGCCAATAAAGGTTTATATATATATTGGTTCCCTCGGTTACTGTTGTATAAATAGATCGAGCCTGTAGTGGAACGTGGTTGCACCGACCGTATAATAATGTCACATAAAGCAGGCCGTGTTGTTCAGTTTAGCTTTTCTCTCCGTATGTTGTTCAGGCGCTAGCTCCAGCAGCAAACATCAATCTAAAAGATCTAGATGATTGTCAACGCATTACGTTTCACATTTTGGTCTCTGCATTGACACGGGCTCAATTCCAATGGACCAATGATCAGACAAATATAATTTGGAAGTTGAAAAAAACAATTTATTTATTTATATAGACTGGTTTGTGACTTTACTTGTGACCAACAGGAGTTATTGTACTTATGAATATAACAGAAACTATTTGTAATGGTATTGAGAACTTATTATTCCTAGTAATGTGACAGCTGAAAAATATTTTAATTAATAATAACGGCCTTGATATTTGAATTGTATACGTCTGCTAGATGTGTGAGTTTGCACGCAATCGATTTTCACCACCATAGATTCTGAAATATGTTGTATGAATATGAGGGGAAAAAATGAAGAAAAAAGCTAGGCTAACGCCACAATTTCAGAACAATTTTCAGAAAAGTGCCCTAAGCACGTTGATTGCATGGCTACTTCATCAGACTCCTGAGGCACTTGGCAATAACGGTCACAAACTTCTCATTCTCTCCAGTTCATTACCAATGCGATATGCGTTGCTCATCTGAAAATGTAAGCTCTTAATACTTTCAGACTTTTCAGTTTTGATTTCGGGGTGGTTGAATGAGAGAAAGAATAACAATTACGATTTTGTTTGTTTACATTCTCGAAAGAACGGTGAAGTTCAAAAGAGAATAGGCGTTTGAAGCGAACTCAAATTGTTCAAAAAGTCAATTGAGCGCCTAGCTCAGAACGTACACTTCACCGAAGTTTGGTACAGACGTGAATCTAGTTCTAGCTTATTTCCTAATGGATAATGAAATGAAACAAAATTAAATTTGATGTTGTGAGAACTATATACTGTCTTGAGAGTTCACGCCGTGAAAGCTTGGAATTTGATATATGTATTTGATATAATTATTGTTATTAGAACTTCACTACAACGGTTACAACTGTAGACTAAGCCTAATATTTTATTATGTTCATTACATTATGTCACCGCTTTTTTTACTTGGATTTGGAATCGACGAAGGCTGAAGTAGTACAACATCAATCA
Organism: Brachyptera risi; assembly: GCA_964007535.1. Taxonomy (NCBI): domain Eukaryota; kingdom Metazoa; phylum Arthropoda; class Insecta; order Plecoptera; family Taeniopterygidae; genus Brachyptera; species Brachyptera risi. The sequence continues at coordinate 19,143,188 of OZ023328.1, forward strand.
AAATAATTCCCACTGTTATTAGTTGTTGAATGATATATTTAACAATGTGAGATATATTTCAACAATATTATAATGTAAATACAAGTTACAAGTGATATATGTATTAGTTTATGGATTCTGTCTTTCACAATATATTGCACAGCAATTATTTAAATTAAAATTAAAATTAAGATAACATCTGATATGATACAGTAGTTGAAAGATGATGGATGGAAACAGGTATAGCTCTCGAGATTATTGCGTTAGCATGGGAGCCCATATGGAGAGTATGGCGATATTTGATTCAAATGAAACGATGATTTTATTGTTATGAACAGTTTAATTATGATAATATTTCAGTTTTGAGAATAAATTAGTCGTCGCCGCCGGTCATTACCTCCATAAACTCTGGAAATGAAAAGAAAGCAATTTAGACTTTTTGAGCAATGTTATTACCAAATGATTAATTAATATTATCAGAAATTTACCGTTTGATAATTACTTATTATAAAAATTAAATAAAGGTGATTATAGACTCACATTGTGTTTTTGAGAACTAATAAGTATACCTTTTAACAAACTGGTTATATGATAAACGTATCTAGTTTTTTTAGTCGCTAGAATAATGTGAATATGGTATTGGTTAAATTTAAAAACGCATATATTTTTCACAACAGCTTACATAATACTTATTTTAACTTTCTTAAATAACGGTACTGAACAAGTTGATAAACCCAGTAATTATCATATTTGAATTAATCAAGGTTACAAGATTATATGCGTTGAATAGATACAAAATATATACTGGTACTGAATCAGAACGAACCAATTATCTCGATATTTATTTCATTCAGAACTATCTGTATTTCACACAATATTTCAATCAATCTGCAAAAATATGTTTCAAGTTCGAATTTTCCGAATGAAATTAACAACAAATGAGAATGAATAATTGAAATTCTATTTGTTTTCAGTTTCAAATATTAATACCATCTCACCAGAATATGATTTTCGAATGAGATCCATATAAACATATACATATATATGGACCACTTCAATCATGAGCTCAACCAATAGTTCTCATTTCCCTGACTGTTCATATATTTTAATATTTATTGTTATGTTTTTATGTGTGATATGACTTTCCATGTTGAACCCTTCACTCCGATTCTGGCAATTGCTTCAAGTATATCAACAGAGGGTCTGTAATCAATCATTGAATTCGAACAATGATGAAAATGAGTACTAAAAAACATTACATGAAAAGTAAATATGATCGCATTTTTATCGAACTGCTGATTTCCGGCTGCTTTCAATGTATCGATCGTTTGTATCAACCCAAATGAGATGATTAGGGGCCCTATATATTAAAATTTGTTGAAAATATATATTTTTCAATCAAAAATCAATTATCCTCGAATTTTTAAATTCATCAGATGCAGTATACGCTATGATAATCATATTAATAATTAGATGAACATTTTGAAACATGAAGTTATATATTTTGAGAATTCTGAATTTTACACTTGTATCAAAATGTAATACAAGCAATACTTTCCAAATTTCCTCATATGTTGGAATAATAATCATAAAATTATATGTTATAAAGATAAAATTACTCACCCTCAAAATCCACGGTTCCTGATCCATCAGAATCAATTTCCTCAATCATGGAGTCCAGATCTTCATTGGAGATATTGTTGTCCAATTCCTTCAGGATCTCCCTCAACACGTCTGTCGTGATGTAACCGTTTCCTGTGAAACGCCAAGTTATGACTCATCAATTGTGAACTAATCACTTTTCAACTATGATGGGGTGGAATATTTTTACAGTGCAAAATTTGATATTGATTTCTACTGCCATTGATTTTTATTAAATTAATTAGGTTTTTTAAAGTTCTATTTAGATTAGGTTAGAAGATGTTATATCAGATTTGAACAAGATTAAACCTCTTTTGTCGTGTATTGCGTACGATATCACTATTTCCCAGATCTTACTTTAACTACAAAAAGTGTCTCGACCGTATTATCACAGATATTATAAAATCGACGAATATTTAACAGAGGGAACAACTATTGATGCTCAATGTTCGACTTTTTTTCATCATCACCTTTCACTTCTTTTTTATTATGTGCAAGTTTCATCATTCTATCTATGTATATACTTCTTCACACTTTTAATTGACAAAATATGTATACATCATTGTGATATTAAATATTTACAATCAGAAGCTATTTTATCAGAAGAATTTGTAATGTACTCTATATGTATCATGTATCATGTTGTAACTTTTGACCAATATCACGGTTATATTATTGAAGTATCAATATCATCATATTCATGATCAATACGGAATGAACAAATGATCATTATTTTTTTTATTCTAAGAGGTATTCTCTCATTATTATAATTGCCTACACTACCATCTACTCCTGTGTATTCTCTTACTGCCTATTCGCCTTATGCCTAATACCTTTCCATTCTTCTACTGCCTAGAATCTGGCTCGTACTGCCTAAGAAGTGTAAACTGACCCAAGTGTTCGCCTACTGCCTAAGAACTGGATCGCAGTGCCTAATGGAATATTCTTTGCTTTTAAAACGGTGTTTTTATTATTGACACCCTGTATTGCAGTCAGGCGTGTGGTTTAAAATACATCGGAGAAGACTTTTCACTTCTCCCCCACACCCTAATTCATGAAATATAGGCCATATATAATTTTTCTATGTCTGTGTTATAGGCCTACATCAATTACATTGATATAGAATATTATTATTATTAAATACATTGAATACAAAAGAAAACATGTGTCAATTGGTTTTGAACTCGTAGATGAATGTACTCAAATAAATCAAAGCAAGACCCACACAAGTTGAAGCCAGTAGGCCTATGTGGGGAAGGAGGAAAATAAATTGTGGCCAGTATGAAGTATCCAAGACGGAGGTATGCGTGAACAGTGAATGATAGCAATAAAGGAACAATCTGCAAACAACAACAGTGATAAATAAATGTGTGGTTATTCAAGCAATATATTCACATGTCCGGATGGAAAATGAATGACAATAATTAGGTTGCTGCAATAATTAAATTGCTCCCTGTTTGTCCCTGTTAATCTCAGGAGATAATTTTAGGAACCCACACGATTGTGATTAATAAGCTCGTGCGATTGGGATACCCTGATGTAAACTAATTAATTTCGCTGGAGAGAGACAGCTTACCTCACCACTTGTCTTGTTTATGTGTAAACTTCCCCCGACAGCCCGTCTCGGGTTCAATCAGTATTGAGCGATACATACACACTCTCGAATATTCCATGTACGGAAAGCAATTACAATTTTTGATTGATTTTTATACGGATTTTATGTGTCGCTTTCCGTCTCAGTGTTCATACTGTCCATATGACATCACATTTTCAATATTTAAAATACATTTTACTCACAAATATTCCGCATTACGATGGTTTGTTGATATTAACACTCTTCCATATCTGATATCATTTTTGTAGTAAAAACAGTAATAAAAATAGTTTTCAAATCACTCTCCCGACTGCGATATAGGGTGTCAATAATAAAAACACCGTTTGAAAGCGAAGAATATTTCTTTGGGCAGTACGAGAACAAAATGGTCAGCTAGGCAGTAAGATAAATATGTTGGGCAGTACGAGAATAAAAAGATGAAACAGGTATACCATACCCTTTCAGGCAGTAGAGGAATAGGCAATAAGAGAATGAACTGTCTGTTCCACCCTTCATTGCCAGATATGGGTCTGGGTAGTTCGTCCAGTAATATAAATTGACGGTAGAAACGAGAAAAAAAGTGATCAAAGAGCTAAGGAAATAAGTCCATTACCTTCCTTGTCGTACAACCTGAATGCCTCTCTTAGTTCTTGCTGCATCGCTTCTGCATCTTCTTCCACCATGAACCTAGCGGCTAGTGTAACGAACTCTTCAAACTCCAGTTCTCCGGATCCTGTAACAACATGGATGTACAAGCATGAGCATTTACATCACACAAGGAAAACTCAGTATATATGCGTTGTAACAATATAATAATTTTCATATAAGGATAAGTGTGGAGAAGTTTCTCAGTTCACATACAGAAAGAAAAGTTGGAATTCGTTCTCATGTTGCTTTTTTGGGGGGTTTTGTACGCGACATACAGGTCAGGCGTAGTAACAGATCGAATATAGAAATTTTTTCTGGACATTTATGTCATACTAGATGGGTTGAGATTGTGACATGAAATTTTCACAGAATATTGTTAGTGTCCAATTCATATTTTTCCTAAGCTTGAAAAAATGTGTATTGTTTCTTTTCGAGAAAATGAATTATTATATCGAAATAATTACTAATATCGAGATTTGAGTAATTGTTTATGAAAATTATAGGTTGCGTGGATTGACAAAGGTTATGAGTTATAAGATTGGAATGGAATGGATCAATGAATGAATGAATGAATACATTGTGTAGCTAATTAATTTGATTGAATTTGATTAATTTGTAATAATTTGAGAATAAAGGTGTATATATATATATATATATATATTTATATATATATATATATATATATATATATATATATATATATATATATATATATATATATATATATATATAACTTTCGAGTTGATTTACATAAATATATCGCTAATCTTACAACGCATATATCCCACGTTTCCTTATGAAATGGCATGAATATCTAAACTCCTTGTTTTTGAAGCTGCTTATCCAACTTTCTTGTTATTTGTGAAACATGTCCGTCTTAGCATGTTCAACCTATACCCGAAGTTTGAGTGATTTCAGATGAACATATATTTTCACATTCTGTCGTGATGATTTTTTAAATGATTGTTTCAATGTGATGATGTATTCGCAAAATTTCAATTAGCAATCATTCTCAGAATCTACTTTATCGTCTTTAAATCAATACTATAAAGTTCCAACTTCTACGCTAGAAAATAGGCAAATTCCCAGACAAATGTGTCATGAGGATATTTTTTGCCTTGCAACCTTGCGCAGACCAGAAAACAGAGAAGACCCAGTTTAAGTCAAATGGAATTGTCTTCGCTTACGCTTATCCCAATTCCCAATACATCACCATTGAGGTTTTGAAAACCTCATTAATATACCTCACACCGTTTGTGAGGGAGAAGTATTCTTACTCATAAAATTGGAATGAATCTTGAATTAATGATATGGTAAATGATATCAAATGCACATCATTACAATCGGTGTCGTACTTGCAATTTAATTGAAATAATAATATCGTTGATAGCTCCATTTTAAATCGATTAATATCAATAATTTCGCATTCAGTGATACTAATAATGGTAATTAGGTTGTGACTGTCAGACAGAATAATGCAACTATTATATATTTGTCAGGAAATAAATGCAGATTAATAATTGTATTGAGAGAGAGAGATATGGCGGTTCGAACCATCCGTGCGCTAGTTATGTGACCTGGAGAAGGCGGTCGATCGTAACCACCTTCTCTCGTGTATACAAGTCGGTCACGAGAGATGAAGGCACGAACCACCCGTGCGCTAGTTGTTTGGCATGGGGGAGGCAGTTAATCGGAACCTTCATCGCTCGTGAATCTGCGATTGTTGCTCACAATCGTACAATTCGACGTTAGATTTTATCACATAGTACGTTTCAAATATCTTAATAAGGCGGCCATTTTACTTTAGACAAGATGTATATACTTATCTAAATAACAAAACGTATATATTATGTTTGAACAAATTGTCTACCTATAATATTACGTATAAAACTCGTGGTCTTGTGATAAGATCAAGATTTACAGATGATAACAACTATTGTAGAATATGTATTATTTAATAAATCAATTGCTGTAACTTGACTCTGATTTATGATTGGTTAGAATAATATAATCTATGTTATATACTCTACCTTTTTTTTACAACGAAATCATTGGGCAAGCCTGTATAGAGCAGATCACTCTGCCTTAAGGCTAAAGGTACGAAATGAAACAATAATTTCACAGGTTGTTTTCAACGATTTATGAATTGTATGGTAACTATTTTAGTTATGGATTAGGTTGAATTGGGCTCATGAGATTTTCATCGAATTTCAACAATCACAATTCATTGTGTATTGTTTTTTGGATATTGTTTTAGCATCACTATTATTTTTTTAAATCAAATTAAAAGATAAAAATTAGGGAGTTGAATGCTGAATGAGTTCAATCAACTTGGATGAGTACAAAATATAAGTTGGGCTTGAGATAAGTATATGAAATGTGTTTATTTAAGTTACAGAGAAATGTGATATGTGGCTCCAAATTTGTACACAAAAATTCAAAGCATAAATAAAATTTCATTCGATTTTTATTGTTTCTTTCGTTATTTGAAATTAGTCCAAGCTATAGCTTTGTGCTCACCATCTTCATCAATTTCACAGATGACCTCCTGGAGGGTTTCATCATCCAGATGATGTCCCAGCATCTCCAGGATCTCTCCGATCATGTCCGTGCTGATGCAACCTTTCTTCTCGTGATCGAAAGCCTCGAACACCTTCTTCAACACTGATGAGAGTATCAAAAAAAAAAAATTAGAAAGATGCATGACGGGACGAACATAGTGTGAATATAGTTTTGTACATCAGACAAAGGGAAATCAGCCAATTCAGCGACATATCATTTTTTTGTGATAATTTTGTAATGCTCGTCAATAAATTGTATATGGTATGAGTACGAACTATTGGATGTAAATATTATATTATTCTCACAGAATGGAGCTGAGAACAACATGATCAGGCCTATATAGGTCTATCTTCGAAAATATCAGAATCCCATGTTCGAAATTGTGATGCTATCGTTTTGGAATGAAATAGTGAAGTTATCTGTGTTTTATGGCAAATAATTTTTAATATTGAACTGATTATGGCACTGATATTCCGCTGAAAGACTCCCACATGAGCTCTCAATTTCAGCATAGGTACTATACTAGCAATCACAAACCATTCAATAAATAATAAATAACAAAAATAAATCTCCATTTGTGCGGTGGGTTTGAGCCAATGGTTACTCAACTCTATTACTACCTATAGGGATTGCACTCTATTTTGAATTGAACAACTCGTAACTTTCAATCATTTATCAACTATAAGAAAGCAATAAATTACTTCCGAGATCAGTTTTAAGAACTATGATCTGTCGTCGATTGAGAAATAGTTGTTTTTGACAAATACGTTGTAATTGGGATACATTTCGAAATTGTATATTTATCTGTGATGAATATTCGGGTACGTGAAAATGAGAATTATTTTATACAATATATTCTCATATAACCTATTTTAGGTTTCCAATTTTTCAGTTATTCAATGAAACAGTTCACTTTTTCTCTTGGTAAATGTCTAATGAGAAATTCACTGGGTATAATAAATAATTCAGTTTAAAATCTCCCACTTACTGGCAATCTGATCGGCGGGAAGTTCATCCTGTTGGGTGGGACAAAAAGAGATCGACATTAGATTACTGACATACAATTTACATAATAAGAAGCTAAATGATGATTAGTGAAAATGATCCAGAAAGCGTCATCACAAATAATAACATATCAATGAAAAAACAAATAGAGAAATAATAATTATAATCATTGGATCAGTGAATCAAAATCAGTGATTCCATGGTGAATGAATATACCACAGAGATATCCTCATGACCTCATAAGTTGAATTTAATATGTGATAATGTGTCAATATGAATACACTGCTAGGTATACTGTGCACATTCATATACCAATAGCTCGATGGCTAAAATACTTATGCACCAATATTAGAATATCTATGACAATTTTTATCTCAAATTTACAAATATCAAAATAATATGAATGTTAAAATATCCCTATGATGATAAAATGAAAGAGGGAGTGTAGGGGAAGATGTGGAAAAGGAAATTTAATTCATCTTCAATTCAAATTCAATTTATCTTTATCTACTTCATTTTTAAAATTTTTCATTCTCAGGATTAATCTATCTATACTATAAAGGTGTGTGTATGTTGACTATAGACATTGTGATCAATTTGTGAAAAATGAAAAACTGCACATTACATACAACTGTAATTCCTCATGTACCATGTATTGAATGAATTATTTTTGAATTGAAATGTAATTGAATTGAAATATTGTGTGAAGAACGAAAGCATGGCGTGTATTAGTGGAGATGGAGGAAGAGAGTGAAGAAGAGGTTGGAGATGAGGATGGTGATGCGACAGTACTAGCCAGGTGGTATCAATTGAAAGGCCCTAGATGAATGGTGTGCAGCACCCCCAACCAGATTTGTTGGAACCGGACGTTCGATATTTATTCATTATTGAAATATGCTTCACATAGCAACAAGTCCATTCTGAATTTGATCAATGATAATTATACACTGATAATGTTCGTCACAAATTGGATTTTGTAATGTTATACTATGGGTCCACTGATCAAACATTATGAATTGAAAATTAAAATGGACATTTTTATTTTTTGTTCGATAGGATCATAAAAATACTCATTATCATTCCGATTGAAAAATAACCATTGTTGGTCCATCATATGGAACACTTTCTGGAAATCATACAGTCAAATTTCGAAAGATCAATGTATTCGGTTGCAAATGCTTAATTGTTAACTTAAACTGAATCAAGAACTTGTTAAACCCAAATAATTAAAGAAAATGCAAGATAACATTTGCATTTTTAGATTCAGGAATCTTCATACATATGTATTTCTTGATAAGCATTCATTAATAGTTCAAACAAGGAATGAGATATCGCATAAACATCCAATATCTATAATGACCACACTTATATCACGTACCATGTCTGTAGATTGTTCTTAGCACTTCTTTCAACAATAACTCACACTCGGCCAATAAACGACTTCTGACACCTTTCATCCACAACCGGTGCATCTTTATTAGTTACTTTCAATACAGTCCATTCGCTCGACATCAATGGCTAAATTTATCACTCGAACAATTTCTACAAATCAATTGCAAACACATTCTTCGCGTGCTGTTGGCAATATGTCGAGATGATCAAGTTCAGATGATTGTTGTCAATTTCATCATTTTATTGAATTGTTTTCATTTGATGGTGCAATCGATGAAGATCAAGGTGTGTTTAGTAATGTCAGCGTATAATGAGGGCATGATTTATTTTCAATTTTAGAGCATATTACATCATTTATGATTATATGTTACATTCATAATATGGACTTCTGGTGGCTGAAGGGTTTGTGATTGAAATATTTTCCAATATTTTTTTCCATTTTGTTCCTCTGTGGGAAATTAATTAGTATAGCTGAATGGGAAGATTGTACCAGGGGCTGAATAGGAGAATATTTTATTCAGCATACTCAATAAATATTACAAGCTATACCTTGTTTCGCAGTCAATATTTTAGCTGTGAGTAGGGATATATCATATAGTTACGCAATATCATATTTTTTTGTCCGATCTTCTTTATCAATACTTGTCAATATATATTTTTGTGAAATGGGGCTTGATATGAAGAATATTTATTCATGATGGATGGTATGAGAAATACATGACAGATGATGTACAAGGTGAGAGAAAATGGAGATGAGTATATTGATGAGTTGGGTCCAGGTTGAGAGAACACATGGAATGAA
>OZ023328.1:19157810-19245310 GCA_964007535.1 Brachyptera risi
ACATGGGTATGTATTCATATTCAATATTTTTTATTCTTTATTATCCAAATAGGTGAAAAAATAATAATTTGAAAGAAAATAAGACAAACAAAAATTTGAGAAGAAGAAGATACATTTCTAAATAACAATGAAATTGAAGATTTTCACTCCAGTGTCAGTATAATTTCAACAATTGTTGAGATGATAGTACCTATATTCATATTCCATTGAGGTGGTAATATCACCCCAATGGTGCATCGTTCTAACGATCCCACATTATCACCCTCGGTCGAAATAGGGGAACAATGACTTAACATCAGCTTTTGGATGGTGATGGTGACCATGGTGATTATACTCATTCAATTTCAAAAACATGTCAAAAATTAAAACATGTCTAACATTTCAAAAATTAAAAAACATGTCCGTTCATTATCTGATTCAATTTTATGTGTACCTATCCCATAGATAAACCCTTTTAGGGTTTGTGGATTCATGCCCAGTTTCAATTTTTTTGTTATCTAATAAAGAGTCTTAAATAAATACCATTTTCCCCCCATTAATTTAGCCAAGAAACTGTTATGTTGACTTATGTTCAGCGCTCTAACCGTCTGTTGATGATCGCCTCATCAGTATTTTGGCACACGCATTGAAAGTGCAGTAAGTGCAGTACGTTGCAATGTTTGCAATAGAGCTCAATGTATAAATACTGCTAACATTTTGAAATATGCAATTGTTATGAAATGCTGGGAATATTTTTTATCTCATTTTCCTGTTGTTCAAGATGGCTGTTTTGTGGATAATGCATACTCAACGAATTTATATGAATCAAATTTGTACCATTAATTTATTCAATTTATATATACCACGTGTGCTTTAAATTGAGTTGACGTTGGTCTACCATTTTACAAAAACACTAGAGGGACCCATCATGTAAAACATGACCAAATATAAATAAGAAGAGAATGCAAGTTATCGTTGCAGAGTGTGCGTCATCAAGATCAAGGTCAGCTTAGGATAGATTAAGGGTATTAGTGCCTAGCCCCCAAATAAACTAGCTGTTAGTGGGGTCGGTAAGCAAGCAAACAGCTTGTGACTAGTTTTCCTGTGTAAATTCACTCGGTTGGAATGGTGGGAAGCGACGGTCTGATTATGAATCACTTCGCGCGATCTAGCGGGAAAGAATTGAGTGTGAATGGCAACTTGTCTTACTAGACTGCATAGCAGATTGCGTTAAGTGAAGTTGCAGGAGTACTGGGGAATATGGAGTAATTACCGTACTTCTATGGCATTAAATCGTCGGTAAGATGAGATTTATTTCAAGAAAGAAGATGTATACAAAGATGAACAATTTTCCTCTTCTTTCTATCCCGCTTTTCTTCTTCCTTCCTGAGCCTATGGCTCGTTCATTCAAAACAATTGTTATTTATTCCGGTCATAATAGAGTTTCCATTGACAATATTGTCGAACAAAACTGATCAAAGGGTTGAAACAAACCTATTACAGAATTCAAAGTAAGTTTTGAACGGTTGTATTCTCAAAATTTTAAATGAAACATAACAATTGAATGTTCATAACAATAGTTTGTTTCCCATACTATTGAATGAACTTGAAATTATCAATAAAATTAATCATGATGATGATAAACTGATACAAATAACAACATAGGAATTTTAGTAAGTATATATTTCAATAGTGATTAAAAATGAGATTTGAATTAGTCGTCGCCTCCAGTCATTACTTCCATGAATTCTGAAAAAGATGAAATAACATTATTTATATTATTTTAATTTTGAAGTATTTTGTATACACCTAATCTCAACTTTTTTCACATTACATATCATTTGAATGTATTTCACTTATAAGAGAAAATGAATGTATCGACTACATATGTAAGAACTGCACAAAATAGAAGATCCGAATATCTACTGATACAAATATGTAATGGCTGCTCTTACCATCAAAGTCCACAGTTCCTGAACCGTCAGAATCAATTTCCTCAATCATGGAGTCCAGATCTTCTTTGGTGATGTTGTTGTCCAATTCTTTCAGGATCTCCCTCAACACGTCTGTCGTGATGTAACCGTTTCCTACAAATCAATTAGAGTAACGGGTTATTTCAAACGAAAATACTGAAAGCTAACCACGTTCTTGTTCCATGTTACATCTTGGAAAGATATCTTTCAATATATTTTTTTCAACTTCCCTTAGGTTTCTCTTTCTTGCCCGCTCCCTTCATATGCTTGAGAACATCCACAAACGCTGAACTATGGCAAAATTTCAGAGCAAAATATTGAAGACTAACTACGTTTTTATTCCATATCACATATCTTGAAAAGATATTTGTCAATATATTTTATCTCAACTTCCCTTTCTTTCTTGCCCACCGCTTCATGTGCTCAAGAAAATCTACAAACGTTGACAACTATGGAAAAGTGAAAAGTTGATTGGTTTTCCAGTTTGGCATTCCGACCAAGAAACGCAAAAATATTCTTCATTTTTCCAGTACGCGAATAGGAATCTTCACTATCACGTTCATCAAAATATAGTTACAATATATTTGGCCATACGGATTTGCTGAATCGATTTTTTTTTCGATCATTATTTTACCTAGTTTCAAAAGATTCAGAAAGAAAACCGAATGTAAATCGAATGGATAGAAATTGCACTATTAATAATTCGGTTCGATGTTTACAAGGGCATTCCTGATTATGGAGTTACAACTGCTACTTCAACTGTAATTATCTCAAAACTCATGTTTTTGAATGAATGAATGTTGGAGTTTGAAGGCGCGTCGACAACGAGGTCATTTTGCGCCTGTATTTCCCTACGTTTGACCACTTTCCTCCCAAAACGATGTAGCAAATAAGTTGAAATTTTCACAGCATTTGTGCACTTATTTTTCACATTTTTAGCAGAACAGAAATAAAATATCAATTTTTTGAAAGGATCAAATAATTCTTCAACTTATTCAAATGTAGCAAAATATTTGGTATTGATGAAAAAAATTGTGGAAAAGAATCAAAATGAATGTTCCGTTCGAAGTGAGCCATTGTCTTGAAAAGTGGTCAAGAATTTTCCTCATTTAACATTTTTGATATGAGCACACCCGGGTGGCCTTAAATACGCTTTGAAGGTGCTGCAATATCGTGAATATTATATAGGATAGATATTAGATTATGAAAAAGTTGAAATATTCTCAATTAATATCATAAACTTAATATGTAAGTGTGTGTGATCTTGAATGAAACTGATCACAGTTGCTGTTACCTTCCTTGTCGTACAGCCTGAAGGCCTCTTTCAGTTCCTGTTGCATCGCTTCTGCGTCTTCCTCCACCAGGAACCTGGCAGCAAGCTGGATAAACTCCTCAAATTCCAGTTCTCCGGAACCTGGAAGCAATCAGCGTTATCAATCTCCCACCAAATTAACCGTTTGAGTACAATTTAATTCTCTGAGTCTATAAGAAACATTTGAAAGATGGACGATTAGACAAACGCAGAACTTTATGTGCGATATACTTTTTCGAAATGTAATACAAAATCTAACATCTTTGTAACAGTTCACTCGAGTTTCATCAAACTCGCAAACGCGATCGCCAATATCATCTTATCTTATTTTTGAAGTTAAAAATTCTTCAGGGAAATTTATTCTCAATCTCACGTGATCAACTTATCAAAATCTACTCGACCAATTATTACCAAGATCATCAAGTTTCAATCAGGATCATTATTGTATACGAACGGGTCAAGGTGAGTCTGTATTTTCATGCAACTTGTGTTGTGCAAATTAAGAGAAACAATTAGTGAAATGATTCTATTCAGATCAAATGGGTGCAAAATCACTAACACTTCTCTAATAATTATGACAGAATGTTTGATTTTACGCTCTGTCAATAATAGTGTCGTGGACATGTGCGTAGTACAGCAACAAAGTATATGCACATTTACGACACTTATGATTTTGAAATATATTAATTTTGTGAAAATGGAAATTTTATTGCAATGTTCTTAAAAAAGTGATTGTTGAAACAACTCTACAGAAATATGGATATTTTGCTCTGACATCAGAAAACTTGCTGATGCTGATGTTGATGTTTATGTTGATGTGTACTCACCGTCTTCATCAACCTCCAACATGATCTCGTTCAGCTGAGCCTCATCCAGACGATGTCCCAGCATCTCCAAAATGGTTCCGATCATCACTGTACCGATACATCCTTTCTTCTCGTGGTCAAATGCGTCAAACGCCTTTTTCAGGACTGCACATAGAGAACAATTTCATTCAATATTGTTCTACGAGACTAACCAGATAGGATTCGTCTGAACGTATGCAGAGATGAATATCCTGGCCAGTCTACTAGCATATTCAAGCCATGAGTGTCTACTTGCGGTGTTGTATTCACGTATTACCTCCTTACTGTGGTTCAACTATCAAGAAAATTATTGATAAAATCCTTCATGACTTCTACCTACTCAAATACAAAATACAGAAACCTCTTTAATGGGTATTTATTCAATGTCGTAGCTAAAAAATTGAGAACGAGACGCGCAAAATTGCGAGAAATATATCTGTACAATTATCTACAAATCACAGAGAGGCAAAATGCGGTAATCTTTCTAACTGTGGCAGTACTACTTTCTCTTTTTTTTGGGGGGGGGGAAAGCTTTTTGACGCTTTCGAGTAGTTTGGTTGGCATATTATTTTGGTAGGACATCATGATCAATGGCAGAGAAACTGAAAGAGTGTAATTCTACTATTCAAATTTTTTTTAAATAATATGAACAGATTATTTACGCTTCAAAAGTAAATTGTATCACATTATTCTCATTAATTGAAGCTTTGAAGAACATAATTGACCATTAGTGATGGGCGTGGCTTATCGGTAGGCCAACTTGATCTATATTTCATATGGGCATTTAGAGATACTCTGATAGGCAATGTCAATTTACCTACATAACAAACAGCCCATTTGATTGGATGTTTTGTTTTGTGACGTTTGTGGGCGGGTCAACCACTAGTCGTCAGTTATAATTTTGAGCATGCCTACTTAATCATTCATCAACTCTGATTGTTACAATCTTATATAATTTTCACAAACTTCAACATAATTGAGTGAAACATTAAGATACCGATACCAAAATGCTATCGAAAACTATTGAGGTATATTTGCATAATGTCTACAATAATTATTTTGAATTGAACCCCTTCAATGAATCCTAATCAGTAGCTATGGTGCACGTGGAAGAAATAAGAATAATATTATTTCACTGGTCTTACAGACAAAATTGCTGACGTTTCACTCAATTCTGTATCAATCTGTTTAATATTTGAATGTTCACTCACGGGCAACTTGTTCAGCGGGAAGTTCATCCTATAAAATAAAATGAATTTCATTAATCAATTGTTCAGTACACAATACTTGATTAGGCTTGTATGCACGAAGAAATACTTGGATAGAATCAAACCAGAGGATGATAACTCTGAAATATGTACATTTTCAACATGCAAATGACTATCATCAGCTCTGGTAATTTCATTGAAACATGCCGACATTATCTACGAACATCGGTGATTTTTCAAATCGATCAAGTTTCATCAAATTAGCATTGCTGTTTGTCACTCCATTCTAATCGTTTTTCACGGTCACATAATATGTTGTATCTCTGAAGTTTCTTGCAACAATAGCGTGCACACTATAACCACTTGAGAATTTTGTGAAATCAATTATTAATTGTGTATATAATTCGTTGAAAATAGATAGTGGCGTTCGTTTACAGTTTACTTTACATTCATATAACAGAAAGTTACGATTATTTTCGAAATCTTCAAGTTGAAATACAAATTTTGTTTGAATTTATATTGTTGCTGTTTTGACTTGTGTATAGCCAGTGTATGAAACCAGATTGTGTTACTTGGCGAGTCAACGACGGGTGTTTTACAGCATTGGAATCAAAACTAACCATATTGTCACTATACTTTCAATCGGTGACAATTCGATGGAAGTAGTTTCATGTGAAACATAAATATGAAAATCGTAATATAAAAGAGAATTGTGTTAATTTGATACTTTTCAGTCTGATGAGAAAAAATTTCCGCCAGGAGAAAACGATCATAGCTATTTGTCTCTCACGATAAAAATATGTAAATATGTCGACAGTGCAAACGGATGAAAAATAGAACATTGACAAACATTGTGATCGACTCGGTCACGGAAAAAAAATTGATGACGACAAAATTCCCAACCAATGATCACATTTGTTTTGTATCTAGTATCTACCTCACATATTCTGTATGTATTATATTATTGCAATATTGATTGTCACCTTCTACAAAAATCTATAAACATCTCAGGGCTTATACACTTTCACGAGGCGAATCATCACAGTCGTATTTGAAACAAATCAATTTGAAGCTTGTTTCAGTTTGTTGTTGATGAACGCCCGAACTTGATTGTCATCAAATACACGTACTGAACTCGGTGATAGATTAACTTCGCGAACGATTGATTCCTCTTGAACGTCTGCCCGCTCGATCAAGACACAAAGAATGTATTATTTTTTGTGATAATTATGAAATTCATTATTTTATTGCGTTGACACATGGCCTAGAAATCGGCCTTCAGATGATCATTATCTATTAGATATCAAAACTTGCATGCATTTATATTGTTCCACTCAATAATATTCGAAGTGCATCACAACCCTAAAACTATATTCAAATATATAACGACGATTTTTACTTTCCTAATTTTAGAGAAAACTAGAAAACATCATCTCAATTTCAGAAATTATTATCAATTATATTTTTTTTCAAGATACCACGAGTCCTGACATATAGGCATTAGCGATTCTGTATGGAAACTAAACCAAATTGAGGACTGTTTACGTCATGACTCAGAATTATCCAGAAAGTCAAATAAATTGATTATAATTTCTGCAATTGAGATGATGATTTCTAGTTTTCTTTGAAATCAGGTAAATAAATATCGTAATCACTTGTTGGAATCTTGTTTCAAAGTTGTGATGTCCTTCAGGATATATCTTCAAAATATTGAGAATGATTTCAAATGCAATAATAAAATATTTAGACGAAATAGTCATGAAATTGTTTGTCGATTCCACTAATACACTGTAACTAATCAACACAGAGAAGCATATTGAAAAAAATACACTTCAGTATTCCAGCGATTGTGATTATTCGTCAATGTATCCATCAAATATTCGAATAAAACTATTAACATCTGTGTGAATGTGTAGTCGTACCATGTCGTCGCTGTATTGCTATCCTGCGGGTTGTTACCACGGTGTCGTTCTGGTCACAACTGAAGCACTTGCATGGACTACTTAGACCTTAGTGCACCCTACGACCATATATCACATATTCATCCTTGATCCAGTCTAAATTTACCTCAGCACCCTTTTAATAAAAAACCCAAATCTCAAGTCCAAGAAAGATTTTAGGAAGATCGCCATGTAGTGCTTCCGGAATTGAAACACTATGTTTAGATTGTCAAGTGTAACAATATCGTGTACAAAAGACTAGAGTATAGCCCGTGAACATTTTAGCCCATGTGATGTAGGTCAAAACTTTAATTAGCTGATTTCGAAATACCTTATGTGTATTATTATACGAGTTAGTGATGTTGTATTAAAATAAGGGAAACAAGTGCGCTTTGTAAACGGTTCCAATCTGATAGTATAAGTTCGGATTCATACTTGTCACAAATAGCTCAGATGGCAATTCAGATAGCAACTCTCTCATTCCTTTATAAGTAAACACAAAAATAGAAAAAACTACACTTTCATTTTTTTCAATGTATATCAATCATGAACAACTATCAATGTATAGTACAAATTTTAGTAAGGCCCGGTTTTATCAATCTTAGTTAGGGCACTAATCCACTAACTATTAATTAAAGGTACGGAAATAACATATGTAACCAATGGTGATAACAAGTTAATCTGCTAACTATTGCTTAATCCAGTTTCGTAAAACCGGGCCTAAGAGTTGAATTTGATCGAGAACAATCCGATAGGAATAAAGTACATTTTATTTATAGTGATCTTACCGACGCGTAATAGTGATGACCATGATTTATTGGCGTCAGAGACGATTCATGAGTTGAATGATGGATAATGAAAAACACGAGGGAGAGATTATTTCATAGGGTTCTGGGGTAGCGGGAAATCAGCGGTCGTCACCTGCTACCCCGCTGCCACGAAAAGTCAATCTTAAGATGGTCGACCATGGAGGAAATCGAACTCCGATCTCCTGAATGCTACAGCGTACCCGTCACTTGTCTACCAGTATAATTTTTTTTTTTAATAACATCGAAACTTGATACAAAATCATTGTTTCCCAATAAAAGCTATGTATGGAAGGTAGGATCCTTTGAACGG
This sequence comes from Brachyptera risi, assembly GCA_964007535.1. Taxonomy (NCBI): domain Eukaryota; kingdom Metazoa; phylum Arthropoda; class Insecta; order Plecoptera; family Taeniopterygidae; genus Brachyptera; species Brachyptera risi. The sequence goes on from OZ023328.1 coordinate 19,166,187, forward strand.
GGCACCGCAAGGGCGATCTTACCAACCTCATTTTAATCATTGAAAACTATTCACTTTAACACCAGCACTGCGCTATCTGTAACCATCATTTCACGCCGCAGATTCTTTCAGTTTCCAAAAGTCTGGAACACATTATAAGTAAATCAGTTTGACACATTTTTTTAATATTATTATAATTGCAGTTAGATTCCACAGCCACATTCCTCAGTCGAGAATGAGCCTGAAGATATTCGGATGCATCCACATGACAATGCCAGCATAATTGCAGTAACGCAATAAAATAATCCCATTTCAAGTTTCATCTGCCAAACTCTTGCGAGTTAATTGTCGTAGCCATTCTATAAATTGTCTAGTTAGTTACACGCTTAATATAGACGAAGTTTTAACTTTTGAGCGTCAATTCTTCCTCTGTTGGAACCCAGTTATTCAAAACGTTCAGACATAATTTTGTGAAGAAAGATTTATTTTCATATTAGCGTAGCGAAGACTTCCATTTCGTTTTGGAGGCTCACTAAAAAAAATCAGAATTGGTCAAACTTTTTTCAGACTTCAGTGTCAAATCAGAATCGTCCCCTATATTGTTTGTGTTCAAAATCCTTCTACTTTTTTTTCCGGAGATAATTTGAATGTTTGCTCTGTTTGGTAAGTATACTCTGAAAGGATAGTAACTTATTGGGTGTAATTTTTTGAAATTATATTTTGAAAGGCGATTTCTACTTTTCTTTTTGTTTTGAATTACTTTGAAATCTTTTTACAATTCAATCCGATTAAAATGAAAGTTCAATAGGTATCAATGAATATACTGTTCCTTCTTGCAGTCGTTATTTATACATCCATATGTGTGCGCAAGCGACTGTTTATGCAATAATGAATGTATATAGACATGGTTTATGACTCGTCAACGACTAAATTTTGCGCCCGATCAATATTAAACTGAGTCAAGATTGGGCGAGGATGAACGCTATTGAACAAATGAGCAGGACATAAACATGAAATCATTCTACTATTCCATTGTATTCGAATTTAGATAAAAATGGACACAGCGAGAAAAAGTGAGTAAAAATTTTCATCATTGACAAATCAGCTGTGCCGAAAAACTGTGTTCAAGACCGAAGAGTAAGATATGACATTGTGATATGTTCATTGAACCACATATAATTTTCAATTATGAGATAATTATTGGCAGAATCATGGCAGCTGACATATAATATTCTATCGAGTACAAACAACTTGGATGACCATTCAAGGAACACGGTGAGATCTGAGATAATGAAGGGAAGAGTGATCAAACATATGGGCATTCGCGAGAATTGAAAATGAATCTTGAGTTATTATAATTATGAATTTATGAATTCTTCTGACATATCATCAGATCAATAACAAAGGTGGTTTTACACAAATCACAATAAGAAATAATTTAATCGCAATAAATATGATAGGCTCAAGTATTCACACCACTATTATGGATAGGAAAAGTAAATATACACAGCGGTGACGATAAAGTAACAAAGTGTCAATACATCAATATTATTTTGTACACTTGAAGGGTCATATCAATCCACATTAGAATGCATTCTGGAGAAAATGTAGTGACATAGGCCACATGTCGAAATATTACGCACTCAAACAGCTAGCAGACAACGTGTACGTATATACGTACGCACATACACTTGTAAGTATATAATAAAAAAAATACGGCGGAACGCATTTGGATTTTATTTTATTTTCATTTCCGTCAAATTCATTTTATTTGACCGGAAGTGCACATAAAACGTTCAATATTTCAAATATAATGTATATATCAAATAAATAGTTCATGATAATTGGCAAACACACATTCACTTTCAAGTTTCTATTTTTTTCGGCAATAAAAATAATGCAATTTGTATGTGTATGCCCTTGAATATATTCATATAAGATACACACTTGTGTTCACGAAAGAAGATTGTTGTCTCTTTCAACATATAAAAACACAAAGTATATCTCCATATTAGTAATACATTGTAGGTTTGTGTTATTTTATAATTTATCGATCTGGACGAGATTTAACGAGAAGAAACACATCGCATCTTTAGAAAGCGTTCAGCGAAATTACTCACTAAAAAAGTTTTGAAAATTATTTAGTCGATGGGCGAAACTTGATATTTTGTGCATTCAAGTATAGTACGCCAATTAATAGGTGTCTACAGTTTTGGTTTTTGCGCCTGCATGCGTACGGGTGGATGAAAGTCCCCACACCTCGGAAATCCTTCGGGAGGAGCAGGGAAGTCTTGATGATCGCCAACTTGGAGTACGTAGTTCATCCCGGCTGCTTGGTGATAGATGAAATGACAGTGGAACATCCAGAAACCTGGAGCAGAAACAGGAGTGTTGGGAATCAATAAGAGAGTATGTAACAGATGAAGCATCCAGGATTCATAGGTGAATCATTTCATGCAGGTGAACTGCAGGTGAATAATTATCTACAAATCTGAATTGATATTTTTATAAGAAAAGGGAGGGAGGATGAGAGAAAGAGAAAAAAAAGAGAGAGAGAGAGGGGGGGAGGGGGGTGGAGAAGGAGAGAATTCTTGTTCTTTGTTCATTAGTTACAATTATATATGCTGATTGTATCACGTCAGCCCTAAATGACTGAAAAAGTGTACATTTCAGTTGTACAACAAGCCAATTATAACATATATGAAACATGATACAATAGAAAACCGCATCAGAGTACCAAAAACACGATTAATCGATCAAGTAAAATAAATTATGCAAATAAAAAATTATGCAATCAAACGATTTCGCTATTTATATTTCAGCGACTTATTCAGTAACTCACTCAAATGCACCTATAAAATCTCGTTTTACTATATCCACGAGTGGATTAAGTTTTCTATCGACCGTTCCCTCTATCCTACACCACTGCCGTACAGGTGGTTCGAGCCTTCATCTCTCTCGGAGACGAGTATAGTTGTGACGACATATTTGTTATCATATTGTGCAATCACACACGTACATTCTTGGTCCAAATCTGTCATTCCTCGTCTCGGCCAGGTTTCACTATACAGCTGTTTCTCATCACTACCGGCCATTCACCAAGAGATGCCAATTTACCATGTTTTCTATATGTGACTTTCGCAAACAAATCTATTTTAATGACTTACTGGAAATAAACTATTACGCTCAAAGGTAGGTATAACTTTCGCATAATTATCTACAATTAAACTACATTACGTAGCGTATTGACAACTTGATTTACATAATTGATGAGCGCAAGCGAAGACTTAATTTTGAAATGCACGTGTAGTAATAATTCGAGTGATTTTTTTTTTCATTTTATTTTCGCGCTAAACAAGTCAAGCATGAATACAAATTATGATGTAACTTGGTACGCACATGTGTCATTTCTGACTTGAAACTGTATAGTTTTCGACCATAATCGAATGAATCAATTAATTATGAGAAAAACAGTATAGAAAATTCTCGAAAACAATTTTCTCTGTTCAACAATGATAAGGAAATACGTGTAATACATTTCTATATTTATCTTTCAATTTATCTATTCATATTGGGTTCAACGACGTACTGTAGGCCCACTGATGACCACGATCTATTGGCGTCGGTGAATGATATATGAGATGGTGGGATGATGACGTGAAAGGTTTTTTACCATGCGTTTTTGGATAGTGGGAAGGAGTCGGTTGTGGCCTGTTGTTAAGCAACTATCCCAGTATTGACCTGAACGACAACGGAAAACCACGAAAAACCTGTCAGGATGGTCGACCATGGCAGGAATCGAACCCCGGCCTCCCGAATGACGTTTCAGTGTGTCAACCACTCGACCACACGTCTCAGTATGGGGGGGTATGTCTCTAAACAGGGCTCAATTTCAAAGGATAATACTTATTAAGGATGTAAGGAACTGGATTGGCAGGGTTAATCTCATCAGAAGTCGGGTTGTCGCTTGTTTACCAGGGTTGTCGGCGATGAATCGAACGACGGCGTACCCGGCAGCCGGCACAGCTACGGTATCCTTGGCAGTCGGTGCGCGGTAAGCCAGACTGTTACGTGGCAGTTGAATCCTTCCAGACGACAGCTGTTTCAGGAGTTTGCTGATGTTCTGATCGGTTGTGAATAGTCCTGTGGACATCACGTGAAACTCGTGGCCGTGCAGGTGGAAGGGGTGTGTCAAACCACGTGGTATGGGCGCTGAAAGAAAACCCGAACGATCGCACGTTACATTTGGAGTTTTCCTAACAGCATGAAATGATCAGAAAAACGGGTTTCTGCTCTTCAAAGAACACCACAAGCGAGGCTTAATGTTAATGTATTACCAGATTCGAATGATTATTGATGCTATTTTTCTTCTCGATCTTAGAGAAAACTAGAAATTCTAATCTCAATTTCAGAAATCATGATTAATTAATTTTTCCTCCAGAGACTCTGACTCATAACGTATAGGCATTATCCGATTCTGCAATAAAATATGAATAGAATCATGTAATGTCTATGTCAAGACTCAGAAAATTGGGTAGGTCCTAGAGGATGAATGAATAGCTTATAATGTCTTAAATTGACCATTGTAGATGGGCGTGACTTATACGAAGCAGGAGAAATTTTAGATCCCTTGATTGGTCATTTCCCTATTTCCCCTGCTTCACTGTCCACTTGATTGGTTTTTATATTTTGTTACATCACGAGGGCGGACGATCTACATCGGTCAATTGAGATGAAGATTTCTAGTTTTCTCTCAAATGAATGAATGAAAAGCATCGTTATTCATTTTGATTCAGATTCAGGGATGTGATGTCCTTTAAGAGTCCATGGGAGTCGATGTAGTGAAATATCAGTCTTCTGGTGATAACTTTTGAACGGTATGAGATATGAAAATTCGAATACGCGAGAAACACATAATTTTAATAGCTCCAAGACAATGTAAGTTATAACTATACAAGTCATGTCGCATAACTGTCAAGCGTATCCAGCTAAAAAATGTGTTTTTTTCCAGCTGTATACGCTTGACAGTGCCATGCGACTTGAATTGAATAGTTATAACTTACATTGTCTTGGAGCTATTAAAATTATGTGTTTCTCGCGTATTAGAATTTTGATATCGCATGCCGTTCGAAAAATACCCCCTAAGAAACTGATATTTCGCTAAATCGACTCCCGTGGACTCTTAAGATTAGAAAACAACAGTATAATAACGAGCTTTCAATACCATAAGATAACGGCAAGTTGGTTCAGATCAGGTCATTATGTTGAGTCAGGATTAGGTTAGGTTAGTTGATGTCAGGTTTGGTTTGGTTATGTTAGGTTAGGGTTGGTTGAGGTCATAGGTCAGGTTGATCTTCCTTCTACTATTTCAGTTATGTTTGTCAAGCAGCTAAGAAAGCAGTCTATAGCAGTCAAGATGAATGAAAGTGAAACCTACATTCATCAGCGAAGACCATTTCGACAACGGTTCCAAGAGGCACTTTGACAAGTTGCAAACATTCACAGTACTCCTTGTCGCATCCTGTTTTGCCCGACAGCGTGTCCTTGCAGAACGCCCCTGGTGGTATATCCGACAACTGGCTGAGGAGTGGCGAGGCGGGCAACACGTTTGAGATGTTGTTAATCATTGCACCGACTATCATCGGCACTGGAGGCTCTAAACAACAGTAAGACAGAGTCACACTTCCTTCATTTTATTCTATCAATATATTTCAAGTTGGGTGAAAAAAGACAGTGAGTAGGTAGTCTCGATCAGAGACTTTTCACTCCTGAATATTCCGTGAGTCTGATCGTTTGCAAGCCTTCGTGACGTCAGCTGCTTGTCTGTGCTACTCCACTTGTTCATTGTGACTCAAAATATATGATGGTTGGTGATTTGTTGTGAATTTGATTGGTTAGTCGCATTAGTTTCAAATTCTCGCCATGTGTATCCACATATAATTTCACGCTTTCACTTGAAAAATGAACGCTCTCTACCTTGATATTTGATGGAAATTATACCCCAAAAGCATTCTTTAATAACTTTGGATGCGAGCCATATCTAATATTTCATGAAGGATGACACCGAAATCCGAATATTATTTACAGCAGTTCACATCGAGTAGAATGATTGATAATCTATCCACCATACCCTCAATATTGGCACAGCGTAATGTCTAATGATAGATTTATGAAAGAATAATCTCATAAATTTCCTGCGACTCAAATGAAGGACTTAAATTTTAATAAGTTCCATGCAATAGGGTCCAATACTTTCTCATTCTCAAGAAACTTTCCTTCATTACTTGTACGTAATTTTCCACCAAATTTTTATTATTATTTTTGGTCACTCTAATTTCGATTTTATTTACTAAAAATTATTATTGTACTGTTTTAACTTATATCAATATACAGATAGTGAGGCACAAGTAGTTTCCGGGCTTCCTCTCCATTCTCATTAGCTGTACATAGTGTATTTCCAACGTACAAAACATAAGAAATGAACTATTTGTTTGATAGTTTCTTGGATAATTACAGAGTGTAACTTACGAAAGAATCGGTGGTACGAGTCTGTCTGAAACAGATCCTTCTTACTGAAGGCGTGGAAACCGAATCCTATGATAAGCCTGATGTCCGGTTCCGAGGCCATCAGCTCGACCGGTACAGGTAGTACACTGATCAGCTGATCGACACAAATCCCTTTGTTATTATCATTTCCACATTTTACATCCAGAGGGTTCAGCGTCTGTAACATCGGATTATGTTCATACAATTATTAGATTACGTAAAAGTGTGGGTGTCGGAGTTTATACGATAACTTAAAGACACTGTCAACCTATTAATCTCACGCCGAGTATGACAAAGTCTATAGTCAGTCTTATTATCAGAGTTAGTGGAAACACATAACATAGGTAACCATGGTGATAACAACTTTTAACTGCAAGTTAGAGTTACGTCCACGTGATTACTGGCATAACCAGATGACACTCTTTCTGAAACCGAAGACATGATAGACATGATAATTCATGAAACACCTCCGAACTTGGATATGTTGTATCATCTACATAAATATAACTATTTATCAAATAAATGTGATGAAAAGTACAGCTGAAATACAAGTGGAGAAAAGCAGCGATCTTATGAATCATGGAAGTGAAAAGAACGACCTAGGTGATCTACATAATGGTTTTTGCTCCTATGTACTTGTTGAATTCTTTTGTTCAAGTTCTTAGTTGTTACACCCATCATTCTGGGAGATCATGGCATTCGATGTACTTATTGAGAACAAAGGGATACTGAAAAGCGAAAGAAGTACCAAGCTATTCCAAATAGTATCAGAAATTAGAATAATGATAAGAATAATGAATTGCTGAAAGACTTCTACTAATGAATGGAATGATGTTCGACTTTCTGAGCTCAAATTCTCTCAAGGCTATGGAATGGTGAATACTATATGCACACAAATGTAACAGGTCTAAGATATACACAATATAAATTTCTATGAGTATCAGCATTGTATGAATATGAGACTTCCGTCAGCTTATAAGTTGTTCAGTTCAACCAATTGTAAATCTCTCTTTTATCTACTCTCAAGGATTATGACAAAGTGAAGGACAAATAAATATGAGGACTGTCATTACGTGAAGAAGTGACATTTTTTAATAACTCACAACTTTGCTTGATGACGTATGGTAACCCACGTGACCAGGAAGAGGCGATGGTGGCTCGTCATGCGTCGATCCCACGTACTTCAGAACAGCTACCTGCTGTATTTTCAACGCATCACAAGGTCCAATACCTTTGATGTGGATCCAGTAGGAGGACACTTTCTCATTGGCCTCGAGTACAAAGTCATATCGCTCCCCTAGAACATCATACAAGGTTAGCAAGTTACATTTTAATGAACTACACACACTATATAGTATAAAACTTCGACCTAAATAATTTTTTAGCTCAGTAGATTAAATGTTTCTCGTCACATGGAATACCGTTACAAATCTTATATACAGATTTCCTGGGAATTGTGACTCCGTTCGTACCCCCTCCCCCCCCCCCCCTTCCCCCGGTGTCTTTGCCTAAATTCAAGCCCATGGTACTCCGTTGCCGACAATCGTAACGCTGTGACGTCGCATTGGTTACAGCTTACAGTAATAAACTGGATGAACTGTGACGTCATCAAGTTCAGATTGTGTGAACTGAATGAGTACAATCTAACGGCATTACTTATAAGGTTATCCAGCACCGTGGCTGAATGTGACTGGCAGCCGCTATCCATCGGACAATCGCTGTATGTCGGCACATACGGACATTGTTGTTGTTGTTGCGAGCAACCTAAAAAAACTTGAATAACCCGGCCAATATAACTATAAACAGTGGACGTCACCAAAGCAAACTAACGTATCACACCAACTAAACAAACAAATATCCTAAACTTATATAACTGAACTAGAAGCAATCTTAAACCTACATTCGGTCCGAGCAAGATGAATTGAGGGTTGCGTTGGTTGGCGCCAAGTTTTCAGGCGGGGACTTCACTCATTCAGAAACACGTTCCCTTTCCTGAGTGTTTTCAGAGAAATATTGATCGTAGCTTTATCTGGTTTTGTTTTGTAGAAACGGCTGATAGGCTGGCAAACTTGATGACAGCTATTATTGGCTGAGCCTACGTGCACGTAAAGTTAGTTCCTTTTATCACCACTTGTCCACGCACGGTCAATAGTTCTTTAAACGTGAACCGTGAAATGGAACATATTTTCAACATGGGAGAGATATCAAGTGAGGACACCATCTCCAACCGGCAAACCAACGCAACCCTCAATGCATCTTGGGTTCGACGAACATCCACTTCGGAATGTAACCATAGCAGGTATACTTACCCGCCATGAAGACGATTTTATCGACTGTAACGGGTTCCACAGGTGTCGCGTCGGTCGCAATCAGTTGCAATCGGTGTTTCTCGATGGTGAGCTGCGCAGGACAAACGAGGCACATTGCGCCGATCAACCGGAACCGGAACCTCTCTCCCGGTATCACGCGGAATTCGGCGTACGGCGTCCTCGAGGTGAGGCCCATGCCGAATGGCCTGGGAAAGAACGAGGGAAGCGGGGGTAGAATGGAGGAGAACGGAGGGAAATAAGGGGTTGGCTGGTGTGTGGAAAACGTGGCATGGTGATCAATGCATATTTAGTGCGTTCAACAAGAACATTATCAGTTGATTTGAAATAGCTAATTCAAATAAACTGATAATGTTCTTGTTTGAAGGATGATGAAATATAAAGCTCGTAGTTTGCAGAAGCACATGGATGTTTTCATAATTGTCTAGATAATGATATAATTCGGTATGTTTCGACCAATCTGATATTCTCCATTTTCCATTGACATACAGCTCAAATAAAAACCTATTCAGGATAAGAGCCAATATCACTGAATAGTGAATCCTATCCTCTGTCACTTAAGTGAATACAGTTTCTATTCAAAAAGTTTGTAAAGTGTTGACATCTCTATATCAAATGAAAAGTTCTGTCTGATCACCGTTCAAAATGCACAACCATGAAATAGATATTCTTATTTTCCAATCCTTTTAAAAATTGTGGACTATTACTACAAAACAAAAAGGATTGTCGAGTGTCTCTGTAATGGACACAAATATAATTTTTGAAGTATGAATTAAACCATGAACCCCCTCTATCATACTCTTTTTTCATACGTTGATAGAGTTGGAACTGAAAGTCAAAGCCCGCCTTCTGTTCGTCGGATACCTGTTGCATCCTTCGCAATATCACAAGATTGACTGATTAGCCACGTGAATTTTTTTCTACTTTTGGTTCAAGCTATACACCTGACTTATATGTATATAGGCCTATTCAAGAATAAAAATCACAAAAATGATAACAAATAATATATTGATCAATTCTTACTCTAATATATATACATACCATATATCTGCCTTTGCCGTTGATGAGATACGAATCTGGATTCTGTCCGGAATTCTGTCGTCGCAGCCCTGGAAATCTCTGATTGGAGTCATCGTGCAGCCAATCAGTGACGAGCATGACGTGAGAGCGAAGGTCATGGTCGTAGAGGTAGTTGTTTGGGTCACGGTCCCACGGCTGACGCACGGTTAAACTACCGACAATGCCATCGATTTTCTGCAAACCTGACAACATGTTTCACATTTTCTGTTTTACGTATAAAAATTGAAACTTTTCAAATTTTACTTCTTTTCCATTTCCAGAACATATTTGTGTGGATAAACTCATCACCTACTCGTGAGGCGTTTCAGGATGATGAATATGAACTATCATGTCACATAGTTGTCGTATTGAGACGCTCATTTCTGATAATTATCCCAGACTCAAAAACAGCGACCACTTGCGTGATGGAAATTCAAACTGTTTGAACTTTTTTGATTTCTACTCCCTTTGGACTAGCGAGGCCAGGGGGCGAATTCAGGTACCTTTTTTACTCTCTTAAATTTAAGCTGGCGCAAATTTAATACGACAGCTAAAGTCATTCGCCTAAATTTACACATCGTAAGTGGTCATAGACGACATCAAAAACGTACTCGAATTAGCTCTGTCTTATATTTACGATAAGACAGCAATTCAAGAGAGTAAAGTCTACCTGAATTCGCCCCCTGGCTTGCATGGACATCATTTTAAGAGCCCGTTTCACGAATCTTAGTTGAGTACTAATCAATTCAATTCAATAGTTTATTTGTCCGTAGAAATCACAATACATAAGTGAAATATATATTATACACTTAACAGGATGTTGGACTCGTCAGATATAATATAAAATAAAGTGACTAATGTCAGTTAGAGACATAATTAGATACAATTAAAAAAGGCCTAATGGTGATAGTTGAATTAATCAAGGCCGTTACAATGATAAAAATTAACGTAATTTAAAATTGAAATATAAAAATATCAAATAAAAGTATAAAAATAATTCGAGTCAGATACAATAAAATGATGAGTCAGATACAATTTTACTCGATACCAATAGATTAGAAGACAATATTCGAGTTGAAGAACTCATCTACTGAGTACATCGCTTTTTCAAGTAAATATCTCTTAATGACTGTTTTGAAGACATTTATATTATTTGTTGTCATTATTTCCTCTGGCAGATGATTATACAGTTTTATTCCTAAATAAAATACGCTTTTCTCGTAAGCTCTTATGTTATGCGCTGGTATTACCAACTTGTTTCGATTTCTTGTTAGGTGTTGATGATTATCTGCATTCATAGTGAGTTGTGACTTATGTTTAAAAATAAATAGCAATGTCTCTAGGATGAATACGCTTGGAATTGTTAGAATTTCTTCTTTTATGAATGATTGTCTGCAATGTCTATTTCTGCGAGATCGGACTAGAGTTCTTATTGCATATTTTTGTAGAATAAATATCCTGTTCATTCCGCTCTCAGAGTGACCCCATATTGACACTCCGTAAGTGGCAATTGAGTGGAAGTACGCGTGATAAACTAGTTTAAGTTTATTCTTACTGACTATGTCACGGAGTTTAAAAAGAGCGTTTATAGCTGTACGTAGCCTTATGGCTACGTTATTCACGTGAGTATCCCATCTTAGATTTTCGTCGATTACTATACCCAGGAACTTTGCGTCGGTGACGGTGGTGATTATTGAGCTGGAAGAGCGATCATGAAGAGTGAGTGATTCGTTAGTTCTTTTCGACTTTATTTGTAGGACGTTCGTTTTGTCAGTATTCAAAAGCAGATTGTTTGAAGAAAACCAGTGGTGCAGCTTGCATAGGACCTCTTCCGCTTGAATCTTGAGCTCTTGTACGCTTCTACCATACACAAGAGCATTAGTGTCGTCCGCGAATGTGATCAAGGTAGTTCCCCTCATATAAGTAGACAGGTCGTTGACATAAATTAAAAATAGTAAAGGTCCTAGTATTGACCCTTGGGGTACTCCAGCGTTTATAGGTGCCCACTGTGATTTGATAACACCTTCATTATTCGTCAATTCCACTAGCTGTGAGCGCTCCGTAATATAAGAATTCATCCAGGAATTTGCAAGTCCTCTTATCCCACATTTGTTGAGCTTATAAACTAGTAGAGGATGGTCAACACAGTCGAATGCCTTGGAGAGGTCACACGAAAGTCCCAAGACTAATTGTCCTCCATCGCGTGCGTTGAGGATCTCATGAATCAGGTGATTTATTGCCTCGATTGTTGACCGACCCTTGCGAAACCCAAACTGAGATTCTGAGAAGAAGTTATTGTTTGATAAAAACTCAGTAACACGGTTCAGCATTACACGTAATCCGCTAACTATTAGTCAGAGTACAAAAATAACATATCTAACAAAGGGTATCAACAAATTAATCCGTTCATTTTTGCTTAATCCACTAACTGAAAACTTATCAATTTGAAAAAGCTAGGCCTTTCAGTAAAAGTTTCGATGAGGGTCCTGAAGTGATACACATGCAGTATAATTAGTGAAGCCATGGCAAAGTCAGCTATCGCTAGCGGTAGAAACTGGAGTCCAGTAGGGCATGAGTTCCCGCAAAAGGCATGCATTTTTGTAAACGTTCTTTCACCTATCATCACTCCATCGTTTCATTATCACCCGCTCATTCTTACCCTGTATATAACCTAACTGTTGGTGGAGTCTTTTAGCATCATTAAAATAAATTAATATACATTTTTTTAGTACGTGTATTAGTTGTCGTTACCATCGTGTGAGTGCCAGAAATGAGTGCCGACATGGTTAGCAGTGAAGTCGTATCTGAACGAAGCACCTTCGTTGATCGGACACTGTGTTACCATAGGGACGCCGTCCATGTGCTGCGTGCCGCGTTGGAAGAGACCGTGCCAGTGGATCGCCGTCGTGCGACCGGGCATCACATTCTTCACGTCGACAACAATACGGTCGCCATGGCACACCTGTATGAACACTCAATAATATTACAGACTCGCAGGAAGAGAACAAGATGAATCTAGTAACACACCAAAGTTACTAATCTAGTGACTGCGCAGATTCGATTTGGATACGTGCATAGACGATAGATATACTTCAAGACATGTCCCGTAATGTTGGAATAAAACTGATTCCTTTTTTATATATTAAGTTTCAACGACGCCCCATAATGATATCTAAGATCTATTGGCGTCGAATTAATGATTGATGAGACGATGAAATGATGAGATGAAGGTTCCTTAGGAATTGGGAAGGATAGTGGGAACGAAGCGGTCGTGGCTTAAATTGTAGGAACCAGCCCGACATTAGCCTGGACTACAGAACCATTACCTAATAAACCATGCGAAATTTCGTGCTAGTGCTAGCTAGCTCCTAGAGGCTAGGACTTAAATTGGTTAATGTTCACTAAAAAAAGCTACCAACAATGACAATATATTATACACACAAATTCACGGTCTCTTGGATTGAATAATTCATCACATTTGGAAGCCCACTTCAAGAGCAGTACTAGGATTTTGTTCTAACAACAATGGAAATACAAAGAGACCAGACACGTTGCCATGACAGGTAGCTCTTCTAGTGAACAATGATCAATCAAAGTCCTAGCCTCTTGGAGCTAGCCAGGCCTGGCACGAAATTTATTGCGTAAGAGTCCAGAGGGAAACCACGAGAAAAAACTGTAAATATGGACGGTGACGGGGATCGAACCAAGTCCGATATGCCCCTTCACCTCCCGGATCACATGAAGCGAGTACGTTAACCACACAGCTAAATGTGCCGCTAACTGATTCCTATTCTCATATATACTCCGACTACTTTACCCCATCATCATGTAGGCCCATCATTCTTGTGTTTAAATTCAATAATTTTTTTGAAATGCTTCCAAAGAATTTGTGTCCTACAACCCCCTCTCCCTTCGAGTTGTTTCTTTGGGATTTTTTGTAAGAGTTCGCAATAATGAGATATTACATAATCTTATCTGAAACGATGGCGAGTTATTATATTATCAGATGAGCGAATGCAAGAACCTCCATTCCACTTTTATGGAGCTATTTATGTGTTTTTTTTTCAAGCACTGCACAGGTCGCACGGTTCGACTGATCCACATGAAACTTCTCTGTAGGAAGTTCCACTTAGAACTATCCAACTTGAAACTATGTAGATTTGAGGTAATATCGGTGGACCATTTCTGAGAAATATCATCGCAACATTTCTAAAAAAAAACATAAGATAAGGCTGGATAAAAACCTTTGAAAAATGAAATATCTCAAACAAAAAAAAAATCTCTGATTGTGAATACTTGAATGGTAGACATTATTCCAATTGTGTATGCAATTCGAACCAGCCGTTTCGATGAAAATAATTCAATGAATGTTTTCAATTCAAAAAATAGATAGGAATAATGACAGAACCATTGCTGAGATTCACGGCTTTCTGGATTCGATAGTTGACGAATGGAGTATATTTTATAGGAGTCAAGGTGTGAAGAATTTTCGATAGGCTTATGTCACGTAACAAATGACAAACAATCGTTACTATAGCATTACAGTGAACTGGTGAACTATCAAAGATTGTGATTGGTCAATTCCAACTGTTGTACATTGTTGTCTGCCTTTTGCAATAATGAGTGACGTCACTTGACACAGACAGAAGTCTATACTTCATATATTGATGTTTCCCTCATCATACAACGCATATGCTGCGTTTGCCTATAGTTTGAATACATTGATAATTGGTCCTGACATATTCACTCGCCTGTATGGAAGGACCCGGCAGTCTTCTGTTCACTGTTAATATCCCTCGCTCGTAGCCATCAGCTGTGACGCACTGTGGATCGAAACACGCGGTCTTGTTGGTTGGGCAAGTGCCACACGCCCTACAACACAAGAACCATGGAGCAGTGATTTCAGTTACTTCGTCCTGTAATACTTATTCAGATTAATTTCGCTAATTTCACAAAGCGCGTTTTTCGCTTTCTAGTTGTTCATTTTACCACTAGTAGCGTACTAGCAACATTTACTGTCGAATTGGGATCCTATGGCAGTTGCCACCAAAATGGTGGGCTTCAACTAGCAATAATTATCTGTGCTGTTCTCTTATAGAGTTTTAGTGACTTGAATGTGAGAGAATGATGTTCTCTCCACGTTGACTAGCTCTTCTTGGATGACGCAAATCGTCGACTTCGTCTTCAATTGATCGGTGCTCGTATGCCAGGTCACAACAAATCAAGGGGCCTTACTATACATTTTGAATTGGATCAGAAGGACATATTAGCCATCAAACTGACAATAAAATGAAATGGCATATATATACAAATATTCTCGATACCGCCAACTACACTTTCTAGTTTCTAGGTCTTGCTATACGATCTTAAACAATAATAAAATGGAGGCATTTTTTGTAATTCAAATATCAATTAAAATTATCAACAGGTGCGAATACCAATTATCTTCAAAATACATTCGAAATTATATTCGAAATAATATACGAATCACAACGGAAAATACTCATTCAATCAATTAGAGCTGCAAAACGAAGGCATTGATTTATTGGGAGCAACAGTGCTCAAATACGCACTCTGCACTGGTATCTATAAAGGCCGATCCACACGATAGTTTGCAATGGGCGAGATTGAGCCTCCCTTTCAATCGGTCGATTCAAACCGTGTGTGTGGACTGGCTCCTTAAGAGTTGTAGTGCATTGTTTAGTTTATACAAAAATCCGGTTACCTATGGTTACCATGATCACCGAGCGTATTTTCAACTATTCTTCATGATTCACTGCCATCTAGATATTTCTTGCCTTTCTCAATTGACCGATGTAGATCGTCCGTCCTCTTGATGTCACAAAATATAAAAACCAATCAAGTGGACAAAGTGAAGCAGAGGAAAATAGGGAAATAACCAATCAAGGTACATCTAAAATTTCCCCTGCTTCGTATAAGCCACGCCCATCTACATTGGTCAATTAAACCTCATGTTTTCTAAACCAATGTGTTTAAATTTCGATAATAATTCATATGAATGTCTCGCTCATCTTAGAGCACGTACTGCGTTCGCCTTCTGATAATGTTAATATTAGTCTATCCTAATTTTCTGGCCACAATAAATGTTTTTTACCGAAAGTTTGAATCAAATCAAATTGAATGTATGAAAACACATTTTTCTCACAAACTGCCTACCCATGTACAATGTAGGCCTACAGTAGGCCTACATTGTCTGCTAGTGTTGATTTTAGTTTTACATTCTCTCCATGTTGGTTATATTAACAAAACTGAATTGATCACTTTATGTAACCGCAAGTGTATGCAGTAGTATCTTACTGTCCCAAAGTGTGGTACTGTTCGATTGTGAAGCGATAATAACATATCCTCGGTTTGTCTCCTTCGATACATGGTCGATCACATCTGTAGTTATCGACAGCTCGGCCGGATCGAGAAGATTCCTCTTGGTCCAGACGACCCGCTGTGTCCGACTGAAGGAACTTATCCAACTTCTCTCCCTCCAACTCCAATAGACTCTCTGCAAAACATGTTGTGCATATAAAGTTCAGACTTCAGAATAAGCCTGGATAGTGAGTAACCTGAATGAGGTTATTCATTCATATATATATATATATATATATATATATATATATATATATATATATATATATATATATATATATATATATATATATATATATATATATATATATATATATATGTATATATATATATATATATATATATATATATATATATTATATATATATATATTTTATATATATATATATATATATATATATATATATATATATATATATATATATATTTGTATATATATATATATATATATATATATATATATATATATATATTTATATATGTATATATATATATATATATATATATATATATATATATATATATATATATATATATATATATATATACACCCGACTCAAGTGCATGTGATGATCTTTACAAGGTGTATAATTGCAAAGTCTAACTGCAGTTACTCACGTGGGGCACACGTATGCTGGGATTAAAATAATTGGATGAGCGAAACGAAGACTCAATTTCACCATACCCGAAATGAATGGAAATCCAAGGCTCATTGCCTCTGATTTACAGCATATGAATTCAGATTTTGAATCATATAACGTTAAGTATATACAATTGGACAGAAAAGAAAAGAATAGTTATCTCAAATCTTACAGGTTTGCTTACATACCATTTTACACTGTATTCAATACAAGTCAGTCATTTCATGAAAAAATTATATCAATTATGTTATATCAATTTTATTATATTGGTATCAATACCAGCTCTCCACAATAATTGACGAAACAATTACATTTAAAATTTAAAATTGTTTACATTGTTTGCTAATACGTTTCAGTTACATTTTTATCGAGTCCAAACAAAAATTGCATAATACATTCATTGTTATAGATATATACAATCAAGAAATGAATTATTCACATTCCGATTCTATAGGTTATTCTCAACTGACATCACCCATTGTTGAAAGAGAGAGACAACAATGTGCACCAGTTGGTATTGACCAATCAGAATATTTGGTAGTCCACCAGTTCGCTGTATTGCTATATAGTAACGATTGTTTGTCGTTTGTTATACGTGCCGACACCCTATACGCAATATGACTGTCTTTTTGAGTCTTGACTACCCCAAAACGCAAAAAATAATCGATTCCCAATAATGATCTCGACTCCCATTGTCAATTATTCTGACAGAGGATTTTCACTATTACAATTTGGTTCCTTATAGTAGGCCTACCGCTTCCTTCTCGCTGTCCAAAACACAAAATGAAAGAAAAAAGCTTATATTTTCTCCAACCGTCTCACTCATCATATACTGACGCTAATAGATCATCGTTATCAATTCTGCGTGGTTGAACCAAATATATATATATATTTTTGAATAACATCGAAACTTGTTACAAAATCATTGTTCCCCAATTAAGGCTAATATACCAAATATATAATACCAAATAAAACCAAATATAGAAGCAATAATAAATTAATCGAACAGTTGTTGCATCGACAATCCATTATATTAGATATTAGGATATTTTTAAATGCTCACTACAGAAATATTTCACGAAATTAAAATCAACAATATTATAAGAACAGACAATTGAACAAATGGCGGAAAATTGACTGAATTAAAGGTATGGTTGATCTTCAATTTGATGAAAATATGTAATCAATGATTCATTAGATTTTTTTGATCGAAATTAAGAGATAATGCACAGTAAAATGATAGAATATAATTATAGATTGTATAATGATAATAAGATAATCATACATTACCTGAATTATGCTCAGCATCAATATCAGTACAATATATTAGTAACACCCCTAAAATAGTCCAGACTATTTTGTCCATCTTGGTTCGTCGTCCTAATACCACTAACTGATTGATTGAGCTGAATCTATTATCGTCCTCTAACTGTAAGTTTAACTAACGGCTCCTCTGAGTCATTGTGGCTGTGCTACATTACATTCATTCATTATAATTTCTCCAGACATTTTATGAGAGAAATCATATTTAGAGGAGCAAAACATATAATACATACAATATATGTATGGAAGTGAAACATATATTATAAAGTTTGGATGGTCAAAAAAACCGGTGACCATAGTTATACAATCAGAAAAACAACCGATGGCCTACTCACGTATAGTATATCAAAATAACTTTTTTTCTCGTTTACCATGAATGTGTATTTTGGCGCTGCGGCTCCCAAAAGTCGAGACAATAATTACAGGATATAGGTACATATTCTCGCCATCGATTTTTTTTTTCATTTTGAAATGAGTCATGTCAAAAAGTCAATGGACTTTTGTGAAATATAGAATCTTTTCGAGATTCGAAACTATACATAGTTATCTACATTTGATATTAATAATTCAATAAACTTCTGGAATAATTATCCCAGTGATTCAATTTTTGTTCTCGTTTGTCGAGAGTAAGTTGCCCATTTCTTATTATTTTGGTAAACTCTCTTCGGAATTCTGCAGTCATTGTTTAATTTATAATTTATAATCTCTAATTTCATCTCTAATTTTTGCTGAAGTCCTATTGAAAATTCTCATTCCTTCAATATAAATTGAGTTTTTCTCAGACCAATATATTATATTTACATTATTTTTTCATTCGTTCTCATTTCAAGTACTATATTTATGAATGTCACTATTATTTCTTAACTTTATTATCACTATTTTAAAGATACTTAGGAACAAATCCTTTTTTGATTTTGAATAATAATGTGAGTGTGTTAAAACTGTTAAGGCTCCACTAGTCACTATCAAAACTATTTCGGGCAAGATAGGCAAGCCCTTTATACAGGGACGAAATTTGAGTTGCCTAGATAGGTTACAGGGTTTGACCCGTCAGCTGACAAATTGGTAGTTTGATTTATTACTGTCAAAGCAAAATATGCCGCCGAACGTTTTGCAGGATTGAAGCTTCCTACCGTTAGTGATAATTGTCATGATAGACGGTCAATTGAGACCCTCAATACAGTGGAATGAAGATATTAAAAGTGATTGAGCTCAAGAATAGATCAGGTTACAGCGTTATCAGCTGCTCTGAGGTGATATTTATTATGGACGATTCACTGGATGCGAGGGAAAAACAATCATGAACTCGCAATCCTTTGCTGAACGTGTAGTTTACACGAATGATGAATTTGTCAACAAGTTTTTTATATTCTAATATTTGTATATTTATTCATTCATTTCATTTTTATGTATATATTTATTTTTACTCTTCATCTATCTCATATTGATATATTTATATTTTTTTAATGTATATTCAATCGAAAAAAGTTGATTTCTACAACCAATGGTCGCCTAATCTTCAGGGTCCAAATCTGCAGTGGATATAAAAATAATCGCTTTCTCAATTCAAAATCAAAAATCTACTTGTTTTCTAAAAAATATTTACCTTTTAATTTATCATGAACATTTTAATGATTTTCACTAATTTATAGGCTCATATGTAAATACTTGAGCCCTGAAGAGGATGATACCATTGCTCGTAAGTCGTAGGGTCGATTAAGTAGGCCTACACATTATCACGATTTAAATAACCCAATGTTCTATATTTCATTTATGAGATGGAATAACTTTATATGTTATCTGATTTTATCTGTAAAACAGAGAACTGAAGAAACCTTCCATATACGACTGTCTATAGAATAATTAATGTAATATCATTTTAATATCATTTTTTGAATGAATACATTATTTGTAGTGTTGCCGTTCAATCAAGAAATTGTAAGCGATACCGAATAGTGCTATATCAAACATATCAGAAAATCAGGAATTCCATTCGAACGAATCGAAATGATGATAGGCCTATTGAATATCGATCGAAATTATCGATTTTTTGGTGTCTAAATCACGTTTCTTTCAAGTTTTCGAAGATATAAAAGTCGTGATAAAAGTCCGCCTCTACCGAAACTTGCCAGCCACAAAAGTGTTCTACTCCCGATAAGATTTTTCTCAGAGGCGGACTTTCTATTCCGCCAACTTCCGAAGCCCAATCACAACATTCTCGCCAAAGACAAATTGCGAGTTCGCGGGAATCGAACCCCGAACACCCCCGGGAAAGTTTTTCTCGTCTTCGGTGAATGTCGTACACCAAAAAAGTACGATAATTCACCACCTCTTGCCGAAAACCGTCGCGGGGGTTCGGGGTTCGAGTCCTGCGGACTTGTCTTTTTCATTGCCGGAAAAACGAGTTTTTCACAAATATCTTCCGCAAATGTCCGACGACTACGAAATTTTCCGCGGTGATAGAGGTGATCGATCCCCGCCAGAATCTAGAAACTGCATTCCCCTTTCGCACTTCCGTCGACGGCGGCGGCGTCGAAAGTCCGCGGGACCGCGCCGACACGTACCCGGTCGAACCAGGAGTCCCATCTTATTCGACCGGCACTTTTATGAAAGAACTCGACTAGACCTTTCCGAATCTGTTCATCTCGAGTTCGTGCGTTTGTCTGGTAACCCGCAATATCACCGGGAAGGTGAGCACTCTTCGGCCGCCGACACCATTGCTCGGAAAATGGATTTTCCGAAAACAGTTCGGGAAAACGTCGTCTCCTATCGTGTGATTTTACCCCGATCGATTTGGCCCACCCGTTCACCCGCCACGGCATGTTTCTCTTTGAGACCACGGCGGCCGACACATTTAAAAAAAAAATCGTCAATCGAATTGTATGCGATTTTTTTCGATAAATTCGTACATTATCTTATCCGAATTCACGTGCTGGAAAACTCGCTGAATCGGGTCACCGATGTGGAAATGGCGAGCATTTCACTTTCGAAAAGAATCTGTTCCGTTTTCGAGATCAAGGTACAGGTGGGAATCGCAAATCCTACCCCGACCTGATTAGCCAGTTTGAAACCCAGAAATTAATTTCTTCTGACTGCCTTTCTCGTCCCGATGGTGGCCATTTTTGGTCATTTTTCGTGTAAACGGACTTTGCAGGAGGGTCCGTAGCAGCCGGCGGCCGTTCTTCGGCCGTTTCGGACGTATTTTCCGGTCACAACTTTGGCAACGTTTTTTGCCGACGGTTAAATTTTCATCGGCTCCAGAGGCAAGATTAATTGCCGCCTGAATCTGAAGACCGCATCGCGCTACCGCACTCATCGACGACGACGCCGCCGCCCGGCATCGAAATAACCGGTACCTTCATGCGACGTTGCGGTCGATTGGAATTTTTTAGCAAGATTTCGTGTCCAGATTCGGATCCTGCGGACTATTTAACGTCTCGAAAAATTCAATTAAAAAGTGTTAAATCAAAAATCTACTCAATTATTGTCAGGAAATTGCAATTGTTTCATTTTTTCAATATAATATATCATTTTTTCGAAAACGACCGAACCAAATTAATTGTAACTTCGTAAAAACATGTAGGTAAGGGCCTATTGAGATCATATTACCATTCTGTTGAAATTTCATCTCGGCGTTTGAATAAAATTGACAAAAATAACCCGTTGTTATTCTCTTATGGGAATTTGCCAAAATACCCGATTTTACTCAAAACCAGTTGAGGTCTATTCTGGTATGACAGCAATCAGCAAATACTTGAACCCTGAAGAGGATGAGACCTTTGCTCGTAGGGTGGATCAAGAAGGCCTACACATTATCACGATTTAAATAACCCAATTTTGTATATTTCATTCACGAGATGAAATAACTTCATATATTATCTGATTTCGTTTGTAGAACAGAATACTGAAGAAACTGTCCATAAATATAATTTTTTGAATGCATACATTATTTGTAGGGTTGCCGTTCGAGCGAGAATTTGTGAGCTATACCGAATAGTACTTTATCGAAAATCGATCGAGAATATTGAAATATTAGGAATTCCATTCGATCGAATCGAAATGATAAATGGAATATCGATCGAAATCATTATCGATTTTTTGGTGGTCTGAATCTTTATTTTTGTTGTAGTTTTCCGTAATTATTTTGTGACGCGCATAAGGAATTGTCAGTCCCGACATGCACCACTCCCAGCGTCAACACAGGACTATGACGTGAGTCTTGACCGAGGATAAGAACCACACAGAATGGTCTCTCTCTATGATGTCTTGTTCGGTAATCCCAAGGGGGGAGAAGGACACACAAAAAAATTGTATAAGTATTATTACGTTTCATCAACATATTTATTGTGACATTTTTATTTTTTAATGTTAACGGCCAAATTGATTCTTCGCTTTCGCTCATCCATGATTATGTGAATGGATCATAAGAAATAAGAATTCTCGTTCTCCTTACGTGATGAATGAATCGTTATACGAATCAAAGGAATAAGGATGAGTGAAATGACGAAAGGTCGTGGCTCCTGGCATTAGTGACCTATATTTCGGAAGGCCTTCAGCTTCGTCTTGGATATTTACTGTGCAACTGACACTGGTGGTCGAGTGGCTAGCGCACTGAACCATAATTCAGAAGACTGGGATTCGATTTCCGTCCTGGTCGACTATCCTGACTGAGGGTAGAGGTGCATCGTGCTTGCCCTCTGTCGTTCAGGTTGATACATGGAACAGGCCAAGGACGACTCCTTCCCACTATCCCCAAAAAGCATAATAACATAACTTTTCTTCTCATTATCCCAGTATCTTAAATATCATTCACCGAAGCCAATAGATCAGGCTGATCATCAGTACAATCCGTCGTTAAACCCAATATAAATAGAAGATATCGACTGCCGCGCGGCGCCGTATATAATGATCATTTTCAATAATAACAATAACATGACTATTTTTTATTTTTCATTTTATTTATTCCAAAGATTCGCACATGGTACAAATATAGGAAATATAAAAACTTACAACTAGATATGAAAATGAGGAGACAGAGAGATATGATTGAAGAAGACAGAATGATATTATATAGGACTATGCCATGATGCAATGATTGTCTAACTCTAGTGTGACCTCGAAGTAAGGAATTCATTGAGGACATAGGGTTCTGGAGTAGGAAAAATTTCAGGTTGTATTTGATAGATGGAAGTTTGGTGAGGCTAGTTATATGGGCAGGTAGTTTAAATGTAGAAATAAATGGCAAGAATCATATAGATCCTATAAAACTTGTTAAAACATGAATTCGTAAATGGTTGTGCAAAGATGGAGAGGGCTGTGTGAAAAAAGCGTGAAAAAACTAATAAGAGTCAATAATCAATAACAATGTTCTATGACCGTGAGGTGACAACTAACCAACCTAGACATAAAACAAGTATGTTTAGTAATTACCAATTTTTTAATTGGTTTCATAATTCAATACGATTACCTAATCGATAGCATCACATTTTTGGTATAGTAATGAATGTGAAGTAATGTTTTGGTTTGAGACTTCTAGGTCATTTTGTACCGATGAATGAAACATTTTTTTCTGCGAAAACATACTCACAGTCCACGTGGCCAAATGATTGCTTTAGCAATCTCTACTTTTAGCCAACTTCTAGTTGATACGTTTTGACAAAATGACTTCTAGTCTGAATGTGCCAGAACCGATCGAGCGTCTCCACTATCAATTAGCACAAACGGCTTGGTGTGTCGATACGCCAAATGAGGTAGCGGCAAATATCATCTGTCCTTTGCGTTCTTATCTTGACATATTTTTGCTAATAAATAATCTCTTTTGACTCGGCGGTGAATGATTGTGTACGACGTGTTATCGGGTGACATCGATAGACTACCCAATGTACAAATATGTATAAGAAGGCGTATACCCCTCAGGCGTTTGAGTTTCTTTAGATATATTAAAAAATGTGTAATGTGGTCACACTAGAAAAACACGCTAATTGTAAACAGTAACTGTGAAGAAACCAATCGAGCGATTGTTGTCAAATTTTTGGGGTGTATAGTTAAAGGATGTATCTTGACTGTAACGTAAATTAAATGTCATGTGTGCGCGATCACCGAGGCGCTATTACATGACATGAAATCAGAAAAATCACTGAATTTCGCCTTAGTTTGATTGAAGTTTATATATGAACAAAAAAATATTTGAGATACAAAAGTACCTCGATAAATCAGACTGACCTGTGACTGAATTACATTCGAAATTTGAAAGTCATCGAACGTGTCGTTGGCTCATGAGAGTTGAATGAAAATACATCCATTTTATGCTGAAATCGCGACCGACTAGTAGCATCTTAATACGTATATATACATTGCTTTATATTCAGCCACAATAGAGCTTTACACATTTTCCTCATCTTATAGCATCTCTCCTAACCTCCAGAATACTTCTCACAGGCCATATAGCCTTACTCGAATTTTTTGCATTCTTTCGTTCTCATTTTCTTTTTCATACAAATAAAATGGAATTACAGTAATCTACATATGGTGCAATAATTTTTCGGTATGACAACATTTCAGCATTTGCTGTAGACACTCGTTTATCCTGCTGAAAGAACCAATTTTCCTTGCCATTATTTAAATTATATTATCCGCATGTTATTCAAGATTCAAACAGTCATCTAAAATTACAAGTAAATATGTAATCTCTTTTACAACCTCAATTTTACTTCCCTCTAGTATAATACGTCTTGTATCATTCATTATTTTTTGCAGATCTTTTTTCACAGAGTTTGGACGAAGTATCATAGCTTCTGTTTTATCTGTATTTAGTTTCATTTTTCTATAAATCAGTTCCTACGTCTTTCTATACAGTATTTAAAAAGTTAGTTAATGACATTTACATAGGTATGTTTTGAGCCAAGTAGGCCTCTTATCAGTTTTTTTTATTTCTCTTTCAGTCGAAAGTAAAATAATGATTTGTTCAATCGTCTTATTTTGACACAGGGGTGGACTGGGGAAATATTCCAGCCCTGGCAAATCTTTTCAGACAGCCCTAGGGTACTGTTGTAGAGCATCAAGTAAATGTAAAATTTTGTCATGATTTTTTTTATTTCAAAAATAATCATGAGAATAACGTATAGCGGAGAAAATGGAGAATAATTTTATTTTCTCGAAATAAAAATTCTGCAAGGAGTTTAAAGCTAGGATTTTACACGTTTCTTGCAATTTTCAGATCAATCGGGTCAGCCGTTTTGAAGAAAAAAATAAAATGTGCCAAAATCATACCTATACACGCTCACAACGTATTTGTGACTTTTGCCAGTTAATTGAATCACATAGGCCTATTTCGGCTTCCTCTCCTCTTGAGATGAAGTAAATGTGAAATCAATTGAAAAAATTAGTCCGATGTTGGTTCTAGACTTTCAGTCTACATGATACAGATAACTGGATCATTCAAAAATATAATAGTGACGAAGTTGATAGACTATAAGACGAAATTGTTTGAATATAACTTGAAGTGTATCTTTGAAGATTAATTATAAGATTAGAAGCGGTTACGAGCGAAATGCAGTGACGTCGTAATGATTTGTTTATGGGGGGGCGCACAGGTTACATAAATAAGATGACTAGCTGGAAAGGGGGTCTGGGGGCCGGAATTTTTGAAAATGGGGACATTTTTCAAGTGATTTTTGCGATTCACAAGTGTTTTTGGAGTCTTAATAAGACTCCAAAAACTTAACTTATAATAACTTATAATATAAGTTATAATTGAATCATCATGGACATTTTCGAAGTTGAACAATTGCGATTTCTCCCAGCAAAGCCGCGCATGGAATGTTTCGAAATGGGCCCATGTCATTTTTCAAGTAATTTTTGTTATTCACAAGCAGTTTTAGAGTCCAATGATTGAATCAGTATATGGACATCATCGAAGTTATTTTTAATAGTATAATAATCATGGGCATTATCGAAGTTATTTTCGCGATTTCTCCCAGCAAAATTCAAGCAGTGATTTTTTTGAAATAAGATCATTTTTCAAGTGAATTTTACGATTCACGAGCAGTTTTGGAATCTAAATGATTGAATCGTTCGAATATCGCTCGCATCATCGTAAAATTTCTGAAGAACTGTAGTGCTGTGTTGCAAATATATTATTATGTGTTTATTTTAATAAGTTCATATTTCCATAAACTATAAGTGCCGGCCTGCAGCCGGCCCTAAGTGAGGCGGCCCACCGGCCAAATGCCCGGTTGCCAGATAGCCCAGACCGCCCCTGTTTTGACAGTGAGGCTGCTGATTGTTTTCATTTCGCACCAAGTTGGTAATCAGTGTACACCCTCGAGTCCTGACTACGCCCCTTTATCCGCAAACTGTCGGAACTGCGCTACCCATAGAATACCAACCCACCACAGTTGAATTTCTTTGTTATTTGGTTGGTCACAGTGTTTGTTTGTAATTTGTATCACAATGGTGTCGTTCAAACCTCTGAATCTGTCAAAATATTGCTCCGTGCATTTCATGTGATATTCCAAGTCTCAACATGTCAACCAATATTCGAACATATGTTATAATTTACAGTGTATTCGGTAATCATTTTGCTTCAATTTATTCTCACATTGTCGTTATATTATTGTGAAATGCAGTGAACTGGTCAACCTTAACCAAGCTCGACGAATATGCTGGTTTTGAAGTTAGCTGGGCATATACACCACCTGCGCTTCATGGTCGAGTTCAGTTTAATTCTGTTAGGTGTAGGCCTACACAATTTTTTAACCAATTTTATCAGACCCTCATTCACTGGAAAATAATCTACTCAGCTATGCTTTGTGGGACATCAATAAATGAAATAATGAGTTTTGTAATGAATGAAGTTTGTAATAATGAATTATTAAAAATATTATACATGTAGGCCTACTTTTGAAAATCTGCACAATTAATAACGTATTCATTATTGATTGTAAACTATTGACTCTATAATTTAAGGTCTAGTATTGATCTACTTATAATATCACTCGCTGTCTAGAAGGATCTACGAAAGCCTGGCCAATGTAATATTCAAAAAATGTATTAGTCAATTGCATAGTCGTACTTAAAATCAATTTAGGACTGAGACCTACATATTGTATTTTTCTAAATTACTTATAGGTAACATGCATTTTGGCTGTGAATGTAGAAACATTAAAGATTCATGTGGGCGGCTTTCGGTTCCTGGTATGGCCGTACTGCTCGTGCATATATTGCACGATGATCGGGTTCAGGATTATAATTGTTTTGTCATTCATATTATTTTAAATTCAGCATAGGGGGCTGACAAATAATAAGCCTTCCTCTGTTGGATTTTTACAGGTGCAATTGATTTTAGGTTCAGAAAAGTATTGTATATTTGCACTTCCGATACTTCCAACTGAAAAAACAACTACAATGGCCCACCAGTACCGGTACCTATTTAAGTAGTATCACCAGTAAATGCACAAAATGCCCATCAATCCCAGTAGGGCATACCTACAGATTTATCTGTGAAATAATCAATCAAATGAGCTCAAGTATTATTTTCGAATTAGTATAGACCCTACGTGAATTCACAAATGAATGGACCAACTTAACACATAAAAATATACGGTAGGCAATTAATTGTTGAACATAATTTTATTCTATATTGTTCTCATTCCATCGTGTGAGTCTTGTTTAATAACCATGTATGATGATATTTTGCAACGGTCTTTATAATCAAAGTGTTATGTGTGCAGCTGGATCAGTATGCGTGATGTCGAGTGATCGGCCAATCAATTGGAGCCGTGTTTCGACAAGCAGTGAACGTCGGTACACGGTCCCTGCTTACCTTGACGTCTCGAGTTCTCGATGCGAT
Organism: Brachyptera risi; assembly: GCA_964007535.1. Taxonomy (NCBI): domain Eukaryota; kingdom Metazoa; phylum Arthropoda; class Insecta; order Plecoptera; family Taeniopterygidae; genus Brachyptera; species Brachyptera risi. Next base: position 19,194,293 of record OZ023328.1, read on the forward strand.
CTCACGGAAGACAGCTGCGATGTTGCATGTTGCAGCGATCAGGTGAGATTATGTGACGAGTGTATGTAACCTGAGATGGAGGTGTTGTGAGATGTTGTTGACACAAGAGTTGGATGAATATTTTGAAATTACATATAATTAGATTACGTACCTACCGGTAGTGATTTTACTGAACTTCCAACCTGTAAATCGAAAGTGGCTGGGATTTGTTTCTAACTACCAATCAATAGGGCATACAAATCTGAAAATGTTGAAATTTTCACTCATTTCATGCTTGTGATATTTTTAAAGCAAGGCAGTAGATATGTTGTTTTATGAATTTATTGGAAGTCCTAAGCAATTTTTGCTCAAGTCAGTAAGTTGAAACTTGAAAATCCTATTTTGTAGTCTGAATGAGATTCAAAATTAATGTAAGTATAAAATGCATGAGTCTCCCTCCCTAATCTTGTGGGCCATGTCAGTCGTTATTCATGAATATAGAACCTCTCAAGAGCATGTGATTCAATCAAATCAACAGGATTTAAATGATTTACGTATTTTCAATGGCATTTTGAGCCCACAGTTGATTTTTTATAACTTTTTTAGTTGCTATAGTATCGAATACGTTGGATCTGATGAACTGTCAGTGGTAATTTATCATTGCTATCTACTTGTATACGTGGCAATATTCATACAGTTCCAAATTGTCAAGTGTCAACTTATTTGTAGGCCAAAGTGTTTAATTCACAATAAACACAAATTTAAATACAAATTATTTGCCTACGTACTCTTGGCATTGTATTTTTGGTGTAGTATAGTGTGTATGTATATTTAGTGTACAGTAGTTGGTTTCAGCAATCTATGGATTGATCCACTTAGCACTTGTTATTTGTTAGCTGTGAAATGAGGGCAGATCGGGTCTTGGTTTGATTCCCACCATCATCCTCTTTAGAGGTTTTCGTATGGTTTACCTAGCTGTAGCCCAGACTGATGCTGGGATAGTTCCTAAACTATAACCTATAAGTCATGGCTGCTTCCTTTCCACTATTCTTCCCATTACCAAAGAAACCTCCATCTCAAAAATCATTCTTCCGATGCCAATAAGTTGTAGTGCACATTGCAGTGTCGTTGAACCTATTATAAATAAAAATTGATGCAGAAAACTGAGTTCCAAAAATATATCTATGCTGCACGCATGTTGCGGGCCTACTTGCAATTTCTATTTCTATTTCTTGGTCTCATCATTTGAATTTATTCCCATATTTATCATTTCATAGCATTGAACACTTTTTAAACATTTTGAAAAAAACATTTTATTTGGTAGCAATATCCAACCCTAATTGAGTTTACGTTCGTATAGGATTGCTCGGAAGACCAGAAGTTGAGCTTTGAGTGCGCTGGAAGTTTGCCCGACAATGGAATTCTTCCATCTTGGAATTGTCAGCACCAGTCGTCGGACAGCAATAGATTCTGGCTACCGCTGCTCTGCTACGTACTCATCAATACACCGTACCTCGGTGAATACTTTACAACGGAGAAAAAAATAGAATCGCTTACACAACTTGACAGAGCAATTAGCAGCAATAAAGCTTACAACTTCAAGGAAGTTGAGCGATTTAACGACAGTGAAGCAAAGCACTACAGGTACGGTACTCCTGTAAAAACTCGGATACTACTGGGAGATAACATCTTCGAAACGAACTATCTTAGAATGCCGAGAAATGTCGTTGACGGTAGTCTCTGTTCAGACTTGAACCTTGTAAGATATTTAGAAAACATAGACTCTAAATGTATCCGAAAGATTACGAAAGAAAACTGCAATGATAACTTGCATTTCAGTGCCGTAAATTACTTGGTGTTTGATAATTCAACGAATGTACCAGTGAATGTCTCAATTCCTAATTTAAGTCGAGACAATCTTGCAGAAAATTCTACTGTTGCAACAGTTGAATATTTATGTTTCAAAAATGGTTCCGACTATTTAACGTTCTCGAAGAACACTCTTAGAAAAGTAGGCGAGGTGAAATTGTTCAACAACTCACATGACGGATTTGTGTGCTCACAAAATGCAGTTGATCTACAACGATCTTTCTACAACAAAAGTTCAGAAAAGTGTCAGAATGTGATTGTGTCTGTAACGTATAACTTTTCATGGAACAATTCTAAAATCGTCAATCTGACGGCTTTTTATGTGTTGGCAGACATTCCGCTCACTCTCACGTCCAGTATTGAAAGTCAATACACTGTTGACACTCGAAAACAATATCAAAGCAAAATGAGTAACGAAACTGATTTGTATGTAACACAACGCTTTGTTGCAAGATTTGAGCATTACAAGAGCAGTGTGGTAGATAAGTTACCGAGACAACGATCTGGTAACCCTGGATACGAAATTGGACGGCCAGTGTTGTCTTGGGCGGTGGATGCTAGCAACGAGACGCTCTTCGAGGAAGCTGTATTTGCCGTGTGGAGTAACGGTGAGTGAAAAACTGTAGCCTAATAGGACTGCAGTACTTTCTGAAAATAATCTCTTCTAAAGAGTTTGTTTATAATACCGGTAGGCTAGGCTTCCCTCTTGATACCAGAAAGTGATGTCCAACAATCGATTTTTTGGGGATAATCAATGAATAATTGATCGTCTCACAACTAAAAATTTTTACCAGCAATACTTGAAGAAATAATCGTCACAAGTGAAAACAAAAATGAACTGGTAATTGAATTAACATCAATCACAATACAGGCCTGTATTTGTTCGCACAATTGACGTATTTTAAGTATTTATTTTACGTTTTCACGGCTTATGTATTTGAATTTTGAAAAAAGGTAGGCGCCTCGTCGACACTCAAAGCTGTTCTACATTGATACTAGCCCTCGACCATTCGCCTAGGAAGTACAGCGCTAACGAATGAATGAAGATTCAAAACATCGTGGAATAACCAACCAATTGATAATTTTTCTTAAGTGGCCGCAGGCGCTCGTATTTCACGCCGCAAACTCTCACGCCAGTAATTTTTGTGATATCAATATGAGTGTTTTTGCATTCTGTTAGTAATTGAGAAACAAAGGTTACCGTATACAGAATTTTGATCCAAAAATTTGTGATTTTTCAAATTTTTCAAATGGAAAAATTTCTAATTTACGAAAACCTAGATACTTATTTTCTAATACCGAAAAAAAACATAGGATATGAAATATATCAGAAGTATGAGCTAGGGAATTAACGGCGTTTATGTGAATTTGAGTTCGGCGGGCTAGTCTACGGGTGGCGCCTAGCACACGATGCATGTTAAACTAGAGTCTGAAGCAAGCGAACAATGAGCCCGTGTAGAGCGCCTGCGGCCTCTTAATTGATTGATTTCAATCAATTACTGGATGTTGCTGATTGGTTAGTGATACGTGCTAATTCTGGTTCTTGATCAGTCAGGCCTAATCCATAATTGGCGGCTCTAGTTGGTTCCAGTAGGCCTATATCGTACATTAGAAACATTTTATTTTGTACTTTCCAACACCGTTCAAGATTACCATATCACAGTTAGTCTCCAGAACCCACATCTTGAATACCGGTACTGTACCGTAAGTACAATTCACAACGTTGCAAGACAAATATGGAAATGCTGCTTAACTGGTTGTACATGTATTGTAAATTGCGATACGAGAATGATTACTATCTTTTCACTGGCGTTTCCAGTGGAACTCTCATCTGTCACTTCCGCAGTCATGCGTTTATCGCTTTCACACTTCTTAGTGCACGTTTCTTACCATCTCTTTGTGAGTACCTAATGTTAACTTCACTCTTGTCCTTTGCTTACCAGCATTCAACATCGGGCTACTTTCCACAGATCATCCCGCGTTCTCTTACGTTATCGACATTATCTTACGTCAGTTGCTCTGGCAATCAAGCTAGAAATTTTATAAGACAGATGAGATCTTCAAGCTTGTGAAGTTTTCAGTTGCCAAATTGCTTCGAACAAATAATTTTTAATTTAGCTAGTACGCTCACAGGCTTGTAAATGACATACGGCTTTGGTTTTCAAGATGATGACTTGACATGACTTCTTACATGGCTGACACCAGTGTATGTCATACCAATGCTCTGTAGGACAGAAGTTGGCATCACGTCAATACCTGTACTCTGTCTCCTGCTAAACGTCATAGGCCCAGATATTTCTATTTTATGGGCCCACATATGTTTGTTCGTTCTTTGGAGATTTCACAAAGTTTCAACATATCATTTTTGTTTGGAGGGGGGGGGGGGGCTGTGTATGAAGAACAAGATTGATTGCAGTAGGTTATATTTCCAGAAAGATTGTTTCAGAGGGCTGTAGTCTGTTTTACGCGGCAGAGCAGAAAGAATGAGTAAACCAGCAGCTTACCTCGTTCGACTTGAATTTTCCTCAAATTATAAGACCTGCCGCACATGGTGGCCATTGAATTTATAGTGTTGAAAATCGATGGTGTAGCTCACGAGTAAACACCGTCATAACTTTTATATGATTGAGACTTGAAAACATCTTTTTTTATGATTTTTTTCCACATTTTGGATAACTTCTGAAATTAAATGTAGGTAATCTAAAACATTGTTACTACATCTCATTTTTGGCCTATGCATCATTGTGAAGAAGTTTTTTACCAACATAGGTCAGAGACCCATTCAATTATAAACTGATATAGAACCTATTGATAATTCAAATACCATCTAGGGCCTACTATACCATTCATAGTCCCATGAAATGACCATGTAATTATAGTACAGATCAGATAATTATGAAAACATATCATAGGTGACTACCTACTGACCTAGCCTGAAGCTTGAGTATTTCACTAGAAAATGTTTCAACAAAGTTTGCTTATAAGGCCATTCCACAGAAATATAACTAAAAATTGATAGATATAAGACATGTACTATTTTTACTACAGTTGAAATACTGAGAGAATAGGATTCCTACCGTGGCGCATCCTGGTATCACTTTGGTGCACTGAATAATTTTCAACATGACGACACTAAAATCAGCTGAGCATGCTACACACCAATAGCGGCTCTTCTGATTTTTTGAATCTAATATACATGGCTATATATAGATATAGCCGTTAATATATGATAATATATAGATATAGCCGTATATAGATAATATATAGGCCCAGATATGTTAATACACAATTAACATTGTTTTTAGCGGATTCACATAGACACATTGCTTATTCCCGAACCTGTATGGTTAACAGAACCACCAACCATCTTACAGAAAAACGATGAAACACAAATAAAACATACCCGTATTTTCGAAGTTCCTTTCGCTCAAGTGCACAGGATACATTTTGATATTGCAAATATATTCATTTTTATTCATTATGATTATTAAAAACAACCATTAACGAGTGAATTTGTGAAATATCTCATTTTTCTATATCGATACAGTTTTCTTGTGGTGGCTGCACGAATCCTATTCTCTCAGTATTTCAACTGTACACTCGTGATTTTGGATTTGTGAGCCATTTGAAATTATTGAGAATTTTAAAAACTATATGGTTTGTGGTAGGCTTAGTTCAAACCATTGATTTGGTTCAAACAAACATAAAAACATAAAAACTCAATGGTTCAAATAACATATCAATTTGTAGGCCTATTATTATTTTGATTTTGTAACCCTGTGATGCAGAATAGGAATATTTCAAATATTCTCATAATGGGTGTATTTTTGTAGCATCCGGCTGCGTATTGGTTCAGCGTAGGCCTATCTCTTTGGTTCGAGATAGCCTAGGTTCAAATCCACTACAATCTACTTCAAAAATGATTTAAAAGCTTTCAACACATGTATTGGGATACCAGTACAATGATTTTCTAAGCCATGAATGCTAGGTTTGTATTTTATTTAATTTTTTCCATCAGGTTCTCTTATTTGCACTGGTTGTGTCTTCACTTATTAGCTAGGTTAATAATAGCACTACCAGTACCCATATCAACTCTTATATCAATATACCGGTACCAACAATGGTCTTATCTAGAGGTTGTCAAACTACGTCGGACCAACCCTGAATGTAGTTTTACATATTATTGTTATTTGTATTATTATTCCCTGCTCATTGTCCTAGGATTCTAGTCTATAATATTTACTACATCGATTTTCTTAAAAATGCTTGATGTATATGTTGAACGTGTCATATAGGCCTAAATGGATTATACTGTCAAATGATTACTGACCTCATTTAACATGCATCAACCACAGAGATCCATCAACTAGCACATTATTCACATACCAGAACAAATAAGCTTTGTTGTTCAGTCCCTATCTATTTTAGTGGTTAACATGTGTTGTCTTCTTATTAACTTAAGAGCGCAAGGGAGTCGATGTAGCAACATTTCTGTTGTTTGGTGATAACTTTTGAACAGTGAGAGACATCAAAATTCCAATATGTGACATATACAGACCTCCCTAACTGATAAGTTCAACATGATGTGAAATAAAATAAATACTTTGGACTTGGAGCTGACATTTGTTTTCCATCCATATGTGGCCCATCAGTGAAAATTATGTGATATAAGGCCCGGTTTTACGAAACTGGATTAAGCAATAGTTAGTGGATTAACTTGTTATCACCATGGGTTACATATGTTATTTTCGTACTTTTAATTAATAGTTAGTGGATTAGCACCCTAACTAAGATTGGTAAAACTGGGCCTAAGTATGATAGTTTTTACTTCTACCATTTAAAAGGTATCAAAAATATTTGTATTCCACCCATATCAGAATTTTGATATATATCATACTAATCAAAAGTTATTATCAAAGGACTGATATTTCGTTTAATTCACTCCCGTGCATTCTTAATAGATGATTAAATACAAGATGCAATAAATATTATTCAGTCACCCATCAGCTTATAGGTCATCAGACGAGATACCAGTACATGTACTTATTTGACATGGTTTTGGAATAGAAGCCTGAAAATGAGTTCTATACTTATGATCAAGGTGTATTGAGGGTTGCATTTGTCGTCCAGTCTCTCATGGTGCATCAACATACATTTCAAACTTGTTACATTTACTGTCTTTGTACCCACCAATTGCTGCTATCTAGATCAGGATTTCAAATTATATGCCACATGTCTTTTCTCTTATATCTTTTGATAACATCAAAAACTTGAAATATAGTAATTGTTTCCCAATCAGAGGCTAAGGTTGATAATTCAGGATCGTTTGAATGGGCACCACAATGGCAATCTTTTCATCCCCAAAAAATAGTTGGATATAGTTCATTCAACAAATTGTAAAAATCACTGTGATGAGTAAGCTCACAGAATTGAAGAACAATTCAAAACTCCAATCCTCTTTCTAAATCGGCCTATATCTTCTCTTCCGTCGATTTTCTTTGTACCGTATTATTTTATTCCAAATAATCCTTTCTGTTTCTACTCGAAATCCACTTGTGTAGGGTTCTTGTGTAGCACTTCGGTTCTTGTGCAGCACTTCGGTCCTTGTGCAGCACTTCGGTCACCGCCTGACGTTCAGGTTCTTTTCATCGATTATCTTTTACAAATCCCTTACAAATCTTACTCTCTTCCTCCCTTCTTTGTCTATTCTTCGTTGGTATATTTTACCGATTTCTTGCTATCGAAATGTATTTTTTCTATATATTTGCTAGCTATATTCGTTATATGCCTTCTATAAACCTCAAATATTGACATTTCAGATGACTGTTGCTAACAGTTGAGCAGACGTAAACGTAATTTTGCGTTCATTTTTTAACAAAGTTAGTTACCGATACTTGTATGACTACCAGATGAAACTCAATTGGTAAGCCCAAATATTGGGACAATAAATAGGTATTTACAGTAATTTCGTAACATTGGTGTTATGGGAAGTTGAATCACCCTAAGAGACCGGTCGACCTATGCATCCCTCCATTCAACTTGATCATGATAACGAATGATACATCAAGATGTGCACTGTTCTGAAAGCGCAATTAAAAATTATTTATCCTAGTAAACTACCCTACCAACCAGCGTGATGTGGATGAAGTGGAGCTTATTGGAGTATTTACAGAGCTTCACCGCTTGGAGTAGTTTCTTCACAATACTCCAACTTGTCCAACATTACACGTGACAAAGTGGACTCCCTGCTGTATGGATAAGGTGATTCCCTGCTGTATGGATAAGGTGGCAAAGGCGGCGGAAACTAGAAATGAAAACAAAAACTTATCGGTTCCCCTGTCAAATTGACATGTGGATAAAAAGCAAGTCACTTTGAGATTATAGATATATAATTATAGGCTTGGGTTCAAGAGCAATAATTTTCTTCTAATACAACTTGATACTGTATGTATAAAAAATGAGAAATAAATAATCGTTCACCGTCCAAAAGCTCAGAGCACGGCAAATTTGAAGCGTATGTGCGATACCTTGTGTTTAGCTTACAATTGGCTGATGCATAGGGACTAGTGTTCCACGTCAACATTGCCAATGTATCTTTAGACAATTGTGAGTAGTATACACCTGACAAAATAATTTGTTTGTAAGGTAACATTTGATGAAAAACAAACCTCGAAAGAGTCCATTGATGTCTTCAGATCATCTCCATGAGCGTCAGTTGTACTATGCCCGTCAAACATCGTTCTGACTTTCGCCTTCATCTGATCCAACCTCCACTGCATCAGTTGCTGCTTTGTAGGCTTGACTGCTGATACATAGCTCGTGGCACTACTTCTTCCTGTGGCCGTACTTCCGTCCAATGACACATTCCTAGCATATTCCGTGCGATCGCTCCCACTACTCATCGTGCCAATCGTACCCTGACGCGACCGATATATGCTACTTGTCGAACTGTTTGTCTCTTTGTCAAGTCCTTTCGGCAGCACAATGACGTCGGCCGCTCGATGTTGAACGACCACAACTCGCTTGCTACCTCTGAGAATAGCGGGGTTGTAGCGTATGACGAGGAACACCCCTGCTGCACAAATTATTCCGCATAATAGCATTATTGTGATTCCCACTCCCAACACGACGGATCTGTCCTCGTTGGCCAACCAAGTGCGTTTCTTCAAGCTAGGACGCGTTGTCAATGCTTTACAATTGTAAGGCGAGGCCTCTTTTTCGCCTCCAATTAGAAGACAGAAAGTATATGTTGTGCTCGGTGATAGGTCCTTGTACGGAACACTCCCCGTTGCGTTTGTAATGCAAGTGTGATTTACATATTGTATTGTGTCTTCATCGTTGATTCTCAGTAAAGTACCTGTCAAGTTTCCGATATCAACAATGGCTACTCCGTCGTCTGTTTCTTGGACATGGAAAAAGTCTACTCTAGGGAATGTGACCAAGGCTAGTAATTGACGTGTTGGATGTTTTAGCAACTGCGGTCTTTCCCTCTGTGCTATTAAATATAGGTACGTGTTATTTCTCGCCCTCTTCGTTCTGTAGTCTAAGCATTCCACTGATATTGTGCCATTCTCGACCGGAGCTGTCGTTGTAGTGATGATTTCTGTCGTTGTCGGCTCGTTTGTAGTCGTTGTTATGGTTTCAGTAGTTGTGTCAGGATCTGTTGTCACATTCCCACACAGAATAGCATCTTTCAATGGAATCCCATCAACTGGTGTCTTGCATATTGGTATATCCATTACCATGTCCGGATACTCGAGCATCATTTCTTGTAGCCAAAGCAGTGAGCAATCACAATGCCAGGGATTATTTGCCAACTTGATTCTAAATTGCATGTACCTATCAGTGGACATAATCATGAAACCTTTCAGCGTGCCGTTGTAAAGTGTTGTCAACATGTTACTATCAAGATGTAGTAATTGGATTGTACGACTGATGCTTTGAAATGCTTGCGAGTCTACTGATTTGAGTGACGTGTCTTGCAGATAAACACTTCGAACATATCGGAGACCTCTGAATATATCTGACGACAGTCGAGACAAGTAGGTATTGTAACGTAGATCTACTATTTCCAGTGTACTTAATTCCTCGTAGTTTGTGAAATTTGCTATCATGGTTTCTGTTGCTTCTGGCATTTCGATGAACTGGAACGAAGTTAGTGACTGACTGAGGGGTTCTAATATGTTGGCTTCAATGGTCTCGAGATAGACATTGTTTCTGAGCTCAAGGAGTTTTAGACCTTTGATTCCTTGAAATGTGTTCTCCGTTAGTATTTTAACATTGAAGTTAACCAGTGAGAGACGTGATGAGTACTTCGGGTCTCGGAACTGTATGTTGGCGAATGCACGATCTTCAATGAAACGGAGGTTACTGTTGCGTATCTCTAGTATTTTGATGTACTGTACAGGTAGCCAACCTGGAGATAGAGTGTTGTTTGGGAAGTTAGAGTTGTCAATAGTGAGCTCGAATTCTCCGTCGCATTGTGACTGAAAAGTGATTCATAGTGTATGTTTCAGTTCATTGAAGACTGTCCAGTACTAATTAGGCATGTGATTATTTATTGTGATTGTTACATTCTGTCTTATCTCAATGTCGGCTTTTGTTCTTCAACATCTACAGTTTGGTTTCAACATAAGTATAAATAGCTTATGAACTGCATTGAAGGAGGCATAATGCTTTCATTGGATCACGCCTTGCAAACAATGTGATGTCGCAATTTGTTACCATCAAAACAATGAACCAATGAAATCCAAGTCAAGCTGAGGTCTTTCAGGAGCGGAAGGCTTGCGTGGTACCAACAGACAACTGCTAGAGGGTGTACAGAAAATCTGAGTGAAATTGGTCGAAGAAAAAAAGAGACCAACCTGACGACAAAAAATGAATGAAAAACAGTATATATTCACCTATATGTTTGAATAAATCAAGTTGCCTGTAACCTGTGCTTCTCACATATTATTCTTTACAGACAAAAAGTACAATGTGGTGGATTTGAACCTTGCACCCACACACCAAAAGCACACATCACACCACTTTGCCGTAGTGAGCTTGATCGGAAACATTGTAATGAAAGTATGTGTGAATGCCATTTCATTTGTAGCGAAACCCAAATAGGGTTCATAATACCTTGAGTTTACCTATAGTTGTTTGTGAGAACTATGGTACCCGCAGTAGGGATTGAGTGAAGATACAGAGTACTGGGGTCTAAATTGTTCTTACCTGAATTGAGTCTATGTAACTCGCAGCAATCTCTCCTGGATTTCTGTCAATGATGTCCCTACATTCAACTTTGCACCCTGCATTGCTCGTACACTGTTCAATGACTTTGTACGGCTTTCGATCTCCCAGCTGACCACATAATTCTGCATCAATCAACGGTGTCGGAGGAACACTGACCGGAGTCGCGCACAGTGGTATATCCTTCACCATGTCTGGATACTCTCGCATCATTTCTTGTAGCCATAGCAATGAGCAATCACACGTCCACGGGTTGTCTCCTAATGCAACTTGAAACCGATATTTACTGTTAGAGGTGATAGGTAAACCATCAAATGTCCCATTGGGTAGATTTTTTAATTTATTCATTGAAAGATCCAATAACTGTATTGTTGATTGAATGCTTTGAAAGGTTCTGCTGTGTATGGTCTTCAGAGACATTCTAGCCAAATAAAGACTACGAACGTAAGTAAGTCCTCTGAATATATCTGAAGAAATACTCGATATTTCAAGGTTGAATTGTAAATCTACAATCTCTAGACTGTTCAGCGGTGTATTGTTTGTGAAGTTTGCTATTAACTCTTCCGTGGCGGATTCCATTTGGGAGAGTTGGAAGGAACCAAGGGTATCGGCCAACGGTTCTAGTATACCAGCTTCCACTCTACTGAGATAGATGTTGTCGCGTAGTTCGAGATTTTGCAAGCCAGTGACACCTTGAAACGTGTTTTTCGTCAAGATCGCCGTGTTGAAGCCGGAGATTGTGATACGCGAGGAGTAGTTCGGGTCACGTGAATGTACTGCAGAGAAAGCGCCGTCTTCGATGATGCGTAGCCCACTGTTACGTAGCTCTAATATTGTGATTGGTCGGTCTAATGGTAACCAATCTCGGTGCAGTGTGTTGTTGATGAACTTTGAGACTTCGATGCTTAGGAAGTCTATGCTTCTCTTTCCCTCGCATTGTGACTGTAAAATACACAAACAGAGAAGCGTTTCTTTTAATATGAACTCACTGTTGATATAAAGTAACTAGACCTACACAGGCGCATAATCAGACAAACATTTGGTCGACAAATGTTTTTATTTTGAATAAATATTCTACCGGCACAGGTAGCTGAGTGGTTAACGCACTTGCTTCATGTGACCCGGGAGGTAGTGGGCATGTCGGACCCGGTTCGATCCCCGCTACCGTCCATCTTTACAGGGGTTTTTCGTGGTTTTCCTCTGTAGTCTAGGCTAATGCCGGGATGGTTCCTACAATATAGGCCACGACCGCTTCCTTCCCACTATCCTTTCCATTACCCATAAAAACCTTCATCTCAACATCCCATCATCTCATTAATCATCCATCCGACGCCAATAGATTTTATATCATTACAGTGCATCGTTAAACCCAATGTATAAAAAAAAATGTTCCATATGAAACATTTCTTCTCAATAACTTTTAGAAATTCTCTTAACATTTCACAAATATTTTCTTGCTTTTTTTCCGAATTTATTTGTAGAAATTTTTGCACATTGCCAATTGTAAAATTTGGTTAAAAACGTTTTTAAGTTCGGATTTTCTTCAATTTCGGTCGATAATATTAGGGCCTATAATACTGGTTTGAGTATTTTTCATTTCTTCAAAAATATTTCGTGCTTTTTGTTGAAATATTCTCAAAATATTTGTTCAAAATGGTTTCAATTTCCGATTTTCTTTTGATTTTAAAATGTCATCCTGTAATTCATTGGCACTAATGTGTACTTCATTCTGTAGTTGTTGCAATCATACACAATTCACACCTGTCTTGTTCAAGTAAGTTTGCCCTAATGGTATATCTGCCCTAATTCCTTGTCACGTATTGGTTCGCTTGAATCCGTGGCTGTTCATAGTATTGAAAGAAATAGGTATAGATGATATTTGTGCTGTTTTACGGCACTTCAACGACGAGATTCAAATTCATGAGGAGTAATTAACATTTTTTTTCATACTTCTATCATCAAGAAACTGTTTGAACATCCCCTGTTAGTGTGGTACTGTTATTTTCCATGAACTTGAAGACTCATTCTTCTGCTGTTTTCTTCGGTTGGGGCTTCTATCACTCTCTATATCAACAGCTCTATTCTTTCATGCGGTACTAGAAAACCACTTGAAACGAAGTGTCAGTGCAGATATACAGGATAGAAACGATGCACAAGTCTCCCTCCGTTGCACAGTCAGCTAATGGCACCGCTTTAGAAACTAAAGTCCCGTTGGGCGTGGGTTCGAGTCCCGCATGAGACGTTCTCTCACTTATAATCACTTCATTAAGTTCATCTATGTATATGGCAGAGCAGCTAATATATCTAACAGTTGCTTAGTATACATACCGAATATCGCATTAGTTGTCTCCTTGAGTGGTTAATCACTGTTTCAACTTCGAAAATAAAGTCTCATATGATTATTATTATCAGCATCACCTGCTCATTCGTACCCCCGAATAAACTCGCCGTTGGTAGGGTCATAAACAATAATCATCAAACACTGACAAACCTGATCGGAGGCTATGAATGCTGCTGCTATCTCTCCTGGGTTGCCTTGTGTAATATTCCTGCATGTGATCATACATTCCCCGACACGCCTGCAAGGTTCCTGTTCCCTGATGCCGGTGTAGGACCGTTCCGTCAGTTCCGCATCTTGAACATGGGTATCGTGGCGGGAGCTGATGTAGGTTTTCAGTTCCGCATCCTGACCACGGGTGTCGTTACCATTGTGTTGAGGCGAGTACAGCATTGCCAGAAGCAGGATAGTCGCGAGTACCGTCACTATTAATATGCTCCATACCCACTTGTTGCTTATACAGTGGCGCGACCTACGGGAATACGAACATGAACACGTCAATATACAACGCAAATGAATGATTTTCAATAACGTTTTCTCATTTAAATTAAGTTTAACGGTGCACTGTACTGATGACTATATGATCTATTTTCATTTATATCAAGTTTAACTAGCACTCTACTGATGACTGTGCGATCTATTGGCGTCGATGAATGATATATGGGATGACGAGATGAAGGGTATTTTATTAGGTGTTTTTGATAGTGATAGTGATGATAGTGGGGAGGAGTCGGTCGTGACCTCTTGTTGAGGAACCATACCAGTGTTGATCCGAACGACAGAGGGAAACTACGAAACACTTCTGTGGGGATGGTCGACCATGGCGGGAATCGAACCCCAATATACTGAATGAAGGTTCAGTCTGCTAGTCACTCGACCACTCGTCTCAGTACGGTTGTCAATAAATAAATTAGTTCTAAATATTAGTAAAAGCAGGCTTTCATATTCACAAATCAACATGTAGTCATGAGAGTGAAGTAATTGATACAATGGAAAATAACAATATGACGTTAAATACTGTCTCAGATAATATTCTAATTTTTCTGGAGGTGAAAATTAATAACAACATCACGTGGAAGTGCCATATGTTTATAATCCACAATGGCGCCATTTACGACTTCAATATCTTTCCCTAAGCAATTACTTGTTTAATTATAATTCCTTGTTTTCAGTCTGAGCGAAGCCCTTCAGTCCAATCCACCAGCCAAATCTAACCTTTCAAGATCAAGAATACCGTACCATTACTGTCTTTAGATGTGAAACGTACACAGAAATTATTTCGGCACCCAGTAGCACCTGAACCTCCGCTTGAAAATCTGCCAACATTGAAATATTACTTTTAAACCAGTTGCGTGTGTTGAATCGCTTACCTCAGACGATCATTTCTCCTTGAGGGATTAACTACAGAGGCGGCAGAGACCTAATATTACTGAGGGGTCTAGATTGATGAAGCTGTCAAGTCATAGAAAATGGTGTGGAGCAGTGGGGGGATATTGATGTGATTTAGGAAATAAGTGGATTGGCGAGCGCAATTGATTGGTCTTTGTAGGTGTCAGGTGTTTGATTTATATATAGCAATATGAACCAAGGTGCAAAAATGATGAACTACACATTATTACTGTAGACACACTTGTAACAACAATGAAAATAGGTGTGTGATAACTCATTTAATTCTATTGGAATGTTATTAAATTATATTTGATCAATTCAATTGAGAGTACCGGTACCGTACTAAAAATCACATTTCAATTGAATAATATCAATTTGGTTTATCAATTGTGTTGGGGGTCAATGGTTATAGTTGGGCCTATCACATGATTATTGAGGGGCTTTGCTGCCCATGGATGAACAGTTCGAGATATGAAATGGATAGAGTATATCGTTAGATGCAAATGATAATTTAATACAAAATGTTAGTCAAATTTGATTATAGCGTATCCGATTCAAATGTTTATTATGGATCAACAATATTTCAGAAGTTGACCCTCTGAATGGTATAAGGTATAACTCCACTACAGTGAGGTCGAATAGAATAACGCTGACAATCTTGAGCTGTGACCCTGTGACTGGAATTTCCTTGAGCGCTAGCTAAATCTATTGTCACACATACGAAACCTTATGCCGAAAAACCTGCATGTTTTTTACTGTATGAACTTTATTCATATTCAATACTTTGGCAATGTGAAGACTTCTCAAGAGTAAAATCCTTTTAAATTATGTAATTTCAGTACCCTGACGTTTTTTCATAATGTTGAATCTACTATATAAATAAATAATATAAATGTTAGAAGACGAGTAAACCATGACTGAAGAAAATGTAGAACTATAGCAGACCACTATTGAGACACCACATATTTGAAGTACAAATATCATCTGTAGATGAGAGGGTGCATCAATTTGATTTTTTTCATCACCAGTAATTGTGAATTTGTTTGCCATTTGTAATAGCGTCGCAATTAAAACCAATCGAATCATCTTTTTACAATCCAATTTTAGCGACACGATTTTTGGATGACATTTTTAATATCTGGCCGCATGAACAAGATAAGCTAGGTGAATTTTTAATACAACCAAATTTTTAATGGGACGACACAAGAACATCAAAGTACAGTACTAATGGAACTAGACACAGAGAACCAATGTATGTACCAATGTCTGGATGTACTGAGTGATAATCAGAAAAGCTGGCGAATCATTCTGTGTAGGCAGAAAACTAAGCTTCACTAACAAGTATCCCACAAGACTATCCGACTCAGCTACATTCTGTTTTAAGAGTAATAATCGTGTCAGTTTTGTCATGTTACCAAAAACAATTCGATTGTTTCGCTATTCGCTAAGACAGTTGACTGACAGGTTATTATGTATATGTGGAACTAAGATGCATTGAGGTTTGGGTTGGTTTGCCGGTCACTCAAGGTGTCCTAACTCCCTATCCAACCCATGTTGAAAATATGTTCCAATTCACCGGTCAAATCTATGGGAATACCGATCGTGAATAGTCTAGTAGTGATACAAGGAACTAACTCCACGTCGGCGCAGCTGTGGCAACAGTTACATGAAATAACAATATTCGAGGATCGCAAAAGGCATGACACATGAGTACCAAATTGCTCACTAGGAATCGCAGCGATCGTTTTTTTTTTCGAATCCGCAGCACTTCTAAAATAGAACAAGAGTGAATAGCCGAGTTGAGACACCATTAGAGACTGGCAAACCAACAAGGAAAACGATACATTGAATGTTCAATCATGTAACAAGGCCGTGTATTAATTATTTCCGTTTCACATTAATCCCATGGTAATCCTGAACAAATTGTGCATTGACATGTGTATTGTTTAATCTTATCTCTCGTACAGTTCTGCCTGATATCTGCCTATAATTTAATCAATCACTTATACCAACTACAGATTTTACAAGGCAGAAGGCCAGTATTTTACAAGTGGATATTTTTAACGGGTCCAGGGTAAACTCCATGCTACACTTTAATGGAAATTTTATGAGTCTGAAACCAAATCATACGTATAGTCTTAACGCAACTAACTAACCAAACTCAACGTACTACACCATGATTCTACTTTTGTGGTGATCATTCTGTGATTTCACATCGTTTATAGACATAATATAGTCTGATGAGAAATCTTTCTGCCAGAAAAGGAAAATAAATCACAGGTAGCAAGGCCGAATCAATCCACATTTTTTCAGCCAATATGTATCTTCTAGCTTGGACCTATATGGTATTGACTTACAGTCGGTCAGATGATTGTCAAGAAATTGATGGATGACATTTTTAAAATACCCAGTATAATGACATTTCGAAAAAAAAACTATAGGGTCTACTTGAAATTATATTTTCATAAAAAAAAATCAACTATGAGGTTTATGGATGAACAAGCATAGAAAAATGCAGACAACTATATATATATATATATATATATATATATATATATATATATATATATATATATATATATATATATATATATATATATATATATACACATATATATATATATATATACATATATATATATATATATATATATATATATATATATATATATATATGTATATGTATATATATATATATATATATATATATATATATATATATATATATATATATATATATATATATATATATATATATATATATATATATATACAACTTGAGTGTGAAACAATTGTCAGTGCCTTCCTGTTCAATGTGTTGTTAATTTAATTGGTTATGCCTGAAGATTTTCTCCATAGGTTCTGAATATAGCTTTGATTGATGTGCGAAACACACATTAAAAATCTGTTGAAGTTTAAAATGTATCTTTTATTTCACAATTAGTTTATTTCATATCTCCTTTTTGGGCTACTGAATAAATAATTTGAAATAATCCATTGGTATATTTTATATCAAACTTTTAGCCATCTAGTGTCGATTCGAAATCGCTTCAAAAGGGAATACAGCTAAATGCTTGGTGGCTGCTTTCTTGACATCATTTTTTTCAACGTATTTTGAAATGGAGAAGTAAATGATTCAATCCATTTTACTGGACTAGATGAAAATGAAGTTATGCATCAGTATCAGTTCATCTTGAAAATAGCATGCATAAAGCCATGAACTAATCGTTGAATTGTTGAAATCAATGGATAAATTCGATTATAAAAATGTGTGAGATAATTTAATTTGTCATTTCTACAAAAATGATGATAAAGTAAACACAATGCATATAATTTTATCAAATGCTCTTTCAAGAACACTGATATTTAAAAACCGTTCATCTGAGGCCGTTTTCTACAAAAAAAGTGTCTCGATCCATGACAATTGAAATTATTTATTAATAATACGGTTGTTAATTTTTTCTTCAATGTAACTTCAAATTGTTTACATTTTTTGTGGGTAATTTAAGACTGCAATAAAAACATCAACGTATAATCGAGTGTGAAATGTGAAACTTGGGAATTTCAGTGCATAGTGTCCCCCTTAAAATGGCTGATCCAACTTTTGTTAAACTTTGGAATAATGTGTATCATTATTATATTCAAATTCCGTGGAAATTTACATATATTCGAAAAAAAAATCCTAATTTTCTCTCCGTTATTTTACCTTCGTTTTCGAACAAAACGATTGCTCATTGAAATTATACAATATCGATTCAGATGATGACATATATATATATATATATAGGCCTATGTAGGCCTATGCCAAGTTTCAACAAAATTTGTATTCCGTTCGACCTATTGAGCCATTAAGTATAGAGGTTAATGGTTGAGCCGTGAGCGCGAAGAAAAAAAACGTCATTTTTTCGAGTTCGAGGTGAAATTGAGACTTCACTTCGCTCATTCAATGTCGGACGAATTTGACAAGATGTATGCAATTACCGAGGTGTATATAGCTTTCAGCTTTCCATTCCATTTCATATAAATATATTTTATCTATATTTTATATATTTGATCACTTTCGTCTTACACAACGCATATTATGCTGCGCACTTCTATTTTGATTTAGTATTAATTAAAACAGATTAAGTAAATGACCACTTTTCTGTGCGATTGTCTATAGTATATACCTACCTACCTATTATCTCCATCTTGTTGTTGGTGGGATGACGCTGGAACGCCGCTCTTCGACGACGGTTGCATCGCTCTTCGGGCACTTTGTTTATACCAGTGATTAAATGTTTGTAAACAACCCGAACAACCTATGATGCTGTTGTTGTTTTCACGCAGACAACGTCACTGCAGCACTACCACTCTTACAAACATTATAGTTTCAAAACATTTTATCACTGTTTTTAAAACCAATTGTTTTTATCTTTGATAACTTATTTCTCGTAATCAGTTGAACGAACGTTATCAAATCTCACTAACACAATTCATTCATCTCAATACTATGTGTTTAATTGTGAAAAATATTGTATATCGATTAGCATATTAAGAAGGCACTTCAGTCGGCTGTGATTTCCGGTGATCGATAGTGATCAAACGGCTCGATAGAATTTTTAAAATTAGGAACGTTTTATAAAGTTTGGTCGGTGCAAGTTTGTCTTTTTAGCCTCCGTTTATCAACAAAGTGTGCGGGCAATGAAGCTATACATCGACGATTCTTCTCGATTTCTGTTATTTTTCATCCATGCATTTTTATAATAATGAAAGATTTGAAGACATTACTTGGAAAATTGTATCCTTCAGGTGTGCATATGTCGAGAGTTTTTAATGTTGCTGCTTCATTTTTTTTTTTGTTATTTTTGAATGATTACGTTTTTTGTATCTCAAGTTTTTCGCGCATGATTTTCTCATTTACTATTTTCATTTGATAATTCTTTTAGTAATCAATATTCCGAGCTAAATACATCCACCTTCATATTCAAGCTTATCTCGTGCTGTGAGAGAGGAAATTACCGGCAGGGAGATTTCACCGCTTCAATTTATTATAAAACGTTAGCAGTGCGAGATACGTAATTAATAGATACGTCATGAGTGCAGACAAGAATTGTCAGGATGGACTCAAATTCTGTATTAACATACATAGACAGATATAAATGGTGTGTTATTATACATGCAACCCCGCGTATTCTTCAACAACTATTCTCACGAACCCACGGATCTTAACACATGACCTAATACGAATGGATGGATCGACAGTATCTTAGTCCAATTATGAACCAATTGCACTATATTCACTCTCCATCAGAAAGTCACTACGAATGTTTATATGTTATGTTAACCTTGAAAATGTTGGGCTGTGTCCATAGAATTCTCTTGAACTTGACACAATAGTTTGTTGAAATACTCTTAAAGTCTTGTAGGCCTATAACCCTATTTGTAATCTTGTTATTGTTGTTGGTTGCCGCCAATTTGTCTGCCTGTACAAGCAATGTGTGACTGGGAAACAATGGTTCGAATATCTCTCCGAACTATTTCTACAATCGTGCTTTGTTCGTTTGATTATCTTTTATTCCATCAGCCAATCAAATGGTAGAAGCCATCTGTCGTGTAGTTTTGCGAAACGTACTTTTATTAACAATTACATATCCTATGTAGATATTATCAGATAGCACACAAATCTCTTCTTTATCTTTTCGATAACACACAATTAAAATTTCACCCGCTTCGTGAATATCGAATTGGATTTCGACATATTTTTGTGATTTTTTAATATAATCATGCGACAACAAAACAGTAAACATTCTTATCAGATCGCTAAGAAGACGCTAAAAAAACGCGGCTGCTTTCTCACAAATTATTTTTTTATGCTGTAATCGTAATATTGCTGATAATTTAGAAATTCAATTTATAATTCACAACAAAACACAACGCGACAAAAAATGATACATTCTTGTGTTCCCTCAAAAATGATACATTCTTGTGTTTCCTCAAAAATGATACTTTCTTGTGTTTCCTTAAAAATGATAAAGAATAACACTTCAACTAAGAATGCTAAGCAAAACATTTTTGTCACTTCTATATTCCAAATATCCGATTAAAATATGATTTTCAAATGAAAGATTCATATTTTGTTCGCAGAATTAATTCATCAAATTCAGATTTCGGTTCCATTTTTCAAACAAAAACATGGCGCCCGATTCCAAAGCATGTTTCGTTTGTTTGTTCAGAGCCAATGATAATTCCACTTGCACAAATATTTAAAAATATTGCATGAATATTGCCGTTGAAACGTTTGCTCAAGAAAGCAATTAATTTGTAACGCCATAAAGGCACAAAAGCGTCAAGATGAACACATTCATATAGCGACAAGTTCTTGTTCTGAAGCTTATTAAACGCAAGGTATGAAATACTAACATTGAGTTTGACTCGTAAATGACAATAAAAGCCGCCCCTAGAACCATAACCTGGTCCAATATAAGCTGACCTGTACTAACTTAACCTAGCCATCCTAGCTATCCTATTCTTTAATAGTGACCTTTAACCTTACTGAACTTGACTTACCTGTTTGACCCCACCTGCGTCCTGACACTAATACTAATACCACCTAATACTAAGACAGATTGTATCGGTCGCTATAGCGCGCGCTGAACCGTCAGTCCATCATTCCTGTGACCGAGGTTCGATTTCCAGCATGGTGAACCATTCTGACAAAAGTTCACCGTGAAGGATTCCTCCATGACAGGCCATGACCGTTTTCTTCCCACTACACCTATTAAAATAACCTTTCATCACATCTAACCATCATTTCATACATCATTCACGAACGTCAGTAGGTTCTATATAGTTATCACTATAGTGCGTTGGTAAACTCAATGTATAAATATATATATATATATATATATATATATATATATATATATATATATATATATATATATTTATATACATATATATATATATATATATATATATATATATATATATATATATATATATATATATTTATGAATCATTGTACCAAAAATGAGCGAACGGCAGTCTTATCTATCATTAGACACTGCCGCGCGGGTGTTTCGAGGGCGTGAATATCTATGCGTTATGTCTACCTTGTTGACCTCATGTCATGAGCACCATCTCGTGATTCCCAGGTTATCTCACGTGTGACAGCCTGCCATAATACATGTCGAGCTTCTCATCAAGTGTGATTAACTGATTGTCACGCACTGACCTAGAGAAAGCCATCGTGACCGTGATATGGTAATCAGCGTGGCTAAATCACACGTACACTTGCGGGCACGTAAAATGGTTTAATCTGAAATTGAAGTCTCAATTTACATCAAATCTACGCACATTTAACAGCTGATTTTTTTCATGGTCCAAGCGTGAAGTGCGTATGTACATTGTCTTCTAATTTTGATGCGTATAGTTATTTATATATTTTTGTTTTCTCGAAATGTATTTTAATTCGGCTTGATCTTCATGATATTGACTTTATGTGACCGCAACCGCGTACCTATCGCTCGATCACCCACGTGTGCAGCCTGAACCAAAAGCTTGAATCATGGTTAAACCAGTCAAGTCAACCTTGTGGTCCGCTTTCTCTGATATTGCATCTAGGATTTATAACAGGTAACAAACAAACAGAAAACGGACTTTGAGGGTCTACATACCACGTGATACCACTCAATAATCTGTACCTACCACCAGGGCCGTATCAAGACATTTTGCGCCCCTTATGCTCGACATTTTTTGACACTCCCCCCCCTCCCTCTCCCCTTCCCCTCCTCCCCCCTTCCCCCCCTTCAAGTATAGTAATCAATTCAGAATAGTACACCATCTCAATTACATTTCACAATCACAATTACAATTCACAATTCACAATTACATCTAAAACCCAACCTTCAGGTGAACATAAATTTAAATTGCATAATATCAATTGCAATGACGAAAAAGTATGTGATTGTTTCAAAATTCAAAAGAACAACAATGTGAAATACCTCGGTATATAATGATGGACAATCACTTACGAATTACGATGGAAAGAACATATTAATTACTGTGTGTAAAGGACTCGCAATGTATTATATATTTTTTATAGACTCCGGAATGTAATGACGAGAACTTTACTTCTCCAGGAATATAATGTCCTTGTTCATTCCATTTACCAGTACGGCAGAATAGGCTGGGGTGGAGCATACAATGCTCATCTTCAACCTCTTATTCTAATTAAAAAAATATTACTTGAAATCATTCTCAAAAAACACAAACACTTCTCCTCTGAATTAATTTTCGAAAAATGTAAGATACTAGATATAGAACGAATTTTTCTGAAAGAAAACTTAATCCACATCGATACTTATAAACATTCTGACAAATATAAAATAAGTAACATAGCACCCACCCACTTTACTAGCTCAAATAACATGTCCACTTTTCCGTTTACCTTAGATATACCTAAAATAAATAAACTCATACGCCAGAAACAGGCAGATTACCTTGGTCCGTATGTATACAATAGATTACCGGTACCTTTATATATATTAGATATATATCTATATATATAGATATATATATATATATAGATATATATATATATATATATATATATATATTTTAATATATTAGAAAATGCAGTACACTATACTCGTTCGAGAAGGCACTCAGCAGGTGGCTCGAAATCACAGAAAAATCTAATACTTTCACATCTGATGGACTTTTAAAGTTCAAATTGCTGTTAATTTTCCATTGTCCGTCCATTTTTACCTTTCTCTGCCCGAAGCTTTTATTTTTCGCAACAAGTCCTGTAGCTGTTGGTATTTTTGATAATTTTGTGTAAATGTAACAGTATATCATGTATGAATTATCATAATCAATATTGTAATATTATCAATTGTTCTTGCAATTATTTTTTTATATGTTGTTTCTCCATAAATAGTATATGGATTAGACTCTGAACCGTAGTATATTTATTTTTAGACAGCCCGCACAAGACATTGTCTTACGCGGGCTTCTTGGATCTTCTATATATTCAAATTTACAATTTTATCTAGAATTTTCAAATGTAACCACAAAATAGTGTTGTATATGTAGGCCTATATGTATAGAAGCAAGAATAAAATTATTTTAAATTGAATTGAATTGAAATATGACGGGGCGCTAGGCTACCACTCAATAACCTGTACCAATAACCTTCAATGTTGCTTAAACGCCTGTACAGAGGTATTTCGTGCTTTATATTGAAAACGAGAATTCTTGAAAATTATCTGCTCGAAGATCAGTGGAATATTGTGTCATCACTTTATTTTCAGTGTAATTTACATTTATGTGTTTCCATATTGATTAATTCCATTTTTTGAACGATGAATATCAGTTATGATATTTGACCTTTGAAATTTTCCAGTCGGGAAGTATGATATCGTACAAATTACAAAAAACAGTAAAACACAGCCACCAAATGTTCTCAATGATCAGGCGTCGGTATCAGCATTCGTATCTTTAGTATTGTTTTCTGATAACTCGATCAATACACTCGATAATGTAGTTGCAAAGTGAGTTTGGCTGCGTCAAATCCTTCATCTTCCGCGATTTGAAGGAAACCTGCAGCCAGTTATCCCCCCAATAAACAATACTTGTGAAAAGTATAAGAACTGACAGCCAATAATCACGAAATTATAATTTGCAACACAGTATCCATGTGACTTTGTCTTTAAACAATATTCTTTATATTACATCTAAAAATATAAAAATATAAAAATCTTTATCTAAAATCTAAAAATCTAAAAATTTCTAAATCTTCTAAAAATCTAAAAATCTGAAAAATCTAAAAATTTGTATATCATGATGCGAAGTCAAGCAGTATAGATAGAAAATCATGTTCCATACATAGTTAACAATTCAAGCAAGCTTATAGACATACAACATATTTTAATTGTGAACTGTGTATGCAACTTATAATTTACTACTTGTCATATAACTATATGAACTTGTGATATGAACTTGTGATATGAACTTGTGACAACAACTTTCATGCCCAGTGCATTTGTATCTTTTTTCAGTCAGGTTTTGACTTATTCTTTCACAAGTTTTGATTTTTGGGAATCTCAATAATTGTTGTAGGGAAAATAATTATAATGATTTAAACACACCAATTCATACGCTGAAACTTCAGTCGTGAACTCTGATATTCAAATTTAAGTCACGTGGTTTGAATATATATTCAGAAAGTTCACAATTTGTTCCATCGAGCACATCTCAAGAAATGTACCTGCATCTGAGATGTATTGTTATTATACTTTACTCAATTCGAGATTTTTTTTGTGAACTGCATCATTTGAAGGATTAACACAACAATAATAATTATTAATGATGAGTGATTAAAGTTCATGCTACTTCAAGGATAATAGTTTGAGTTCAGTTCCTCACCGTGCATTTAAATTATGTAACAATTCACGTACACATGACGAATCTGATAGAAATCTTTCGAAAAGTTATTGTTTCATGGAGAAAATCATTATTTGTTGATGTTAATCTCATTTACAGGTACAAAAATATAATAATAAATAAAAATGCTTTTGTAATAAGCCCAACGTTCGCGCTATAGGACACATATCGATTTTGAGAATTTTATCCAAATCGGTCAAGTTTAGTTTAGACTATACCAGTGACACCGGATTATAATGATAAAAATTGTGAGTCGAACGGAAAAAATATTTAATAGTATTTCATCGAGTTGATTGATGTTCATGAAATTATGTGTACGCAGTCGTGTGTTGATTATATATTATAATTGAAGAAGTTGAAAATCACTTCGTGTTATGTCATGTTTCAGGTAGGCCGATTCTAACCTACCATCAACCTAGGTCCAACTCTAGAAACTTTGAAACAATCATTTGCCCTACCTCTGATCAGAACCCTAAAAACATTGATGCATGGTTTAGTCAGTATTTACTGTACTGTTATTGTTATTTGTATTTTGGTAGCATTATCGTTGCTCAAGGTCCACCGGGATCATTTAAATAAATTACCCACAAAACGATTTTTTTATTATTTTATTATGAGTTAATGGACAATGAATAGACATGTATATATCAATGGGTTACTCTACTGTTGATAACAATAATTAAAAGTATGTTAAGTGAAGAAAATCACACGCATTTATAAACATTGTTAGATATAGTATCAGTGACGACAATTATTAACATTCATAAGTGGGATTATTTTTATATTATATTAGTCATTAGTGTAATATTACATGTATTGTAATACAAAGAATAATCGAAGAAAGTTTGTAAAAAATGTATTAATAATATTTATAAGAACGGTATTAATTTTAATAATTTTTTTTTTTTTTTTTTTTGAGAAGATTTTTATTACACAAAAAATTAGTTGATTACAAATATCGTAGACCCACAAAGTCATAAAGACTTGTCTGCGGGTCTACTAATCATGTTGTCATACATAAATATAAACACAACAAATGTCTGGATAGCAGCTAGTTAATTAATATTACAATCTAAACAAAAAAAAATACTTCTTCACTTCTCTTCTAATAATAAATAAAATAAGTTTATTTATAATAATAGAAATAATAGTAATAAAATTGGTAATATACATTACAAATAATAGTCATCATACTATCACCACTAATAATATTTTTAATAACAATCAAATGCCACTAGCTATAATAAGAGGTATTCTAATAACAATAATAATGATATAATAACTTTTCTTATCCTAATATTAAATCTGAACGTCTGGCGAGGCCCTCATCGTAGCCATCCTAGAGAACGACATGACACACTTACAAGGTACCGTATAAAAATATTGCGCATAGGAAATACCTGTATTTGGGAATTATGGTATGTCTACGATGAGATGAGGCGACGCAGACCGATATGTGTCATATATATGGTTCAGCCGATGCGTGCGATGTAGCACAAGCTCTTAATGTTAAAACATTGAAAACAGTTCTCAGATGATGTATTGTACAACACAACATTGAAGACGACATTTGCCTTGTATTGGCAGTTGACGAATAGTTGAAAATAACAATTTCGAGGATCATTTCATATTCAGAACGAATATTATGTATAACGAGTGATGATGTATTAGGTTGTTGGGTGGCAATAACGCCGTTGAATACCGTTCATTAACCGCGTTTTAAGCAGAACACATCGGTTTTACGTGGTATTCAAACCGCATTTACAATCTACAGTTGGATAGCGTGGTCTTCAAACCATATTGCGTTATCAGACTGCTGTAACGTATTCCTTATAGATACACTTGCAACCTATCGGGCTAGTGTGTTGCGTAGACTTTGAACCACACTTACAATTTATCGCGCATATATTGCTGTAACGCGGTTCCTAATAACAATTGCAGGTTCTTGCGTCAATAGATTGCTGTTGTACGGTCCTTGAACCACACTTGCAACCTATCGCGCCAGTGGTTGCTTAAACCACACTTGCAATTTATCGCGCATATATTGCTGTAACGCGGTCCCTAATAACAATTGCAGGTGCTTGCGTCAATAGATTGCTGTTGTACGGTTCTTGAACCACACTTGCAACCTATTTCGTCAATATATTGATGTAGCGTGAACCATCAACGGCACTTACAACCCATTGCATGTATCGCAGCTAACTACAGGTGTTATCAATACACTTGTTCTTTCCCTTTTATCGTGAAATGATATGTTCCTCAGTTTGTATGATATGATTATGATATAGTATAGCCTAAATATATAGTATCAAATGAAGATGCTGTACATCAGCACATTTTCAATAGAACTACTTTGGTGACTCCCCCTCCTAAACATAATCCTGTATAATAATAATTTTATTCCTCAGTATTATAATGTCATTCGACGGCGTAATCGCTTATAATGTATACTCCAGTGAAATTATGCCAGGATTCTAAATACTTGCTATGATAATTTTGCATACTGTTTATATTTAATGGGCACATGTATTGATATGTGATTGTGTAAAACGCTTATCGAAATATAATAGGCCGTCTGAAAAAAATATTCATATAAAATTATGGTGAATATAAATGTATTATTCATGGTAATCTTTTCCCTCGTCATTTTTTTCTGTATTATATCGATTATTATCTTAATCGATTGTTGCTTTTGATATGTATCGAACATTTTCATGAAATCAAATCGAACGTTCATATCGATATGTATCGTGTACTTCCGTGTGATATGTTTGATCATGCGATCGGGATAAGGTTCAAGATGAAACAACGACACTTCGTTCCTTATTCAATACCTCGAATGTCATTTGGCGCGACAGAGAAACGAATAATCTGTGTGTTGAAATGATCTTACGAAGCTTTTGATTAAACAGTCTTTGAATGCAGTCGTATCGTTTCAAGATGATAAATAGACTGACCTGCCACTAGTGGTCATATTTGGAAGATATGTTTACTCTTACCTTGATGATGAAAAAAGCTGCAACTTACATGGGTAAAATTTGAACCGTTTGAACTTACTGACCAACATTACTGTCAAGTCCTCTCATGTTTTTGTAATGACATAAGTTTATTAACAATCTATCATTTCGAAATGAAGTGGAACAAAATATTTGGATTTTCTGCAGGTTCAATGTTAGGCCTAATTGGTATCATTGGAAATAATTACAATTCAGCAGTAGCCAATATACAAGTCATACCATTTCCATCAGTGAAATCTTCTCACAATGTCCCTCAAAATCCATTTCATCAGATTTTGTATTGTACTTTCTCATATTTATGAATTAGGTTTCTCAATTAATACAACATTGGGGTGATGAGCGTATCACAACCAAAGATCATCTGTCAATCAAGTGCCTACTATTTTTGTTAGTAACTTCATTTTACCATCGTGAAAGATATCAACTGTAGTCCTGAAATGAAACACCATGGTGTAAGCTGGTAGGTGTTGTGAGTTTACGTTCGACGTACACAAGCGCCTAAACTTCAACGTTGCGTACTCGTCGAAAAGCTAACTCCTCAGTGATTTTTTTTTTTTTTTTTTTTGACAAACAGATTCAGACGAAATTAATATCATCAAAACTGAGTTACTTGAGGTATTATCCAAAAACATTTCTCACTGAAACTATATTTTTACCTAGAAACAGAATCACTTCAAATAGTTTATTCAATCTTTGCATTTAAGCGCCTAAACTTCAACGTTGCGTACTCGTCGAAAAGCAAACTCCTCAGTGATTTTTTTTTTTTGACAGATTCAGACGAAATTAATATTATCAAAACTGAGTTACTTGAGGTATTATCCAAAAACATTTCTCACTGAAACTATTCTTACCTAGAAACAGAATCACTTCAAATAGTTTATTCAATCTTTGCATTTATATTTTCAGCACGTGAGTCTCTATTTTTCAAGTCAACATGTGTGAATATGCATGGACAAATATCTTGACTTGAAACGGAGTGTTATCGATATCATATTTCTCACTTAATTCAAATTTGTATTCTGCATATTCTTTCTCTCGTCACTGGTATCTACGTGCAACTGGCGGAACGTGGAACGTGTCATCTATTCGGAGTACGACTATGAAAAGTTATCTCCAAAGATCCGTATCGTTTTCAAGATATATTCAATACTGATCGTCGATCTGACTTGAAAGCAGGGTATACGCAATCGTCCACAACTAATAACGTTATGTATAAGCCTGCTTAAGACAAACTGCTATTCCAGTATTTTAATGCTCGATTGTTTCATCTTTTCCTTGTCTACCGAGTCAACATTATCACTATTTGAGCGTTTCAATGTGTCGTTTTTTTGCGTGGGATTACTATCAACACTGGCAGCTGGCCGTGGGGATATCATTGCTATCGAGTAGTCATTTCCTTCAATACTCAAACATATATTTTATTAGATGCAAACATGTAACCCGTTTACGTGATGCCTTTTTTTCGAATCGAATTTTGGAATGAGTCACCTTTTAGCTTTCATAACTTCATGTAAACACTTCAAAGTTGGACTGGATTGTTTGAATCCAGTCCCACTTCACTTTGCTCTGTGGGACGAGTTGAAATGAGTCGATTTTTGACTTGTTTATACTGAAAGTTTTCAGTTCTGGATTTATATGGTCTATGCCAATTTTAGGGTTTACGACTAATAAATACACATATATTGGAATGGGAACCAGTTGGCAGTGAGTATTTTTAGTTTGTGTTTTTCAGGCATAGGGCATTTGGAATGATTCAAAGAGTGTTGCGTACGTTGTATGCACCCAGGTTTGAGTATCCAGTCCAATTCAAGTTTTCAACCTCATAAAAAACTGGCATGTAAACGGAGTCATATTCTGTTTGATCTTTTCACTTTTTAACGATATCACTCTGACACTATTTAGTTCATTTCGTTGACTTCTATTTTGACTTGGGTCCTTTCCATCCAGTGACCAAAGCCATTAAAGAGGGAACCACCTTTTTTCTAGGATTGACGATTTCATCTTTTGAATCTTCATTTCTCCCAAACTACAAATAATTTCTGTTAACCATGGCGTTGAACTGTCACTGAGGTGTTTCTGTAAGTTTCAAACCGGATTTAGCCACTTCTTAGTCAGTCTTTACAGGAGCAACGTACAAACTATTCGATACTTTCTAGTTTCACCAACTTGCCTAACCGGCTTTAGACAGGTCTAATATTCACCATCTTTTCCGAAGAGTACTACTTGACATGATGATAAGTGATACTTATTGTAATCAACTCGAGAATAAAGACACTCCACGTAGGCTGGTGATACTTCAACGTCTTAGCAACGTCCAGTCCTACATATCTAGCACGTTGCTCCTTGCTGCTTAAAATGAACAAACACATGTGTTCCCAAGTTATGTTGACAAGACAATTGATACTCTTATTTGAACGCTAACCTGGGTTAAAAGTTCCCTCTTTAATGCCGTCAAAGACTAAGAAATACTGCACTGTAAGAAACTGTGGTGCTATTCTCAGTACTACTAACACTATCTCGGTTGCGGTACTATTTTAGTATTTCACCAGCAATACACAATAGTTCAAAAGTAGCTCACATGCATATCATTATTTATTGCCATGCTTTGTATAGCTTCCCTGTTGGTAGCACTGTTTTTAGTACCCATATTTACATCAAGCAACTTGATAAACGTTGCAAGTATAAGATGCCGGTATTCAACTACCGGTACCTGTTTAATTTCTTTCGTGTGTACCATTCTGAATTCTTTTAGAAGGTGGGCAGTAAATTCATAATCTTCATCGATCACTCGACGCATGTCTTTATTACTGTTGGCTAAGCGCAGCGCAGCTCAGACTGTACTGCTGTTAGCTGAGCGCGTCCACGCGTCCACACTTTGGTGCTGTTAACTAAGCGCAGCCAGACTGCGGTACGATCAGCTAAGCGCAACACAGCAGGCCGTGTTGCTGTTAGCCAAGCGTAACTGGGCTGCGGTGCTGTTAGCTAAGAGTGTAGTGCTGCTAGTTGCGCGCTGCGCACATCTGGAACGCTGCGCACAGGCCGAGGACTGTGGCGATGGTGGGTGGGACCAAGGCTGTTGATGATCCTGATGTCTGTCCCAGGATGTTGATGATGCAGTTCATGCGATCTAGCGGCATGTTCTGGACGTAATACTCGCGATGCTCGCGCATCATCGTACACATCGTACGCTTTTTCTGCATGACGTCATCGTCCTTGTCCTTGAGGTTCTTCAGCCAGTCGCGGTACCAACGTAGCTCGCAGTCACACACCAAGGGGTTGTCTGCAATCACATGACTTTATCAGCTATACTGAGATAAACTCGAATATAAACTTTTTACTTTTACGATGAACTTTTTTTATCAATAACTTCGAAACCTGAACATATTGTTATTGTTTCCCAATCAAGGCTAAGAATAACTACGTAAGATCGCAATTGGGTGGGACATGGCAACGGTGATCT
This sequence comes from Brachyptera risi, assembly GCA_964007535.1. Lineage (NCBI taxonomy): Eukaryota > Metazoa > Arthropoda > Insecta > Plecoptera > Taeniopterygidae > Brachyptera > Brachyptera risi. The sequence continues at coordinate 19,226,007 of OZ023328.1, forward strand.
CACCACCTCAGAACCGAATGTTAGAGATAGCGGATTAGCGGAAGGTGATAATCTTTAGTAATAAACCATCATCAAAAGTCGAAACAGAAGTGCTGATAAATTTAAATACAATTCGAAACTTCCCATTCAGAATTATTCATATAACCGTCGTATGATGGCGCTTTACCAAGAACCATTTAACTGTCTCACCAAGAACCAAAATAGAACTGTTCCGGGATACTTAAGTACTTGGTTGATGTACGTTAATAGTCGATTAAATTTTGCTCTTTTCCACATGGCAGGCATCTAATATTCACGACTACGATGCCTCAATTGATATGGAGTTAATTAGCCAATTCAATTAGCAACCATCGTTAGTTTCTTCACAAGCTTGTTAGGATAGCATCACTTGAATTTCCAAATACATACCTGAGCAAGTGTAAACTCAGCTAAGCGATTACATAGTTTTTGGCTTCACGAAATGTGATGTACTAGATGAGGAAGTGTGTTATATGAGTGTGGCAAATGACTCGTTACTCACCCATGATGTCCACAACTCGTAATGTGTCAACAACGGGCTCCATGATCTCTTCTGGAATGTGTGTCAACTTGTTGTTCTGGAGGTTCAATGTCTCGAGGGAGTTGAGGTTCTCAAAAGCCATCGGAGGCAGCGTCTTAATACTGTCGAGCAAACAACACAATCTTATAAAATATGCACCCGCTTTTGTTGCCCTGCAATATGATGTTCAGGTATCATTTAGTGGCTGTTGTACATCGTATTGAGTATTTTTATTTGTATGTATGTTATAGAACTAGGCAAACGCGAAATATGCGTTGTAAGATGAGCGAGCTATATCTGAATACGGTATAATAACAGTCCTACATTTGCTACTTTATCGACTCTGGTATTCTACACACCTTGACGAATATAAAGAATAGTCAATTCTTGGACAAATATCGAATCTAGGAAGCAGTGAATCTTGGCTCATTTATATATATTTGATGAATGAAAACAGTTATTTGAATTTTTTTCTTCAAAACAGCTCGTTCGAATTGCTTACAAAACGGTGGTTATGTGTATCATTCATGTTTGAACACTCAGAGAATTTTTCGGAGAGGTTTCATTTTTTCAAATTTTCTCACCCAGCCTAATCTTATGGGGTTTTTAAGAACTTTGACATGATATTTCTCAAAATCTATCCAACCGATTCATTCCAGAAACTATACAGTTCTAAGTTGTAAAAGTTGGCCCGTACAAAAAAAGTTTCATGTTGATCAGTCAAATCCTGCGACCTGTGCAGTGCCCACAAACAAACAAACAAACAAAAAACACACAGACAAAGCCCTATAAGAGTGGAATGGAGACTTCGCTACGCTCATCTAATAAGGAATACTGTGCTCTAATGGACAGTAAGCATATGTGACTAAACCGGGGGGCGCTAACAGGGTCTATCATGCAGGCAATGAAATGTTAGATTCATCATATATGTGAGGCATCTGTTATGTAATTTATATATCTAATAGAACAGAATTGTTTTGATGGACAGATGATAATATACAGAAGTACAGTATATTGGTCGAGCTTTTTTTTCTAAGAATTCGGAATGTTCGGTTAGAAGTTCACAGGCATCACTGGTAACACATTATTGTCACATTACATCAGACATTGCAAATGCAAATGCATTGACTACAAATGCAAATGATGCAAAAATGTTACAAAATGATTAGTGGTTTGTGATTACACGCAATGGGTGAAGGTGTTTCCATGTACTGTTCACAATGAGAAACTGTTGAAGTGTTTGTAGTGTTCATGGTTTGAAAAAGAAATAATTCTTGTGACTATAGTATTTACGACCTAACCTCACGACAAGCCAGACAGAAGATACGTACTACTGGAGTCAAGTGACTGCTGATTTATCGTTTCGATATTGGTATTTCATTCTTCTAGTCATATCAAATGTAGATTTGGAACAGCAATTGAAACTCGAAAAGGCGAAAGATTGATTGGGGAGGGGGAGAGTTGATCATTGTTGAACCTGCAGTTGATATAAGCAGCTATTGTGACCCACCCTAGTCATCATGACGGATCATCACGTGACACTACGGCAATTGTGAACGGGCTCTATGTGACCCCACAAACATCTAGAGTTTCACCGTGAAGATATTTTGTGTCTTATAGAAGTATGGACAGTGTTCACAGCTGAAATATCTCTTCGTCCAGTAAGAAGAAGATTACCGTATGCCATCTCAAAATACGACAGAGAAGTAAATACAATTTCAATTCTTTGGGGAATCTGTTCTACACGCCTTTATTTCTTGAGAAATAGGCCGCTGCAGTATGTAGAATTCAACCAATGAGATTCCTTTTCGAGCTCCTCCGGGAGCAAACTTTCTCATACTTTCAATAGAGATTTCGCCGTGGAGTTGGTCCCATTTATGTTCATCAAGTAGTTTTACAAACTGAAATAAAGGCAGCGACTCATGGCATTTCAATGTTTCTAGGTTACTGTACTGTTACAAATATGGTACCGTACGTCAAAGATGCGAGATGAGCTTTGTCCATTCCGTGTACATTTGATATGTTTACACATAGTATTGAGATAACGATCATTTTTTTTTCAGTTATAATTGCGTAAATGTCTCTGACTTTTTGGTATGGTTTTCATGTGTGTTGTGTGTTATTACCATTCAGTTATTTCGTTTGTGTAATTCTGTAAGTATCGGATATGAAACATGGACAGCGATGATTTCTATACAAGCGAGAAGATGAACAATTGGATTTATTTTTAGTTCGTGTACCACGATAACAATTGTGCTTCATTTATAATATGACGTCATATATCCTTTTATTATCAGACTGTCATTGAACATTTCGTCTAGGGGAATAGCTCCGGTTTTCTTCTCCACTGCCAGTTATGCATTATAAGGGCTTAATTCATTATTCGATCTGAAATTTCATCTGATCGCGTATGCGTTTCAAGACGATATTAATAATCTATTTCATGAAGATTTTCAAGTGCCAGATCATTTTTCAATATAAACCTATTCGGACCCAACTAAATCAGCCTCATACAGACATCTGCATGGAGCGCGAGAATGGCGTCTAGAAAATACTTCTTGACGTGCGGGTAATAATGTTAGAGAAGAATATATAGTCTTTGTATGAGTTCTTGATCTGATATGGTATAGAATTTTTTTTGTGTGTTTCTCATTGAAAATGATAATTGTATTTCGGAATAATTGATTCGATCTGAAATTCCAAAAGTTGAATTTCAGTATATGTTTCATATATTTGAAACAGTTCATTTTCAACTATTGTTTGCTGAATTTTGTTTCTACGTTTTGCGCCATTCTCTTATTTTTATCGTTTGTGTTTTCGTGTTGAAAATTCCTCAACTTGTTTTGTAGTGTATACTATTATAATATGATGAAATTGTAGTATATAATCATTTTCCTAAATGCTCATTGTACTCTCCGATTATCTAACTAGTATGCGTGCTTCAGCCTTCAGGCCTGACAAAACATAGTTCAGGTAACATTATTCTAATAAGAGCTGCTGTAAACAATACACATAGAGGTAACCATGGCACCATGGTAGGTAACCACTTCTTCCCATATTGGCTATTTTATGTATGTGATACCGTCCCTTGGTGATACACAATACTTAGTCAGCATTTTGGTTTACGAAGAGGGAATAATCTAAACAATACGTTTGTTACTGCGTGGACAACAGAGAAGGCGAAATGAATTGGATGTGATGCTAGGTAGTCGCATCTCTCTCGTTTACAATACGCTTTTCTTTCACTATATATGAGCTTTGCGCTTGAAAACAGCTGAACACAGATATATACTTGGAGCAGTTCTTCTTTTGTTATTTTGGGATAATAAAACGAGCACCTGACTACGTTTTATGCGGAACCGAATCGATTGAAGCGTCTTCGCTATGAATTCTTCGAGCAATGCTTGTCTCCACTGAAAAAGTTACGGTTGCGAACGCCCGTTCCTCGTATACCACACCTTACTATAAGCGCGCGGATTGGGCTGGAGGTCGACCGCTTTTCTTATGGTTATTATAGCACTTAGTGGTATTACCAGAGAGGAGAGAAGTAACGTGTTCTTATATATTAACATCTATCATTGTAATTTCCTTGGGTTACATTATCGATTGGTTTTAATATCTTGATAAAAATAGTAACTGCATGTGTATGTATTGTTCTATCTTCAAGTCTCACTGTTCTCGTTGTTCTATTTTTTCCTATCCATTCATTATTCATGACAGATTTATCCTGATTGTTCACCATTTTGAGTGAATAAAAAAGTATGCTATAAAGGATCTTCACCGTTCTGTGTGACTGTACAGTTATTATATTATTGAACAATCCGGGCTCATCTCTTTTGTTGATAAAGTGTATCCATACATACATTATTCCTTTGTCATATCATATAAAAGAAATAACGTTGCTCTCCGAAGCAAAGTCTTCATCCACTTCGTCTTGCCTCTCGCTAGTAAATTGATAAATTAACTCTCGAATAAAATGTTACATCTCGCACAGCGAAACCACGTCACCTGCACTTACTCGTTCTTTTGAAGATTGAGGAAAGTAATGGAATCACCGAATCCCGTGAAAGCGTCTTCCAGGATGACACTGATATTGTTTGATCGTAAGTCAAGATGACGTAAGCGATGGAGTCGTCGGAGGGCGTCGCTGGGAATAGAGTGGATATTGTTGTCGCCGAGACGAAGGTATTGGAGGTTCTCTGAAAAAATAACAGACAAGAGCATTATTACCTCTGCGGCAGCAGGTGATGCACGAAGTGTGGTATTTTACATGAACTCTTCGTGTATAATTTTCTCATGAATATTATAGTTGGTACGTTATAACTCTGGAGGTTATAGTTCATGGTTCATATTATCGTAGTTTTTTGAGCAGTGTGTGAGTATTTTTCCAGCTCCGATTGTTCTTATTAGCCGATGGTATCGACTACGTGCGTATTGTGCCAGCACGCTGCTCTCGCATATCTGGCTTAAAAACAATGATGAAGACAAAAGCCGGAACTGACTTAACCCTAACCAATTAGGCAATTATGCCGAAACACCCTTCAGAAAATGCAGTTCTATCAGAGTTTAATGGCAGCAAGATTTGACCCAACAACTTTCAGATCTCGGAACCAAACTACCACCGAGCTTTTATAGTAATCGTATGGTAATTAGCGCCTTTGTGAGCGTGAAACGGTGGAACGTCATTGGCTAAATGAAATAACCGGTAGCTAATATAATATAATCGCGACCATTGTAGGTGTAATCGATTTGGTAAAGAGCGTCAACAACTGGCTGTTGGATTGAGAAAGAAGAATAAGACGGTTGTGAGCCAATGAACCATATTACGAATTAAGGAAACCACGAAAACCCCCAGCCATCATAGTTGACCATCGGACCTTAGTCTCCTGACGAAATGCATGGTTCAGCGCTTTAGCGACTGAGCCATCCGTTTCAGTTCGTATTGACTGCACATCTGTCATTACTCCACCATCTAATTGAAGCATGAGTCACGTGTTGTGGATATTATATTACGCTATCATCAGGTCTGCAACCGACTATCAAATCAGATTACAAAAATATCGTGATGGTTGCATTTTAATTATTACCCTACCGGTACTTATTATGTTGTCTCATTTGCTAATTGATTTCCACGAAGTTGTTTGGACTGAATATCATATTGTGTATATATATATATATATATATATATATATATATATATATATATATATATATATATATATATATATATATATATATAGATATATATATATATATATATATATAGATAGATATACGCTAGACTTGTTATATTCCTTTTTCATTATTTGTGGTGGTTTTTCTTTTCTTTTCATAAAACGTATACAATCTTGAATGATTCTGATTTACTCGGCATGCAAGTTTTCATTTTTCATTATTTTCATTTTCATTTGAATACTTCCAACTTCTAGCATGGTAGAATTATTCCGCTGTTCACTGCTAGGATTATTCTCGTGCTCATAAATATACTCGCTCATAGCGTATAGCGTTACGTTACTATATACGCAGTAATTATTGACTTTCAGCGTGATTGCACGCAGGAGAATGGAATATGATCAAAAACAACTTTCATATAAGTCATTTCTAAGACGCGCATAGAACCACGGGGTTCTGTTCATAAGTGAGTACCGTTCAACCAGCAATCACGGTTCTCCCATCATAATGGTATACCAATCGATAAGGAAATTGGATGGCCGTATCATTATGAAGGCTCATGCACATCCCTAATATTTTCAAAATGTAATTCCTGTATATTTTATAAAATGGTAAGCATTCAAATATAAGACTGTTTGTTACTCCAGTTTGATTTCATGCTGCCTTCGTTCGAGTTACAAACGCCAAACGAGTACCGTTTGAAAATAATTTTGGGATGACTTATAATAATAAATAATACTTTTTCATTCGAAGTTGAGAGAAAGCGATATTGAAGGAACGCTTTTCAATATGGAATATGTTCTTTACTCTCATGTAGAAAGTAAAGACATTTCCAGCTAGGATTGGATTCAAGATGCTAATGAATTCTGGCCTTGCGCATTAAAGCTCTATTATTCCTCTATTCGGAGTGGATTTCTCAATTTGCCTGTTGAAAATACGTATTTTTCTCTTCTTGTTTTCATTATTAACATCGGGATCTTGATGTACGAACATTGTTTTCCAGGTGAGGCAAAGGATGAATAATAAGACCGTTATGAAACGGCCGGCACCTCTTTGTGGTTCTGAGACCTCGAGGTGGTCTGGTCACGAGATTTGAATAGTGAATATGAACCATTTTTAAATCTAAACGATATCTTCTTGGGACTCAAATCGTAGACAGATTCATCAAAACAAGTGAAAGTGAATCAGATTATTCATCATCTCCTGTATTTAAAGTGGTGAGAGCTTATAACCTTCCTGAGATTTCCTCAGGCATACAATTATTGTATCACGCTTCGGTCAGTTTCTATCTCGACTAAAAGTTGTTGTGATAGACCCGATTTCACCAACTGCATTATTGATAGTGGATTAGGCGATAGTTAGCGGATTAACTTGTATTCACCATTGGTAACGCATGTTATTTTCGAACTCAAATAATAGTTGGTGGATTAACACGTGAGGGATATCACAACCCTGAAACTAGATTTTGATGAATGATAAAGATAGTTATTTCCATAATTTCAGAGATAACTAGGAATCATCATCTCGATTTCAGAAATTATCATTAATTTCTTTGACCATGGGTTATGACGTAGGCATTACCGATTGTGTATAGAAATATAAACAGAATAGAGTAATGTCTACGTCACGACTCAAAACAAAGGCCGACTCCTGGAGGACAAGTTGATTATTATTGCTGAAATTGAGATGGTGATTTCTAGTTTTCTCTACAATCAAGAAAATATATATCGTCATCTCTCGTTGGTATCTAGAGTCAGCAGTGTGATGTCCTTAAACGAAGATTCGTAAAACCAGCTCCAAGTGGACAAAAATGCCCCCGAATCATGTCCCCCAATCTCAACTCCGGTATCAGTTCATCTGCCCCCAACATTCTAGTTGCTATGGTAACTTGACAAACATGCCATCTTCGTGAACTGAGTCACAATTAGTGTTTCATGTAAATTATTCCTTCAGCCGGAAAGTAGAAGGAAAAGGACGGAAATAATTAAAAGTCTATTTAGTATACAAACTCGTTTACATGGAATAATTAATGTTGACATTTTCTTTTCTAAATCTTATTCAAATGTACCCTTGAACATGCATTATCGTGAGCTAGAAAACAGGACATGTAAACGATTCTTATCCTGTTACAAAGTTAAATTTCTTATCCTGTATTATTATAGAATACTTTTTTCCAGGAATGTCAACCCCTAAACTGAATTATTCAAATATTGACTTGATTGATGTATCTATAATAGTTTATCTACACTATAAGTAAGAATCGCATGCGGTATTAAGGTAAGGTAACTGATAAAATAGTTGGAAGTGTGTCCATTTACCCGCCAGGTTGGCAATACATATAACCATGGAGTGGCCTACAAGGCACGCTATATATATCTAGATGATGCAACATTTTTTCAGGCACGCTTTTTATTATACCTAGGTTAATATCTCTCGTGATTTACTTTAGTAGGCCTATATATATAGTACGTCACGACCCACAAGCTTTTGTAGGCCCTAATATCTTATTGAAAATATAGACAACCGTGAGTGAATGATTGAAACACAACTTAGGATACACATTTGAAGTTCAAATCAGTTGTGAACCACACCATGAAAACTCGATCGGTAGATTGCATATTTGTCGAGCTGCCATCCCATAACAGTTGTTCGGGGACAGTCAAACCAATACTGACGGTGTGTGTGACAACATTTGAAAGGAGCTGAAACTCTTATATCATTATTCATAGGCGATAAGTAATCGTATATCATAATTTGGGACTGTATAGGTACGCCTATTTATGAGAGTCTTCAAGGTATGGGTTCGAAAGTCGTATCTAAGTGTCATCGATGGTATCGTCAGCAAACTTTCAACAGTAGAGCAAACCCTCTAATTGGACACTATTTTCACTAACTGTTACTTTTCTGAACCTTGATCACTAGTCACTTTTTAGAAATTTGGTCTTGATAGTTACTCTTTTGAGAATTTGGGGCTTTTCAAATTTTATTTCAACTCAATACTAAAATGTAATGTTGTTTACATGGTTTGATCTACTTTTTTTTTATTCCGCAAAAACACGAATATCTTGATTAAGTCGTTATACAAACTTTCTGAAAATAACATTCCATGCAGGTACCGAAATATGATGTGAAAAATGTCTCCTTTGATTCCTTTGAATTAATGTCTGCACAGTCACTCACTGGATGATCCGTCGGTGAAGTCACTGCCATTTTCACCCACATTCTGGCTCACTTTGTCACTTTCTAATCCAAATCTAGTCACTTTTGAGTTTTGCAACTATTTTGAAACGCACACGCGTTGCGAGGCCCGAAAGAGTTGTATGATTGTGAGTGCTTGCGTGAATTACCTTCTAATCCGAAGAAAGCGTCTTCGTCGATGTGTGCTATGTGGTTCCCATCCAGCTCTAGAGAGTTCATCTGGGTCAGCTGTGCGAAAACACGCGCTGGCAGCTCTTTCAGTCGGTTGTGACCGAGACCCAGCGAGTCCAACGTCCTCATACCTGGCACAAACAAGATATGTTTTATAGCAAAACGACACAATGAATTGATCAATTGTCTTTTGGCTTGAAACACATTGTGGGAGCATGATTAGACCACTCGGTCCAGTAATTTTTCATGTTGAATCACATTGAATGTATCTGTATTTACAACTTTGTTAAAAATTCTTCCGTATATTTTGAACTTCTCTTAGGAAATCTTAGAAACCTAAAAATCTCGTGACATTATATTGAATTTTGGTGACTATTTTTCAAGGTGTGAAAAACTTGAGTCTAAGTATGAAGCACGTATTTAAATTAATGTTCATTCCACTGAAAACTGTGTGTGGATACGTCGTTTTATTTACCGGTGATACACACACGTGAAGAGATAGGCCTATGTTTAGACTGTATTCAGCATGTTCTCCTCTTCGTGATTTTCCGTTTTTTCGTACAAGGCGGTCTTCGTAAGCGGTTGGTGGGCAATACCATTGAATTTATAGTGTTATAAACTCAATGACAGTAACAGTACGAGATGCTAGTACGAGTAAATGACAGTGCGAGAAATAAGGGGGCGAAATAGTATAGAGGACAAGAAAGAGGGTCTTCAAGTACGTACTCTAATACAAGATTGTCAGCGGTGTTATATAAATCGTGACAAATTGGGTACCAAGTGAGGAAGATTATAGGGAAAGCAAATTTGGAGGCAGTGCGAAGCTAAAAAGTATAGGCCCACAGGTAGAGTATAGGCAGTATAGGAATACGTATATATAGAATACACATATATATGTATATATAGTATATAGAATAGAATACACCGGCGTAGGACGCGCTTCGCATTTCGGCCATACTGATTTGAATGAAATCATATGGGCAATCTTACACACACACAAAAGTGTGAGAAATTGATATAACCTCATACTGATTTGTAAAGACACTCGAAATGAAGTGTCAGGCCCAGTCAACTTCGAGAGACTATCACTTTGATTGGTTAATGCTTATACTCAAAAGAGCCACCTTCTATGGCATCACTGACACAATTCAATAACGAGCTCACTGTCACTTGAACCAAAGACCTTAATATCTAACTTCGTTAGAGTTAGATACTAAGGTCTTTGCTTGAACTGCAACAATTCATTATATTCCGTAGACCACCTCATAAAAAGGACTAGCTTTTTCTGCAAACAACCAAGGAAATATACAAAGACTACACAAATTGTCATTGTGGGTATACATATAGCTATAGTATATAAAGCCCTATTTACACTGTCCAATTTCCCATAAAATACCTCTGATTCAAGACCTTGTATCACAGTTATTTGATAGTATAATCGTAAAATTGTACCAAAACTAGCGCTTCCAATTTTCGTTTGAAAGGTTGGGTAGCATTTTTCTCATTCAGAGTATGTCCTATTTCCATCAAAGGTTTTATGAGAATTGAGAAAACAGCTATGATGCACGGCCTCTTAGATACCAAACAAACGTCATCATTGATAAAATGTATTGGATAGTCTAAATGACTCTCCAATATCTTGTATATAATTTATTGGATACAAGTCTTGAATCAAAGGAAATTGGATAGTGTAAATAGCACTTCATGAACATTATCCAATCGAGATCATAGCATCTTGAAGTTGACTATATGCCTACTAAGATTATTATTCACGTCTATTAAGTCTTGTAGGTTGTGTATTCTGTCAAATCCATGAATGTGAGACTTGATTCAGCGTTATCAAAGGATAAAGAGTCACGATTCGAGTTCATTTTTTGCTAAATGAATTAAATTTAAAAGGCTTCTGAAAGTATTCCAAAGTGAAATTCTTGAGTGATGTTGATTGAGTTACGAATGAGATGGATTTGAATGTAAGACAGCTGTATATTCAGTATCAGTTGAACGCTCTATCCTAGTGCCATGTCATGGCTTCCCCAAACTGCCACGAGCAGAGCAAAATAAACTTGGTACTTTTTCCCCTTACCATTATGTCATACGCACGTCATTTATGCAATTAAATCAAAATATGTAATGAAAATTAAACGCACCTTGAATAAGAGAGTACCGGTACCTTCTACCTTAAAGTAGCATACGATGCGAGACCGCATCGCAATTTTTTTTTTTTTTTTTTAAAGGCCACAATTATAAATAATCAAGATGTTTTGGCGAATGATTAATGATTTGATGAGAACGTAATAAAAAAACTACGTATTTGGAAGAATAGTGTGAAAAAACGGTCGTAACTTATATTGCAGAAACCATCCTGATGGTAATAGCCTATACGCTATACATAGGAAAACCACGAAAAAACCCTGTAAAGATGGACGTTGGCGGTAATCGAACGAAGACCCGACTTCCCCTCAATTTACGGGTCACATGGAGCAAGCTGATCAGCACTGAGCTACATGTGCCGGTGAAATTCATTTTATCACTTCAACAATTTGCTGAACAATGAGTTTTCATTGGAAATTGAAAATTCGCCGGGGCACATCGATTCTCACTTGCTGGATAGTTATTATAGAAAATAGCACAAATATTGCATGCAGGTTGTTTATTGGTGTCGATATGTCGATAAGGGAAATTCAAACAAGTTCATCAGGTGAACTGTTATGTTGTTGCATTGAGTGTGGTTCAATTCCAAACTTTCTCGATTATACGACGAACAAGTAATACGAATTACGTAGCAGCGAATTATATAAATATATTTATAATCTTCATTTTGACTCTTATAAATAGTTTTTTATTCATCAACATCGGAAACTTGACACAAAGCCATTGTTTCCCAATAAAGGCAAAGGATGAAAGTTCAGGATCGTTTGAACGGGGCACGACAAGGGCGATCTTACCACCCTCAAAGAAATAGTTAGATACAATATAGCTCGTTCAACACATTGTGAAAATTATAGTTATACAAGTTGAGAAATGGAGAACAATTCAAAAGTCATGTTGGGAAAAAAATCAAATGTTAATAAAAATATGAACGAAATATAAAGAAAATAATCCGTAGTGGAGAGGTTCGACAGTTATATAGACACATCTCTTGAAATTGTATCAAAATCTAGTGATATCTAGTAATATCAGAAAGAGAGAAGGTGACATCTTGTTATGAGACGTGAGCTTTAGGATGTATATTTACCTTCAAAGTCTCCCTCGCGGATGACAGTTATCCTGTTCTCCTGCATTTCCAGTTTCTTGAGCGTGTCCAGCGTGGACAGTGCTTGAGTCGGTATCGCTGTCAGTTGATTTCCGCCCAAATTCAGCCGCTTCAGTTTCCTACATCAGACAAACACAAGCTACAGCAACGTTCAGCGTGGCAGTAGCTCGCTGTTTTAAGGTACCAACTGTACTGAAAACCAACTGCCCTAAAAACCAACTGCCCTAAAAACCAACTGCCCTAAAAACCGACTGTACTAAAAACCGACTGTACTAAAAATTAACTGACCTACTCTATGAGAAACCTATAGAGAAGTTGAAGAAAGTGTATAAAGTAGGAGGTTACTCCCTTCCAGAAATTGCATTCGACAAAACCTTACCCACCCAAGCTTAACCATCACTAAAGCTTATAGAGCATTTGATAGGTGCATTGGAACGATTTGTGAAAGGAGCCAAACTCCTCAATTTTACTTCTGTACAGGTTGCTCGAGAAATAAAAGTTTAGGACAGTTGGTTTTTAGGTCAGTTGATTTTTAGTACAGTTGATTTTAGTACAGTTGGTCGTTTCTTAAGGTCGATCGATTTTTAGTACAGTCGATTACAGATTTTTAGATATACAGTTAACTAATCCCCACTCGCTGTCGGTCGATTGCCGCCATCATTCATCTGCTTTGCTTTCTTACAGCACACAAAACCTACAGTTTTTTACCTACAAAATCAAAAAGTTCTCACAAGTTCGGTCTCACCACCGAAATGAGTACTCAATTATAACTGATGATTGCATATTATTGAATTGATAGTTACGAGGTATGATTAATAACATAATGTAATCAAGGGGAATGCCAAGTTTATTTGCTAATTTGCTCAATTAATTAATTATCAACTGGTACAACCGGCTCACTAAATTGAATACAGACTGAAATATAAATTACAAACTAAATAGAACTGATATCTAAACAAAACACTAAATATCAAAGTAATACATCATGGGATACTTTGTGACTTTGTGTGTTGAACAACATCGTAATACCCTCCGTATCTCAGGATCTAGAATACCGCTTAAGGCGTGGGTTTTTATAGGCTTCCTTTGACTCATCATTTTTTCCTTAGTTTCATCATCACCTCAACATTCGTATCCCCGTATAACCTAGCTGTTACTGGGGCTGTTGAGCAAATAATGATCACCATTATTAAGAGCATCGCATTCGAGTCAGCTGTATGGGCTACTAAGGTTTGGGTGATTCCGTCTCAATTTTGTAGTAGTCATTTAGTATGCTATTTACGTTCTCATACTAAACATTCTTCTCAAGGCATTAAGGTGTATATACTCTTCCCTTAACTGTCCTCTGAAGATTATAGGGTATAACAAAACGAAATTGTGACAAATTTCCCATTTTTCACAAGTACATTATCGATTTTCTAGTTTCTACTATGGATATAGTTTTCTCAATAAATGTCAAACATTATTTTAAATAGAATTATTGATTTCTTTCAAACACAGATTCACTCTTATTATGCATTACTCCAATTTCAACCAGAACCATGACTATATTTCAGTAAGACCAATCTCAAAGCGTGTATACGGTGCTGACTAGACTGATCGATGCCAGAGTGTCTGTTGTCTGTAGTGTAAATAACTATATATTTACTTCGAGCGATGATTTACACAGCTGGAAAAGTAGAAAATGAAAACAGTTTTTTTTCATAGAAGGCAAACGCTAAAGCCGTTTCAACCTCAATACCGGTATTGACCTCTATACTTCGTGAAAAAGTCATGAATAATAGCTGTCGTCTTGAAATAAACTTATCAACTAATCCGAGTCTATCTATAGTTTCGAATCGTGCTGATCAGAAACGTATGACCTAGAAATCACTTTGCATTTATGACTTTTTCAATCGACGAGTTTGTGTGGCTGAGTGATTAACGTTATGTATATATATACGGCGAGTACACAAACAAAATGACTAATGATCGATGTAGATGACCATTTTGACCCGCCCTTCCACTTCACCTTATTATATACCGTCCTGCGCCACCCCCTCTCGCAACCTGACTCTTGTCACATGACCGCTTGCCTGGCTTAGTCTGTCAAGGCATTGGCTTGGAAAATAAGTCACGTCGATGTGGGTTCGAGTCGCGTGTAAGGCATGGGTTGGTTTTGTAAACATCATTAAACTATCCTCTCACAGAATATAACATCTTGATAGGTAAACAATAATCGCGAATCATACAGCACTGATGAAAAGCTTGCATGGCTTGTATCGATCCTCTTCTTCTTTATCTGTGTTTTTGCTATCAAAAGTTGCAAAGCTCCATCCTTCTTATTCGTTGTAAATGCAATTAGAACGGAAATGATTTTATTAGATCTGATTCCGAGATAGAAGTGCATTCATTCTCTGACGGAACGTTATCAAAATTGATTCATCTTTCTCGCTAGTTTTATAAGTCGATTAAAGAATGATGCTTCCAATCGTTATCAGTCATCTTTCAAAATCATGCTTATCTTAATCCTATCTGATCCGAGTTTGTAATAGCTCGGATAATCTTCATTTCTGTCTGATTTTATTCTCAGACGTGATTTGACTCGAAATGGTACATGTTCGTTCTTAGAATTATTTTAATTATGTTCACGACGTGAATAAAGTTGTGTTACAATCATATACTCATAAGCTCTCGAGAATAGCAACTAATTCAACTGATCAATCTTCTCATTTTCTCGAACTTGAATAATTCGTCACATTTTCGAGAATGTCTGTAGTAAATGCGGATAACTGCTAAAATATGCGGGTCAGTAAATTGAATTGGCAAATATTGAAAAAAGCTTCAAATCTTGAATTCCCTTAATTTCACAGCCTGACATCTCCAACGTCAATTCGCATATAGGCCTGAACAGCTACCGTAATGACTTTCCGTTCGATTATATTGTGGTGAAATTACATCATATACCATTCAGAAAAAAATTCTCTCAAGTAATGCCGATCCGTAATAACACTCGCATCAGGTTACATGCAATATGCATATTACGAACCGTCAAGAATAATTCATAGGAATATCCGGTGGATATCTCGTAGGAAGAGAAGAAGGAACAGAGGATAGGCCTAGCAGTTGTGAAGAAGAGAAGGAAGAAGTCGGAACTGGTAGGAACCGATTGATTTGAGAAGTCTGCCCTAGAAAAAGTGGGGAAACACCTCCTGGCCCAATTTAATTGGTTATGTGGGTTTGAGATATATATATTTATATATACATATATATATATATATATATATATATATATATATATATATATATATATATATATATATATATATATATATATATATATCAACATATCCGGTTCCCCATGTGTTTTTTCACAGCTTTCTTTATTCAGCTCATTGTGTTTGTTTATTTTATTTATTTATTTATTTGTATTTGTTCAACTTCAGGATATAACACTCTCCTAGGTGGATGTATAGTATTTGGTATGCATTATATATCAACTTATTTCAAACAATTATGCATGTAACTGTAACATCTGGGTTGAAGTCAGCTATATTTTCAGTCTTTTCTATTGCATCTTTTGTGAGAAGAGAATTGAGACAAATCCGAAAAGACTGTCGTATCCAATCAAGAGGGCTGTGCTTCATTTACTCATTTGAATGAAATCACTGTCTACATATATGACATTTGATTCATTCCGTGTTTTGCACTGCTGACATTTCATGATCATTTATATCTGTGAGATCCCCTGAGCGGGAACTTTTTCCCTCGGGAAAAAATATATTCTCATAGCAAGTGTGCACGCGACCCGTCTGTGCTGTGCTTGCAGTGCACACTTGCAGTCACCTAAAGTGGTCATCAAGCCACAATCTAGATCTAGAAGCATCTAGATTCTAGAAGAACATTAACTGACATTATACGCACTTGAACTAGCTGACAATTGCGATTATGTGAAATCTTTTTCACGTAATTAAAATGTATACTAATTCCGTGTATACTTGATCGCTAATTTTTGCATTTAAAATATGCGTACATTGCGTACGTTTATTGTCTGCTAATTTAAGTGCGTATTATGGTGAGAAATTTACTCAAGGATGCATTTCAATGCTAATTAATCGACCACTTTATGAGACCGCAGGTGTAGTACATATAGGGTATATACGCACTCCAGTACAGTCTGTGAAATAATTAGCGGTAAATTATGCGTGGATTCAACTAAACTTTCAATATGATGAGCGAGCCAAAACCTCATCCGACTCCTACGGAGTTTCAACTGAGTGTGTGTTCTTGTTGCTGTTTAGTTGTAAGCACTGCACAGGACGCATGGTTTTACTGATATACATGATACTTTTTCTGGTCACGCGGACTTGACCAACTTGGAACTGTGTATAGTTAATGGGTCATTCGGTTGAATACCATCCAAAAGTTTCTAAAAACCTCATTAAATTAGGCTGAACGGAAAAATTTGAAAAATTAAATCTCTTGAAAGAAGAAATCAAATTTCCACTGAATGTAAACACATGAGAGATACATATTATTACAACTTTTAATTCAAATCATACACGATGCCGTTTTGAAGAGAATAATCTAAAAAATGTTTTCTATTCATCAAATGTGTGGATAAAATGGCTGAAACATGATGCCGGAATTCACGGCCCTCCAGACTTGATACTTGCCAAGTCAAGTAGGCTATATGTTGTACGAGTCAAGGTGTGCAGAATTTTCGATCACACTTCGCATAAATATCTCGCTCATCTTATAACACAATATATGCTACATTTACCTAGCTTCAGGGAAAAAACATGCTTCCGCCAGTGTACATATACAGCTAGGCTTGTGTTGATTTAAGTGTCCAGTGGGGCTCACCCCGAACAAATACACTTTACGAGTCAGGCTCAGGGGACATCACGTGACCACTTGTAATCGTTCGTATTTGTTCATTTTATTGTAGTTTATAGAGGCTGTAGTGCGTCTCTTTCCGGTCTTTTAGAATGATAGTAAGAGACGGTCGATGGTATAATCTTTTAATTCCATTATTCATGTCAATAACTGAGGAAAACCACGAAAAACCTGTCGGGATGGTCAACGATAGCGAGAATCGAAGCCCGGCGCGGCGTTCTGTTCACTGGTCCATCCGTTCCAGTAAAGTCCTTATATAGCTTATACCCTAGATAGGTTATACCATCAAGTCAGTTCACGTTTATGGCAGAACAAGAATCTATTTCCTGTATAGGGCTATATATACAAACCTTAAATCCCCTCGCCTAGATCTGCAATTAGTATGAAGTTCCGAACGCTAGACGGTGTGACAATTGTGAGCTGGTTTGTGATTGGCCATCGCCAGCCCGCTTATCGCGCTCCCTAGCTTCGGAACTTCATACTAATTGCACACATAAATAAGTTAGGGAATTGGAGGTGTGTGTGTGTGTGTGTACGGAAAATTGAATCTCCTTCAATAAGCGTGAACTATCTTGGTTA
The DNA here is from genome assembly GCA_964007535.1 of Brachyptera risi. Lineage (NCBI taxonomy): Eukaryota > Metazoa > Arthropoda > Insecta > Plecoptera > Taeniopterygidae > Brachyptera > Brachyptera risi. The sequence goes on from OZ023328.1 coordinate 19,243,796, forward strand.
TCTATGGTCTTTGCTTCTAGAACCAAGTGTAACCGGCGATAGATTCTACTCAGATTACTGAATATTAAGTGTGTCCTTGGAATGGCAATACCTGAACTAAGAAGACAAAAAACAGTATTTCGTATCGGAAGTAGCTGCGCTCAAATATGCATTCTGGTAGCTAAATATAAAGCTCAGTTCAGATGATACTGAGAGTTAGTTGACCATTGGTTTCCTTCTGATGGTCATCATGGTTACCGAATTTGTGATATTTGTGATGTTTCACTGGTATCTAGATATTTCTTGCGTTTTCCAGTATACCTAGATGTAGGTTTTGGTTTGTGTGATCAACAGGTCAACTACAGGACACAATCGAGATTATGTGAATTTAGTTTTGAATTTTGTCAGAGGGGTTGAAACAATTTCGCAGCCTTTTGATGGCCCTAGCTCAGTATTAGGTATAGTTAGCCTTATTATGAGAGTTAGTGAAACCAAATACCATCAGCATGCCACGGTGATTACAGGTTTCACTTCCTAATTAGAGCTACTCCCACGTTGTGATAATTAATTTGAGAACCTGTTCATATTATAAGAAGATTAATTTAGCAATTTTCAGTTCACAAGTGAAGGCTACTGTGAAATAACATCCGCTTGTCCTGGTTTTTGAGCTGGAAGAATGCGTAGAGAAGTGTCAGAGCTATCATTAAGTGAGAAAATACAGTTTTCAATTCTTTCTGGAATCCTGAAGAGTTGAAAGACGGAAAATAATATATTTCAAATTATTCTCAATTGTTGAGTGAGGTAAATTGGAATTAGTAGTATTTACACCCATTGTATGATACAATCAGGATTAGAAACCTTTTTTGACAATCTCAATTTAGTTCTGTTTCTGGGTTAAACTCTAAATAGAAGTCATAATCCATTATTAGATTTTACATAATAACCACTCAGTTTTGGGACAAAGTTTATTCAACCATTTAGGATGAAACTTCAGTTCGTAGTTTTGAAAAATACTCCTTAATTATCCAACTCTGCTATTGCATCCGTGTTAGAAGGCACCTCTTTTCATCTCACTCGTATATCGGGGAGCATAATGGAACACTGCTCCATATTCTCTATGCTTTTATGTAAGGACTTGTGGGGGGAAGAAGGGAGAGAAAAAGGAGAGGCGTGTTACGTACTTGTCTAGGCCCTTGAAAGCGTCAGTCTCCACTGAAGTGATCTTGTTCTCGTAAAGCGTGAGTATCTCGAGCGTATCCAGCCCTTCGAACGCCCGCTTGTGAAGCGCACTGATCTTATTGTGGTTCATGTTGAGAATGAGGAGATGGTGGAGGTTCTTGAACGCCGACGATGGGACGACGCCGAGAGAGTTCTGCGAGAGATCGAGCTGAGTCAGACCTTTACCTGAAATGCCAAAACACACAAGTGTCACGATTTTAACATGATCATTTATATATATATATATATATATATATATATATATATATATATATATATATATATATATATATATATATATGTATATATATATATATA
>OZ023328.1:19247810-19437810 GCA_964007535.1 Brachyptera risi
AAGTTAGTTTCGAAGTTCCTTTCCTAATTACTGGTAGCCTAATGAGAAAGGTTGGATACGGTTTGGAATAGCAATCCCCGTCTGTATCCCCCCCCCCCCCCCTTCCTGGATCAATACTCGTGACCTACACTGACAATCACGCGTCTTCGTGACCTACACTGACATCCATGTGATGTGGAAGTTTTCTGTCAACAACTCTTAATATAAGTCAACATTAGTGCCATTAAAATCGTATAAACGTTATTCAACGCGAACCTTCTGTGATTTTGCACGTCTTGTTCTATTTTTTTTTTTGTGTGTTATTGCTTGACACACCGGATGTCACCGTGATCGCTTCAGATGAAACTTCGTAAAAACTCGGTATAACTTTTATGGTGTTTTCACGTTTTGTGAGTTTGTTTTACTGTTTGTTTGCTCGTTTTTCAGTATCCGCACTGCACTGCACAAGTTTCATGAAGGCCTACCTTGGATTTGTTTGACCAACGCGAAACTTGTTGTGTACACGCGGACTTATCTACAACTTGGAACTGAATGGTTTTTGAGTAATTCGGTAACTCGTTGAGTTCACTTTGAAAAATCACTGCGAAATATTTACTGAATTCGAACACAAGTTGATACGTATACATTATTGCTGATTTGTAGATAAATCAAACCCGTCATTATAATATATATTTCTTTATATCAATTATAAAATAAAATGATCAACTACAATCAAGTAGAGCTTCAAAACGAAGTTAATGTTCGACTAGACTCAATCTTTTTAGTACCTATGACTGAATTCAAATTACATTCACCAAGGGGGTACACCACTGAGAATATATTCATTTGTAGGAATTACTTTTTTTCATGATTAATCTATTTCATATCTCCTTTTTGGGCTTCTCAAGAGATAATGTGAATTAATCCACTGGTTTATTTCATATTAAACTTCTGGACATCTAGTGTCGAACCAAAATCGCTTCAGAATGGAATACAATTGAATGGTTTATGACTTTTTTCTAGTCATCTTTCTTTGAACGTATTTTCTAATGAAAAGGTGGATAAAATCTATTTCACTAGATGGATTTGAACAATTTTCTCGGTGTATTTTATGAACTAGATTGTAAATGAGGTTATACATTATTATCAGTATACCTTGAAAATGACATGCATAAAATAATTGTTAAATAAGAACATTATCGAATAACTTCGATTAGAATGTATGTGTTAGATTGATTGATTTATCAACCCTACAAAAAAATGATTTCGTTAGGTCAAGGCATAACTTTATCAAATGCACTTTCGAGAACACTATGATTTTTGTTCAACTTCTCATGTCCGGCCGTTTTCCAGAAAAAATGCATCTTCATGACAATGAAAAATATTCATGTTTCAATCGAAAAAGAAATGTGACAATTTTGTATATCTTCTTGAGGGTAATGTGATACCATAATAAAAAAAAATCAACTCAATCGGGTGAAAAATGTAGAACTTGGGATTTTCAGTGGTGAATTTTCAATACGCTCATCGTAGGCTAAATAAGAGGGTGTGCTGCGTTTGCCTGTACCGGCATAGACCATGGTACAGAGCAAATATTGAACGTCGTCAGCTGTGTGCCCCCGAGTTATAAATTCACATCCCTCTCATGTAGATTTAACCGTCCTAGAGGCGGGATCCCGTGCGTGAAAAATTCCACCCTTATTAAATTGTAATACTATGTATTCAAATATGTGAACTCCAATTTGTTTAAGTGAACGTTGAACGAATCTGATATCAATTTATGTAATTGAACAATTGCCACTGGGTGTAATCTCAATCGTGTTTTACGTTTGTTGATGACACGAAATGAATTTACAACGCTTTGTTATCGTCTCGTACAGTCACAAGTGCGATTTTGCCAAGTGAACATTTCTACCTTCATCCCTCTCATTCAATCTCCATTCTGCCTTGTCGTGTGTATCGCTGTAGACATCTTCAGCAATATCAGTTCGAAATTACGTTCCATTGAACACGTAAACATCAATAAAGATGTGAGTGGTAATAAATGTAATAGAACCATCCCTTGGTTATCTTTCCTATTTCCATCAAACTAGTCAAATTTGTCCCCACCACATCTAAAAATGTTATCATCCTTGATACGAATATTTTTCTTTCTTTTCGTTATTATTATCATGAGTAGGGCATATCCTCAAAAGTTCAAGTTGCAATTTCTCAAAATCTTCTCAACTGATTGTTACCAAAAACTATAGTTCATAGTTCCAAGTAGGTGATAGAATGCATAGAAAAAAAGTTCAGTGTTGATTGGTTTGCGACTTCGGGAGCACATACCAAGATAATAAACACATGAACAAAAACAGAAAAACACTATTCTGACCGAATGGCTGTCTTCGCTATGATTCATAAAATATTATGTATATAGACCTAATTACCATATTTTCACTCTCTGTATTTTTGCACTCTTTTTTACATTTCAGTCTTTGCATTGTTTTTAGTAAAGATGAAAAGTGGGTTCCGAAATAAGATACGTTATTGAAGTAAAATATAGAATACCCTGCCGGATATTGATATTACCCCCTATTGCCATAGTAACTATCCCGTTTAGAAGCACTGGTACGATTTCAAGTGTTGAGTTACTCGTGACTTTCTCCCAACACGCTCCTATCTTGGTCATATTATATAATAGTCGACACCGACAAGTACGGGTTAACATCGCAGTTGTCGGCTTTATGGTTCCCAATTTTCGCATCTCAACTCTGAAGTTAGGTGTAGTTAATTCTATCAGTAGGACCTCGTGCATTATGGTTCGAGTATATGGGCTAATTAGGAGTAACTTCGTTTCATTAGAAACTTGCTTCGCTTACGACCAATACGAGAGTTGAATGCGAGAGAGAGAGATAGAGAGAGTTGAGGGTCTTATTGCATTCAGACTTGGACTACAACTGAGCTAACAACTTCTGTATCAGGTTCGATCTTCGAAGATATCAGTGTATTCAGCGGATTTCCTCAAATTCACCTGAATGTTTGTGAAGTTTCTTGTATATCTAATGAGAATTCCCGAACTTACGACATGAGATATTATAACTGTATTTACAAGAGATAACTGTGTATGGTCTACCAACGAATCAAAAGCCGATAATTGGAGAAATTTGCTCCATTTTGAAACATTTAAAACATTTTATAGAACACATGTGAAAGTTACCGAAACGGGTAAAAACTTTCTGTAAACTTCGTCCTGAAGTAATAGTGGTAGAAAACGGTGACACTTTTGTTGCTATCCTGGTAGACAACCTAAAGCTACATGACCCTCACACGATTTATTCTGATGGAACTTCAGTTCCTTGTCCGCATCTTGATTAGAACAGCTGTTGCATCATTTATATTCATCTGTTTGTTTGTTCGTTTTTTAACTCTATAGACCAAAGTTGGTGATTCGCATAAGGTGTGCTACATGGAGGAAGAAAATCACAAATCCTAGCTGCATGTCTTATCTAAAGTATACTGGAATGAATATTTGCTCTCACGTAAAAATCAACTTGCTTCTCACCAAGTCATATAGACACACTTTTGGACATATTGTTTGCCGTCCCACATTCGAGCTTCAATTCAAATTGTCGTCATGTAATGTGTCTCACAGTATAGTTTTCTATTTCTGTATACGTCCCTACATGCTACCTACGTGTAGTATACTTTTATAACTGACATTTGTCATCTGCCAGCTCCTGGGGCCCATAATACCAACATATACGCGACATTACTACACTAGCGGACAATAAAAGCATTAAAAATGTGAAAATTCATTCTGAACAAAGTTCCCTCGCGAAATGAACTTTGAATCGATTAAGGAACAGTTTATAAAAATGCTTCCATTTCGATGTCAAGAAATATACGCTCATTGATAACGTGTATTTCCATTCAAGTTCATGTGTAAGTTATAAAACCATATAGTTGTGTAAAGAGAAACATTTTGTGTGTCTGCAAGTGTACTTTGATCGATAGCGAATGTCAGCAAAAACAAAATCTAATTCAACACAGAGGATTGTATAAACGGATTAAGGGATGTGCTGGCTGGCTGGTGTGTAACTGGTATAAATAACATGTCGTCCATATCGAACCGTTTCCGTTCCCGTCAACTTCACCGTTATCCGTTCAGAGTGTCAGTCTCGCACGTTTGTAACGTGATGCATAATAACGCCCTGTGGCATTACCTATACTCGAAGGAATAAACCCTGATAATATTTACTTTTCGAAACCTTTGTACAGAATATCTTGAGTGAGTCGTAAGGGAATTGAATAAGAGGGATATTATTCCAGTACCTTTGAAGTGGATTCCATCATACATAAAATATTGAAACAACAACCTCCTTGTATTGAGTTGCACGGACAGTGTCACATTTTCACGCATCGATGAATTATATTTGAACAATGAAAATACCCCCACAATTTACAGCTACTTGATACCGTTGGTGGGAACTAACATGTTGTTATAACGGATATACCGATACTTGTCGATGGTTTCTCTAATTGAGTTTCTGCTAATAGAGTTTCCTGCTAATGTAATGTACTGGGTCGCATTGTCTGTAAATCTTCGCATTCGAATTGGTTATGTTGTTGTTGAACGAAGGGATATGAAACCGTATTGACGTGGTGTGTTTGATGTAAGTATCCTGTTAGAATGTTGATAAGAATATGATTGGATGAGAGGGTGAGAGAGGACGCAATTCTACCGTTATTGAAAAAGTAATTGATTTTTTTCTGTTGTTCGCGCTCCACAGGTCAAACGAAAACAAGAATTTTTATGAAACTTGGCAGACACATGTATCATATCATTCATATGTGTAGTTTGTGTAATTTTGGGGCACAATCGATTCAACCACTTGCGAGATAAAGTACTTCGGAATTTCTGAAATTCTCATAAGACTAACCGAGAGTGTACTATTCATTAATGGTAGACTACTTCAACTGTTCACGTCTTATACAATTGAGAATTCAACTAAACTACTCAAAAAACTACCCAAAAAATCATTAAATGATACGAAATTGAATATTTGCCCGCAGGGCCAAAGTGGGTTCACCCGTGCCCCCCACACCGCCCTCCCATAATTGTGCAAGCTCAACGTAGATATGAATGTTTTACCTCATTCCTAAATATTCTAGTGCCAACGCCCATGTCTCAGGCTCTCAGCCACGATTATACTTATCGTTGCCCACCTTAGTTATCAGCGCTAGTGCAGTGACAAAGGAAGATAACAGGATATAAAAGATGGAGAGGGAAAAGGTAATGAGAATATCCCGTGACTCTCCTGGGACAGATCGTTCTGTAAATCCTACCTAGTATAGCAGGAAGTTTCCTTCATAATCCCTTATAGGCCCTACTATATGAAAATATTATCAGAGCTCCACTCAATTATTTACATGTTCAGAATCCCTGTTTTTTAACTCACTTTCCAAATCTCACAGGTGTGCACGATAATTCGGACTTCCATCAATTACCCACACATTGTACTAACATAAATGGTTATAGAAGTTTATTTATATAGATACGTGTTGTTTCGGGGTAACCACAGATTTTTTAAAACAATATGATGTATCAGAATTGTTCTTCGTTGGGGTCAGATCGTTTTTACTGACTACCCAATAGGTGAATTTGAAGTGCTTAGCGCTGTCTGTCTGCCTCAGTAAGTCCAATGCTATGCCTTGAAAACTGGAATGAAGTTGGGCGTGAATTCGAATCCCGCATAAGACTTGTGTTGTTGTAAACATCAATACATTATAATCTATCACCCACTCATTCGTACTCCTAAAATAACCCAGCTGTTGGTGGGTCGTTAAGCAAGCGAAAATATTCATCATAATCAGATATGTGTGAAATTCGCTTATATTTTAAGGTAATTACTAAATCAGGAGTTTTTCATTACATTGTTGGAATTATGAGGAGCCGAACTTGTTTGATCTATGTTTGGTACTTGTTGAAAGTATATTGGACTATGTTTCACCTATAATTATATTTTCGGAGATCTTTTGATGTTCTAAACGTTGGCCTAAAATGAATAAATTTCGCTATTTATAATCATCACGTGAGTATACCTCACTTGAATGTCTAACTGAACGATCATGTGTTACTTCTATAGTTTTCCTGACACGATACAATGAACAATCTATTATTCAAATACATACTTGTAGGCCTATCACATTTCTCGGTTACTCTTACACAATCTCTACAAATATGTTACAATCTGAATCTTAACTTTCGATAAAATCGGATTAATACTTTACCTATTGAACTAAGTGACGATTCCTCCACGACAGCCAAGCTGCTGTTGTGAATGGTCAAGTGACGTATATCCAGCCCCAAGAAGATGAAACCTTGTAACTTTGGCAGCACATTATGCCTCAGTTTAAGATAGAAGATGACCTGCGAACTCGGCTTTCCTTTCAACACGACCATCGCATGACTGATATGCGATGGATCGGTATTCTCGCATAATATATCCAGACCATTCTTTTTCACGTTGCACACACACGGCGATACTTCCGAATGCGTCGGACAAACTTGCGTTGCCTGACTTGCGACTTCGGCCGAGATCCAGCACGACCACAATAGGCCGGCGATGAAGATGTTACGTACGACGACCATGTTGACAAGCACTGCACTCGACTAAGCCATCATGATGGAGAACCGGTACGTCGACGACCTCTTTGTTCTTTGTCCAACACCTGGAAACATACAGAACATGCGTACGAGGTTAGTTGAGAGATTTCACGAATACGATATGATGTTACAGAGAAATTGGAAGTGACAGTGTACATAGGCGTTCGGTTCATGATCATGAAGAGAATGCATGGATGAAGATGTGTGGAGAGTTGCGTTGGTTTGCCGGCCTGTTATGGTGACTTGACTCTTTATCCCACCTATGTTGAAAATATGTACCAATTCATCGCCCAAATCTCTAAGCCTACCGATTTTGAGTAATCTAGTAGTGATGCAAGCAACTGAATTTGTTCACAAAATTACGTTTACGTCGGCTTAGCTCTAGCAACACTCATCAGAAATTACAATATTTTAGGTATATAGAAGGTATGACGCATAGTTTCAAATTGTACACTATAGGTAGGGCAGCGATCGGTGAGTTCAAGGACAGTACTTATGAAATATAACAAGATTGACAGTTGAGTGAAACCACCATCCAAGTTCGATACATCTTGGCTTGGATGAAGTATTCATTGATATTTAATTCGTGACGCGGTGAGGGAAAACGTGTCACCCCATCATAAACTTTGTATTTCACCGTTTGAAACTATATGTGATGTTCAATCAATAGGCATAATTTATTTATATATGATTTTTCGTGGTCAAGACCACTATAATGCACGCCCTGTATAAAACGTGGTTAGTTTTTCGCATTTCATCGCCTATATGGAAAACAATTTGAAGTTATCTGATTTTGACATGAATAGGAACGTAAAAATAATTAATTTCACAGAATAATGGCGCTATTGAAACGCTCCGAAATGTGTGTTTGATATAGATATTTTCATAAGGTTTCAGAGAAATACACCTGACAGTGCCTGTCATCGATTTCCAATGATCTCGTTGCTGAAAACCGCTCACATATTGTAACTCCTTTTAGGCAACGGCACACACTTGTGAGTGTTTCGTGTGGGTGTATAAAACCTCACAAAAACCTTGCGTCAAGCTTTCTGTGGACGATACATACAATTTGGCTATCAGATAGATTTCAATTCCACATCTCGTGAAAATTAGAATAAGAAACCTAATTCTAGCAAACCATCCACGCAGTAATTGTATGTCTATACAACCATGAGTCTGTCATTTTCACATCATTTTTTATTTTATTTCATTACATTTTTTACATTACTTATTCATCTATCTCTGCTACATTTCAGATTATTACAGGCATAACAATTCGAAAAGAAATTATATACAACTCGACCATCATGAATCCCTTGTTTGAATGGAAAATATTTGATAATTTTTTTAAACGCGGTAATAAAGGATGTTTTTTGTAGCATGTGTGCAGGTCATTCAAAGCCTCGAAGTTGCGATGTGAGGTTTATTATGAATACATTCACGTGAAACAATTGACCACAATTTCTATGATATATATATATATATATATATATATATATATATATATATATATATATATATATATATATATATATATATATATATATATATATGTGTTATATGGCTCAAGGAGATAACCTATATATTTGTGACTATACTTTTCAAGAAATGTCCCTCTTGCAAGTATTATTCTTGCACGTGCATGTTGAGATATCATTCTGTTTCTCACGATTGGCAACACTGGATTCGATCGTGGGTTCCAAGGCAGCTCTGTTTCGACAGCGTTGTTCTCAAAAGTAGGTCGCATTTTTCAGTTGAGGAACAATTTCTTTGACTGATAGGAACGAATTGATTGTAGGTTGTGGGAATATTCACTGTATTTTGTTGAATAGAATAATGCGTTCGGAATGCAATTTTGAAAAAGAACTTCAATTCATATTCATAAACATTGAATATTGATCTCACTTCAGAGGTAGTCGTGATTTTCAATCAAATTTGATGAAAATAGTATTTGAAAAGTATCCAGTTAAAATACAATGTAACCCTAATGGACGCATATTACAGTGATTGGTCATATTTTGTACTTTTATACCTTGCATTGTTTGTATGCCTGCAGGCTTACTCTGTATACGTACTTTAATGGATTCTATTTGATGATCAAAGAGATCAAAAAATCGAAACTAAACATTCCACTTCCCATGAATATTCCACAAGTACAGTCAGTTTTCGTACCGATAATTCAATTTAAATGCTCATATATTGGCCATTGCTCTATTTCGTTTATTCCGTGTTGCAATTGAAAATCAAACAAGGCTTGTGAATACAGCTGTATATATTTCGAGCATGCGCATATGCACCCCTCTAACCACTTGTTAGTTATTAGCGGTTTCGATTGTTACCGGCTCTGTTCGTATACAACGGCAATATAGTATATGTCTAGTTACGATTAATGTGCACCCAACAGAAGACTATAGAAAACGATAGAATGAAGGAATCGCTTTGTATAGTTGCCGAGTCTGTAAGAGAATGATGGGTGTCATTATGATAACAAAGACACTTTTAGAGTTGTTAACAACTATATTCAAAACCAGACAATTTTACATGGAAATTAAAATTAATTTGATTTCATTTGGGAAATGTATTTCCTTCTAGAATGCTACGTCGTCTGATATGCGAAGTTTTGCACATTAGAGTGTAATTGTAATGGGTAGAAAGATCGTCCTTTTCGTGACCCTCGTCCTTGCCTGAAGATGGCATGACTTTGGAAACAATTACTTTGGGTAAAGTTCTGATGATAAATTATTGGTTGAAAAAATTGTGATGAAAAATGCGTGATTGAAAAAACATTGAGGACGATATAGTGAAATATCAATTTTGGAGTAGAATATCAATATTTAAATGTTGTAAAACATATGTATGTTCCAGTGTCTAAAACGATCAAACAGAGAATCAAAATGTTGTGACGCCTGGGCCCCTATTCCTGGAAGATGTCACTTAGTGACATGAGTCACTTTTCTTCTCTTCTCACTTCTATCACTACACTAAAAACTGGAGAAAGTGACTCACATTAGTGAATCTGGAATTGCAATCGGCCATTTTAGTGAGATAAACCGAAAAGTGACTCATGTCACCAAGTGACATCTTTCAAGAAAAAGGGCCCTGGTGTACATATTTGTCACTATCTCACCTAGCTGATACTGTATACTTTTTTTTAGCAGAATCAGGTGGACCCTATTTACTGTCAAAAACTAATAAGAAACTACGTCGAATCCCAAAAGAATGACCCACAGTGAAAATTGAGTTAAAGAAAATATTCAGAAAATTTTCAACGTTTCTCAAGTTCAACACCAAAATGATATATACATTATCACAAAATATGTTTGCGTAAATCAAACCAGTCGTTCTGGAGAAAAAAAAGAAAGTACTCCTGGAAGAACAATGATATTAATTGAAAGTAAAACATGTACAATCAATGTGTACTGATGCATAACGATTGTAATCAATCTCACACAAAACTGTAGCTTATACCATCACATTTCATATTCATCTGTTCCTCATCTTAAAACACATATGCTGCGTTTGCCAAGTATATATGACACTTGCAGTAGCAACTATAGTCGCGGTCACGTGATTTTTCAGGCACAGAGTTCGTTCCAGTGAAATCAAATGCTCCTTTATCATGCGCGTGTTGGGATCATTCCGAAGCTACATTAACTAACGAACGTACGATGACCCGTGATAGTTTCATTATTCTCTTACCACGGAGACTCATAACAAAATGTGACATATTACTATGTGTTGCTTTCATAACATGCTTGATTTTTTTCTTTTACTTTTTAATTAGACATTAAATTTGCTCCGTTCTTATCTGTGGAAATGTTACATGCGTTTTCTATATCCTGTTACGTGTAAGTTGGCAGAATTATTCTCTCAGTGTGAATATAAAACCAATTAGAACCAATTGGAGTTTATATGTATCTTTACTAATTAGTAAATTAGTTTCGTAAAGTAAACACGTAAAAACGAACCTTGGTTTGTTCACGCAGGTTGGATTCGATAAATTAGAGTATCTTTTCAATTATAACTGAATCACACTAAAAACGTCTCTATCGTTGAATGAATCCAACACAAATCAACACAAGTTTGTGTTCTAAACCGGCACTCAACTTTATTAATATCCCACTTTTCTCTCTTTATTCTCAGACGACTTCTAGAACGTCATAGAAACACATATTTTCCTCAAACTTTTCTCTTTTCGATTTTATTGACACATTTTTTTTCGTCAGACAAACTTTCTTCTATTCACTGAAAATCACGTAAAAAACTTGTTCAATTCTGAAGAAACTCAATGGAACTGCACTCAACACGATATATATTCATCTGTTTGATAATATATGGTAGTACAAGATAAAAATTATCCAACTCTTCCAGAATGATGTTAATTGTTTAACCTTCAACCTTGGACTTCTGCAAGATTAAATGAAACTGCTGTGTTAGTATAGACCATGTTGCCCGATGACGCGTCGGGACCAACTAATCTGCCTCTTCCTGCACCGTATCGTGACCAACATGCCTACCAGTGGCGTGTCCAATATGCGTGCACCAGTGGCGTCTACTAATTCAACTTGTCAGTTTATTTACATATGTGTGAAGGGTGTAGGTGGATGATGTTTGGCGGAGGGGGAAGGGGTTCTTTTTTTGCTTTTTACTGTTCTGGTTGAAGATGTGACCGTCGCATAATGATGATACGATTCGATTCAATTTGGAAAAATATAATTCTACATGAAAAAGCTCACACGTGAAAGTGTCCGTTGTTTTATATTTGGTTCAATGGCTCACTGTACTGATGACTACAATCTATTGGCGTTGGTTGAATGATATATGAGATGATGGATTAGTGACATGAAAGATTAATTTATTAAGGTCCAATCTCACGCATAGTAAATTTGTTGATTAAGCGATAATTAGTGGATTAACTTGTTATTACCCTTGGTTACCAATTATATTTTTGTACCCCAATTAATAATTAGCTCAATCAACACATTTTTATTATTGGCAATATGGGGTCCAAGTGTTTTTGAATGGTGGGAAGGGGTCGGTCGTAACCTGTTGTTGAGAAACCATCCCAGTATTTAAAGAGAGAGACACCACCAAAAACCTCTGTCAGGATGGTCGACCATGGCGAGAATCGAACCCCGATCGCCTGAATGACGGATCAGTGTGAAATAGTCACTAGATCGCTCGTCTCAGTTAAAAGTGTCTTGTGTATGTATTTAGGCGAGCAAAAAGTGTTCATTTTATGACCAATTGTTGTCAATAGTAATGTAGTCTAGACCAATTGACAATCCATTCGGATTAGTCTCCATTCTCCTATAAATTGTCTGCGTCTGCCAATTCAATCATCGACTTTACTTTTATACCACCACGTGTATTGTAAGCAAATAATACGATATTCCGATTTCCTCGGAAGAGTGTTAAAGGAATTATTGAATAAATAAAAAATAAAAATAACTTGGGGTGAAGATCTGTTTCGGGGAAAATCGTTAATTCAGTTTTAGAATGTAATTTAAGGTCATATTCATCCTTGAGGCACTTATAGATATCACTTCACTGGAGATTTCCGTTTTCAGATGAATGTATCTCTTGTCAAATAGGCCTACTTGTTTCAAATTGTTATTACTCATATCCACAGTAACCGCTCCAGTGATAATCAAACCACATATGAATTGTTACCCAAATCTATATATTCAAATCAACATCGCGAACAATATCAATTATTATTCATATTGTATAATGCCCATATATATATATATATATATATATATATATATATATATATATATATATATATATATATATATATATATATATATATATTATATATATATATATATATATATATTATATATATACATATATATATATATATATTAAATATATATATATATATATATATATATATATATATTTATATATATATATATATATATATATATATATATATTCATATATATATATATATATATATATATATATATATATATATATATATATATATATATGTATATATATATATATATATATATATATATATATGTATATATATATATATATATATATATATATATATATATATATATATATATATATATATATGATATATGTGTCGACAGAGATTCTCGTGGCCGATGGTACATGGTAAGACGAGTTCTTTGGTTGTACCACGTCTTGTCGCAAAACGTCGTTCCAATGGAATACACCCACCATCTTCAGGTCTTGTCGGTACGTTGATCAGCGATCGAAGGTACCGACAAGACCTGAAAATGGTAGGTGAAATCCTATCGAAACGTCGTTTTCCGAAAACTATGCGAGACAAGACACAACCAAAGAACTCGTCTTACCATGGACCATCGGCCACGAAAATCTCCGTCAACACATATATCATATATATATATATATATATATATATATATATATATATATATATATATATATATATATATATATATATATATATGTATATGTATATGTATATGTATATGTATATATATATATATATATATATATATATATATATATATATATATATATATATATATATATTTATACATATATGCTATAAATTGAATATTTTTGGATGAAGTTGTGTGATAATGATAAAATAGAACAAACTCTTTTAATTTTATATTTAAAATAATCAGTTTTATTCTCGAAAGCTCAACGTTTCATGACCTTTATCGGTCACCTCTTCAGGAGCAATGTTCATATCAGTTCATATCACCATCCATCTCAGAAGAAATCCGTGTTGACTAATCTAGTTCAACGTTCTACTGCTCTTTCTGATGACGATCATTTAATTTCTGAATTGAACTATCTGAGGAGAATTTTTTCTCAGAATGGTTACTCGAAAAAAGAAGTTGATGAAGCGTTTAAGATCAACGCAAAGAGACCAAAAGAGACAGAAGAGCAAAGTCCCACAACTATACTTCTTCCTTACATTAATGGAACAACGGATAAGATTGGAAGAATGCTGAAGAAGCATAATATAAAAACTATCTTCACAACAACAAGAAAACTAAATTCCTTTTTTACACCCGTTAAAGACGTTATTCCACAGAAGAATTGTGGTGTATACAGGATACCTTGTGACTGCGGTTTGTGTTATATAGGTCAAACAAAGAAACCACTGATACAACGCCTTGAAGAACATAAAAGGAGTTCACCTAATCTATCAGCTGTTGCCACACTTGCAACACTGGTAGATGAAGGTGGAAGAATCCATAACATCTTATATGACAAGGCCAAAATAATCAATCATGAAAGCCATCGTTGGAAGAGAGCAATCAGCGAGGGTCTCGAAATTATCAAACATCCTTTAAATATTAACGGTCTCGATTGCGGATACAGCTCTTCTGATTCTTGGGCAACAGCTATTGCATTGATTAAGAAGAAAGAAGTAAAACAAAATGAACTAGTAGCTGAACCCGAGAATCAGAAGAAAGGTCAATCTATAAACTCTGGTTTTAATAAAATATACAATCTGAGAAGCCGTGTTTAGTAAACCACAGCCACTTGTGTTTATATGAATGTTTTTCTTGATTGTTTTGTAATTGTTGTTTTTCTAATATTTTCAATTCTTGTCATTGCTCCTGAAGAGGTGACCGATAAAGGTCATGAAACGTTGAGCTTTCGAGAATTAAACTAATTATTTTAAATATAAAATCAAAAGAGTTTGTTTTATTTCATCATTATTACACAACTTCAACCCAAAATATTCAATTTATAGCACATTATGAGTTGTGAAAGCTTAAAGTCAAACATATATATATATATATATATATATATATATATATATATATATATATATATATATTTAAATATATATATATATATATATATATATATATATATATATATATATATATATATATATATATATATATATATATATATATGAATATATATATATATATATATATATATATATATATATATATATATATATATATATGTATACATATATATATATATATATATATATATATATATATATATATATATATATATATATATATATATATAAATATATATATATATATAAATATATATATATATATATATATATATATATATATCGATATATAGATATAATATATATTATGATAGTCACTCTTGATTAGGTGTACAATACGTAGCGATATATTATCATGAAGCAAGAGGTCAGCAAGTACACTGACTGTGTGTACCACTCTCAATGGGAGCAAGCAAGCATATGTAGCGATAACCTCGTAATGGTGATATTCTATAATTAGCTGTTATCAATAGCTATTGCTAATGTGATTGAAGTACGACTGTGTATATATGGTCAGACTCACGGAAATTGACCACAATACATAATTATCAATTACCCATAATTCTCTAAATGAATTACTTGATATCAAGAGCGTATCAAATTATATTTCCGCACACTGTTACAAATTCCTACGTGGTGAATATAGAGGATAAAGATTGTTTGAACAGCGAATTATCAGTTTTTTTGGTGATTGTTTTCGAATGGTGTGAAATATCAATATTCTAGTTCGGGAGGAACACAGATTTGTTTATTATGTCATCAATATGGAGTGTACTGAAATCATAAGTCTTGGGTTCTGTCATTTTCACAGTTATACAGCTTAAACATGTGATTATACTTGTACACCTGTGAAAATTAAATTATTCTCAGTCATTCAATCTTCAAGGTGAAAAAATCTGTGTTTTCCCATTCATTGAAATTGTATAACATTTTGTGTGAAACCAATAGAATTAGATTGATCCAATCAATCTATTCAGTTCATTCCATTGATCTTTCTTTCACTAAAAAAAAGTCATTGATTTGCATCAAAAGATCATTGGATTTCAATCAATTGTATGATATTGTATTGTATCAATTGTATTGTATTTTTCAATCAATTGAAAATTGTATATATAACCCCTATATATATATATATATATATATATATATATATATATATATATATATATATATATATATATATATATATATATATATATATATATTCATATATATGAATATATATATATATATAAAAAAAAAATATATATATATATATATATATATATATATATATATATATATATATATATATATATATATATATGAAGTGTGTCATAAATATATGTCATATATAAATTTAAATGTGTCATTTTCGAAAGACTTTTCAAATAGAGCAGTAAAAATCAGGATCGTCGAGAAGTGTACACATTTAATGAGGATCTACCAATTTTCAAAACCTTCAAAAAGACAGTTATCATCTTATGTGGGCGGTGAACCGTAGGCCTACTCATTCAGAGCCTTGACAATTTTGTAAACAATGCATTGTGTTACCGGTACCTGCAATGTATTGCCTCAACAAATCGTTTCAGTATCACTGGAAGAGTGAATTTGAACCCCAGTTTCCTCTGTAACAACTTAAGTGCCAAAAAAAATATATATACTAAAATATTTTCAACAAAAAATATGATCATTAAAATTTACACCGTGAATTTACACCATCACTATCCATGACATTCTCATATTGGTTACTTGGTTAATGCTGGGTTGATATCTCATTCACTGAAAGACTTGCGCGCTATATCTACTTCAGAGACCTCAGAAGTCTAGTAGACATGTAAGCTTTCACGTCGCATAGTCTCACGACAGTTCAATATTTAAAATTCAAATGGAATTCTTTTTCAATTTTCATAAATTTCAATTTCATTTGCTTTTTACATATAATACAGACAATGAAAGTTTTAAAAATGTAAATTTCCCAATGAGAAAAGTTCTTGTGCTAGGGAACTATCAGAATTAACATGAATAAGTATAAAACTTGAAGTAAACATTCAAAGCATGAAACAGATTGTAAGTGTGAATTGTAAGCTGACAATTACAATTTTTGATTATGTCAATTTGTTCTAACTGATATAAACATATTTGATCCAATAATCATATATATATATATATATATATATATATATATATATATATATATATATATATATATATATATATATATATATATATATATATATATATATATAATATACCAACCAGGTCGTTGGTGTGGTCAATAATGCGTCGAGATCAGTATATGTGTATTTGGTCAAAATAGAGATTCTATATTATATTGACGTGAACCTATGAAGAATTTTCTTTTAGGTGACAAAATTTTAGTTCTAGTATTCAGCTTTTCATATGTATACACACACACACACACACACACACACACATATATATATATATATATATATATATATATATATATATATATATATATATATATAAATATATATATATATATATAAATATATATATATATATATATATATATATATATATATATATATATATATATATATATATATATATATATATAAATATATATATGTGTGTGTGTGTGTGTGTGTGTATACATATGAAAAGCTGAATACTAGAACTAAAATTTTGTCACCTAAAAGAAAATTCTTCATAGGTTCACGTCAATATAATATAGAATCTCTATTTTGACCAAATACACATATACTGATCTCGACGCATTATTGACCACACCAACGACCTGGTTCATATCGAACGGGTGCACATCATAATATCTTTCGTGTCCCTCTCAAGTCTCACGTATAGACAAGTCGGGGCTGCTAGTTTCTCCTCCGTGGGGACGGTTACTCCCAAA
Organism: Brachyptera risi; assembly: GCA_964007535.1. NCBI lineage: Eukaryota > Metazoa > Arthropoda > Insecta > Plecoptera > Taeniopterygidae > Brachyptera > Brachyptera risi. Next base: position 19,265,088 of record OZ023328.1, read on the forward strand.
CAGCGGTCAGTTTCCAAAGCGGTGAGCGTACCACACGCCGGGTTGTTGCTTTGCTCAAATCAGTGTGTAACGAACCCGCGGTAAATTTCACCATCCAGTAATCGCATTGCATTCACACATCACTGGATAATAAACCATGCTATTCATAATTACCAGCAATCCAATTACTTTGCAGTCGTGGTTATAGTAAATACACTCACGTGCCCGTGAAGTTAAGCGCATATATATTCAATATTTATACTAATTTGTATCATATATTTTTTTTAATGTTCATTCATCATACATCAATACTTAATCGATGTAACATTACAATTTACTGTATAAACACAGTTCCGCTTACATGTACCGAGTTTACGATCCATTATGAACCACATGTCGTAAATTCTACTCATAGGAAGTAGTTCAAATTGCTTTTCCCAACTTGCAATTCCTCTGTTTCAATACCTCATCAACGATAATCATATTTATCGTATAAACACAATACAAAACCCGTCGCACCAACATCATCATCACATATTGCATTATTCTATGTTATTGCATGGACGAAAGATATACTAAAGGTTTATCGCATAAAGTTACATTAAAACTGATTCCCCTCTAGTGTATTTCCACTCTCTTATTCCCCTTTTCAGTCGTATTTTCCATTATGGAGGGTACGAATACCGTAACGCGCATTGTGATTGGTTGTCGCCAGCCCGCTTTTCGCGCTTTTTAGCGTCCTGAGCATTCAACTATTTGCAGCCGTAGGCGAGGGGAATGGAGCGTACAGGGTTTTCAGTTTCGCTTTGCAATACGTTTGGAGTTTATATTGGTAGTACATCTTTCGTCCATGCTCGTTGAGGAGACTAGCTATCATTCATCGAGTACCAACCACTTTCCGCCAGTCTCTTGTAATGCTTCAACATTAATTTCAAAATGGCCACATTTTGTAATATGGGGAAGGTGAAGAGAAGGTGGGGGGATAGGCGCATGGTTGATAAAAGGTAGAAAGTCCTAGGATTCATTTATGAATACTCTATTGTAATTCATTTGCATTTACATTCAAAACACAAAATACCTTGGCGCGTACAATTCTACCAGCAGAGGATTGGATGACTGTGTTTAACCCATCACCACCCTCTCACAATTCTTAAGTTGCTTCACGCTTCCGACAAGAGAGACTTCATAAGAAAGAACGCTGTGTTTTGTTCTTCTAGAGACAACACCAATCGCGTTAGTGCATGGCTGCAGATAGCTCGCGGGTAATGGGTATCGATCATAAATGCCACCATCTTGTATTTTAGTCCTTCAGATCGACACGTTTTTATTGAATATTTCACTTAGCCTCAGTGCTTTTCTGTCTTCATTTTGTGGGTTTCATATCGATTCAACCTTCGACGCTTGCACAGCTTAAACTGAATATAATTTAAATTATTTTTGTACCTGGTGAAACCTTTGTGACATTGTTTGGGATGAATAGGTATCGAATGGACAGAAAACGGACTCTATGCTTTACATCTTAATTACTACTCCCACAGTCTGCCTCGTGAACCAGAGAACTAATGTCGACGGCAATATCGTTAGTTTTGGAAGATTTCTTCTTAAATTTCTGACAAATAGATTCGAAGACCTTGGTTTATGGCAAATATTGTATAATTACATTTGATAACGACATATTTGAAATAAGCCAAAGAAAAGCCCAATGGATGAAAACATGATTAGAGTTGATATTTTCTCTAATGTGCGTATTACCCAACTATTCACACAATACAAAACGCTCGTGACTTCTTTGTGACTATTTCTTCTGCATTACGTATACATTTATATCCACAAGTTGAGCCCACAGTTGAAGAGTTGCACTGAATCGTTACTACACAACTACTTGAAAAGTTTCCGCAAAATCGTGTTAACTTTCTTCGAGTTTTGCTTGACAAAAGTAAACATGAAATGGAAACCAAGAAAAACGATTACATGTTTATTTCGTCGTAAAATGCTTGTTATTACACGAGTACTCCGGTAAATATGCATCCCCATTACTCGAGACCCCATTATAGAGGTATATTATAGAGGTATAATAATAGCATATTTACTCATTCTTATTCTATTTCTATGATATCTATATGATCTTTCTTTAGACATGAAGTAGCGTGACAGTATCTAACAAACTCGCAATACTTGACCCATACTTTTGGCAACAATCAATGGCAAATGATCTCTTCTACATCGTCAACAATGTATTCTATTCATGTTACGAGCAACGACATAATCTTCTAGCAGTTATATGTATATAGGCTTATGAAATAAGCGAATTGCAAAAGCCGGTCGCTGGGACACCATGATTTCCATACGGATCCGTGAACAGTAATAAATTTCACAATATCCCTTGAAAAAAATATATCACATTCCACATCCACTGATGATTGATGAACATGGATTCTCCAGCCTTATCGCATGCATACCGAACACAAGACTTACAACGAATTTAAACGTATTTAAGCCGAATAAAAACAATTCGTATTTTCAATTATGTTTGCTATACATGAGCGTATCTTGAGTAGATACGTTCCATTGGCTCACAAATCTACCAAATTTTGCAATGCAGTAATACATAATTAGACGAGCTTCAGCGAGGATTTAATTTGACATACTGAAAAAAATTGGTGTTCGTTTTTATGTTGTTTTTTTTAATGTTTTTTTGTCGGTTCTCCACGGGTCAAACGGCTACAGCTATGAATTTCAAACTTTTTTTCATCATGGTTCCTCATCTAACTTAGATCTGTATAGTTTTGTGGCATTATCGGATATCAACTTTTTTTATGAATTTTAGAAATTTCAAAAATACCCATTTGAATAACACGTCGGAGAAAAAATTTAAAAAAAATTATTTTCAAAAAAATTGAAATTTTGTTTCAAGTTGAATAACATCTTGATACACATTTCTGGAATTTCTCAGCTTGATCGGGTCAACCATTTTGAAGAAAAAACATGAAATGTGCTAAATTGGTACCACTCGAAGCCGTTTTTACCCATTTATAACTAAAATGTTACCCAATTGGCGAATTTAGGCAAGAGTTTGGCAATGAAGTCGACATACTATTACTTTCCGCTCGTCTAACAACGCGTATATAGCGTTTTCCTAGTTATGGTAACTAAACCGTATCAACGGTTAGTTAACTGCTGATTGTGAAGCAGCTGGTTATATTACGTAGTCAGGAAGGTGAGTTTGAATTGGACTAATGTTAGATGTTATACTCGGGTCCAGATTCAGCCAAATGATTGTTAGTGGATTAAGCGATAGTTAGCGCATTAACTTGTCATTACCGTTGGTTACGCACGTTATTTTCGTACCCTACCTCAACTAATAGTAATTGGAGGATCAACACTTTATACAAAGTCGTACCGGCTCTTATTGGTATAATATTTTCAGTTTGCTGAATGAATGACATGAAAATGAGTCATTTCTTCCGATGAGGTAAGATCGCCTTTGTCCAGATGCCCGTCCACACGATGCTAACTTCGTGATTGTCAGTCTTGATTGGAGAACAATGATCCCGTTTCAAGTTTCCAATGTTGATTAGAAAAGTTGTGTGAGGTGTTTTGTACAGTTGGAAGAAACCTGCATTGGTCAATAGGGAACCATCCCGGCACTTGAACGACCGACGGAAGCCACGATACTTCCTAATCCCAAACCATCCAAGTTCATATTATCATTTAAGGGGTACCCTTGAGTGTAACATGTTCAGTGTCAATGTTACATGTAAACGATCACAGTGACTTTTCGTCTGAGGGAAGCCATGATACGTTTTAATCCCTATAACCACCCAAGCTCATACAATCATTTGAGGGGTGCCCTTGAGCGTAACATGTTCAGTCTCAACCTCACATATAAACGATCACAGTGACTTTCCGGATGAACATATTGTAGTGTAACTGCTTCACACCATTCAGAGAAGTATCTTCTGAAATGCAGTCGATCCATAATAGGTCACTCGTTATTGAAAATTGCGTGAAAATTGATGGCAAAAATATCGGCTGTTACTGTTACATACAAGTGCACATTCCGCATTTGTTATTAAAAAATTCGAGTCATTAGCATTTTCAACAAATATTATCTGCATCTCATGATGTATTTTTCATTTTTTTGTGCCTTCTGAAGGCCAATACTGTTGCAATTTTATGATCATCTATAATCTATATCTTTAAATCTTTTCGCCTTCTGGAGACTGAGTACGCCTGAAACCCAGATCTCGTGTATCTTATTGTGGTTGTCAGGGCCGTATCTCAAGTATCAATTCTCAAGGGAAGGCACATTTTTAAGGGGCGTCATATAGGCCCTCAAAAATCCAATACAAAGTAAATATATTCTTAAAAGTAGTAAATTTTCATATAATATAGGGCCTATATATTCACGTTTTGAGATACCAACTGAAATGCATAAATAGAGAGCATTAAATCAATGTTCTGTATTTCTACAGTTTTCTTCTGGTGTACAATATAGTCTTTGTAATATTGTTTTGCCATTTAACACATTTCAATATTATCAAAGTTTATATACAATGATTTTTCTCATTGATAGGCCATAGTAATAGCCCAACACAATAATTATGAATACGTGCTTCTGAATAAAAACATAGTGCTCGTCATATTTCTGAGATAGTGCGCTTGGGGTGGAGGAATTCAGGGGCGCCAAAAAAATCACGGGCTTACGGGCGCAAAATATCTGAATACGGCCCTGGCGGTTGTAGTTATTCATATTAATGCCATATGGTACACTCAGAGCCTCGTGTGAACTTGACATTCAACACGATCGTTCATCTAAAACAAGCATCAGCTTATTGGACCGCCAGACATGGGATTTGCTGTGTTATGTAATTTTGTGAGTGCTTTGTCTTGTTTGCTGAATTCAGGAAATGGATTAACTCAAAACCATATTAGTTTATTGAAGGTTTACACTCGCGGACACATAAAATGGTTTTCATCGTTACTAATCGCAACTCCAAAACAAGATTATATATAGAAGGATGTTCGAAGTGTCATTCTAAAGTTGCATCCCTGCAATTCTGAGGTCTACATAATAAGGCTAGTGTTTTCTTGAAATTTGTTGGTTAAAATTATTAGATACAATTCTATTTCAGAATGTATTCATATTGTTGCTTTATAACTTGTGAATCGTTTGATCAAGTCCTTCCATTCTGATTCACGAGATAGCTATATCTGTAACCACATTAATGATTTATTTTATCAATTCATTAATTGAACACCATTACTCAAATCTGCCACGGTTATGATGGTAGTTTATCAACCCAGCGATTAATTCACATTATTTACGTACACATTCTCACGACAAATAAGAAATGTCTCCAAAATATGGAAACTTTCCTCAAATAAAAATAACTTCATACCAAATATAAGAACCACACAACAGCATCAAACGACATAACACAAATCAATTGATAGCTCATAACATCATGGAAACCAATGCTATATGAAGCAAACGGATTTATAACAATATCCTTCGCGTCATTTGTTAAGCTGAAATAGTAATCAAAAATATCAAATATACCGAACTATCGTTCTTTGATATTCAATAATACTAACATCATACCAATCAAATTTTAAAAAAAGGATAGATCCATTCAAACCAGAACATTTTCATAAATATGTAGAGTGATCTTGACTCAACAAAAAATGTTGTTGTTTTCTGGTAGAAAATATAGACTCGTATCACTTTGTTTTATCGCTGTGGTTCTCGTATAGTGGATTTCATAACATTTCAATCTCGTTTTTCTCATAAACGTGAAAACTTGGTTGCACCATAAATATTCCTGGGTAGACCTACACAAAAATATGAATTGTTTGCCTTGCAATAGGCTCTTTTTGTGTCGATCAGTTGCATCATGAGCAACAAAATGATTCAATCAAGTTGATATGAAGTTGTTAACTTGTCAATATTGACTTGTGAAACAGGCACCAATGAATACATAACAAAGACCATGATTTGTGATTCATAGTACGTGAAAGTGAATTTCTTTTCCGAGCGGTTAACAAATCCTGAAATCTGGTGTTTACACTTCTCATAAAATCTTCCTGAAGTCCCTTGAAATCTTCTAGACATTCCGTGAAATCTTCCAAATTTACTAATTGTTTACCCCCCCTCGCTCTTTTCTTAACGTATGCTAACTAGAAACATTGTTCAATTGAGGTAAAACGTACAACGTTGCCTTGTGGAATCATTCTTTAATGAGTTAGTTTCATTATAATGTTGTTTATTCTTGCCCGTGTAACATTCAAAGTTCTTTGCAACATTGTTTTGTTTTGGAGTGACATTTATTACCCATTTTGGTAAGTTTCTCTTTGAAACGAACTCCATTCGATTCCCCACTGAAGATGTAAATTATTCAAAAGCCTTCAGACAGTATTTCATCTCGTTCACGTCTGCGCAAATTAATTAAAACTTACCACGCCAAATCCCGGCCAGTCTTCTTTGTAAGATGAAAAGCCAACTTACAAAAGTGACTAAATTAAAACATTGTTTGTGTTTTCATGTTGAAACGAGATTGCCTTTTATCTTTATCACATGGTCTAGTTTCCAAGCGTTCCACGCGATATGAGGACAAGGTAGACGAAAGCAAATCAACCGCGCTATAGCTGCAGGGAAAATGTAATAAAACTGGCAGAAAGTACTGGAGATCGTAACTTTAACAAACAGTAATCAAATTAACAAAACAGATGAAAGAGTACAATTTATTTCTCATTTCATCTTGGATCATGGCTTTATCATACAGACGATATAGCCATCTTGGATGTATAACTATCGTACGGACGATAGCCATCAGGATTTTATGTGTCCAGTCTTATTCCATTTTTCCGACTGTGTGTCTCTGATCGCCTGAGTAGCTCAAGGCTCTCAACTCTGTTAGCCTTCACTCAGAATACGTAACTATAACTATAGACAACGAACTGAATTATGTGGATAACTACTTTCGAAGTTGACTAACAGTCTCGTCCGAATTGTACCGACAGATATATAATAATAGCTAATAGTGTTACCTCATGTACCGGTATGTATATACACACACACCATCTATAGTTATTTAGGTAACTTTTACCACCACTTGCATATGTACTATCTATCTATGTGTAATTGCTATAACTTGCCACTTGTTCCAAACAAACGTTGCAAATCAAGACGCTTTTCTAACGTTTCAGAAAGCATGCTAGCATTATAGTGGAGCATTTTCCCTCCCTCCCGCCTTCCTTCACACTCTTCCTACTTTCATGTACTTCTAACTTTCTGTCTCGAGTGTTGGAAGCCAACACTTTCCCTCTTCGGCCTCCTCTCACTCCTCACCAGTTTTGCTAGCTCTTTGTGATCTTCACACGCTCAGTCACATGATACTTACGATTAATTAATAGTATGATAATAATGATTCAAGATATACATTTTGATAATTATTTCCATATTGCAGTGTAAAATAACATTACAATTGATTGAAAATTAATTGATATTGATTATAATTATCAGAACGAATTCTGTTCATTTGATAAGACATATAGGTCTAGTTATCCGAAAAATATTGTTATCATAATATCTTCTATATAGCTCTATGTTTCGATGTTATAATGAGTCGAACAATAACGTAGACAAAAGACAATGTACCATTATATGAACACGGCACAACCCATTTCAACCCTTATATCTAATTCCTCCCCATAAATCAACCTAGATTCAACCACCGTTTGATCTATACTCCCCGTTGTGTTTTCTTTTTGTTACCCAATTGATCGTCCAACTATAAGCTCTAATTGGTTAACATTTGTCCACGTCTTTGAGTGATATGTCTTTGAGAGAGTAATTTCACTAATACACAGAGCCAAGCAAGCAGTGAGTTACTTATACACCGGGTATAATCATTCAATTGCACGCCCTTCTTCAATTGGATTAACATCCGTCTAGCTGTTAGACATAATGGAGCGTTCTTCAATATCCTTCCAGCTATTCGCTGCGAGATAACACCGTTTCACGGTTCTGTCTCTCATTTAGTGAGGCGGTAATAGCTGTGATAATGCTTTTCAAATATACTTCTTCTTACAAGAGATAATGGCGCGAACCACCTGTGCGCTAGTGGTGTGAGATAGATGGATACGGTCGATCGGTATTTTCATGCCTCGTGGATATATATATATATATATATATATATATATATATATATATATATATATATATATATATATATATATATATATATATATAATATATATATATATATATATATATATATATATATATATATATATATATATATATATATTGCTATATGATTATTTTCCGGATTCACCGCTTACCGTCCGCTCACCGTGAAAACCAGGCTTGACGCTTGACAATGGGAGTGCGATCTACCCGAAACGTCGCGCAAATTTGACAAAGTGTACACAACCGTCTATACTCTGCCTGTTTTTCACGGTAAGCGGGTCCGAAAAATAATCATAGCATCATATATGTCAGCGAAAACTTGAGAATATATATATATATATATATATATATATATATATATATATATATATATATATATATGCCATCAGCCGCCATCATGCGGGTTTCTTGTTGTGAATTTCAATTTGAGAAGAAACAATTGAAAAATGTATGTACTTATTGTTCAAAAACAGGAATAAAATGATTTTTTTTTTTTTATTGAAAGATTATTTATTATTAATTAAACATACACAATTCCACACTATGGCCCACAAAGCCGGATTGGGCTTGTCTGTGGTATAATCAGCGAATTTTGAACAGACGTGATACAAAACAATATACTGTTTGATTTAAGAATGAACAAATGAGTGTCGAGCATGGAGACGTCTAGCAGTGTTTAATTTGTATGTTTGATTTGCCAGTTTGAGCTTGGGGACAAATGTAATGTTGGGGCATTAGCCAGGCATAATATTCTCGTCGAGGATTAAAATGGAAGCATTTGCCGTGGCTTGGGAATATTCGCCAGGTGAAATATTTGCTTTACCGAGTGCAAACGTACATTTATCAAGCTCAAGCGTCTATTTGTCAGATCAATATTGGAACCATGTACCTATAGTCCCACATGTATAGACTATGTATTCATACCACTGACCTAGCTCATAACTCTCAGACTGGTTTTATTATTAATAAGTATTCTTCATTGGTATTTATTATATATTCAAAATATTCGATATCATTTAATTGTATTCATTATTATATATACAGAATAAAATGTTATTCATTCATATCGGGACAGAAAAAAATTGTTCCGTTCCGTTTGCCCACTATTCCACTTCAAACTTGTGCTGGTACTAATATTGCCTATATTTATTTGTTAAATGATTATAAAACATGGTCAAGATAGAGCTTCAATTGCTTGAGAAAAGTGGTAATTTCTCAAGATGATGTGGTAACTCGAACAAGCAATCAAGCAATTATTGCCTAAGCAATTGAGCAATTATATAAATAGCAACAAGAAAATAATTACTCCAATTATTGATTAGTGAGAAATTGTGATGCTATCTCTTGTTCAACTAGAGTTGCAACATTTCACATTTGCCTGTCCAATAAAGTATGTTATTCAGAGCTTCACTAGAACTGATGGTATGAATATTCCCGTTAGTGTCGGATTATCCCACGTGAGAATACGTAAGCTCATAAGACCAACTGTGGTCCTCTGAACCTGTGACAAATCTATCGTATATTTCTATCAAGCCTATCAAATATTCCATACCGTATAGTACCACACTGATGAATATTTATTATAGCTTCACAGGGATGTTTGATATATTTATTATGTTTATCGCACAAAGACAATACCGCGTGCTGTAAGCTGTAAACGAAACTACAAATCAAAATATGTTGGAAAATTCATTGAAAATCTCGGAAAATCATATTTTAAAAATAATGTGTTCAATCTGTTTGGGTTATTCGTACTTGCGTCGTATAATTCAACGAAATTTTGCACACTCATTGAATATACCCTCTTTAACAACAGATCTTTGCAATCAAAATATGTTTGATACATCTTATTTCATGATGAATCAAATATGATACTTATTAAATCATCGATTTATGAAAATTGAATCAATAATGTGACTTTCCCTGAAAGTCTTTGAACGCACTCACGAATCCATTCATCATGTTTCTGATTCCTCTCCAAATAAAATTACACATTTCACGATATGATTTACGGCTTGTACGCTTTCCTCGTATCCGCTCTCTTAAGGGGACATTGACAGCCCTATACCGACAATGTTAAATTGGCACTTCGCCGGTACCTGTTTCTCACAAACTATAGAAGGTAGATGCACGAAACTTTCACAGTAGTTACTTAAGACCCTTTTACACTTGCACAGGGAAATAAAAAAAATCTAAAAAACAAATTACATGTAGTTCAAAATTTTTTAGAAAGTGTTCAAAAAAACATACATTTTTGAGCATATAACAATTTTTGTTTCTGATGATACTAGGCAAACGCGTTATGTGTTTCCGCGTTGATGGATGAGCTGGAACATATCAACTTATCTTTGGATTGGTTATTATATATATATATATATATATATATATATATATATATATATATATATATATATACACCTTGAGATCCAAACCATTACATCACTGCCATCTTATTTTCCATTATTAATTTATATGATAATAAAGAAGGCTTTGTTTTAATCGTTTACAATCAAGTGGTGACACTTGTTGCTTTGATTTAATAGGTATCTTAATAGCTTTGAATAATTAACACAAATAACATTATATTTTTTTTTACATCGAAACGGCTGATCCGATTTGAGTAGAAGTTCGTAATAATGTGTATCATTATCAGATTGAAATTCTCTGAGAATTTGAATCCTCTCAGATGAAATATTTTTCACGAATGTTTTCCTCTGGGTTATTCTAATGGGATTTTTGAAAACTTTGGAATGAGTTTTCTCAGAAGTTGTTCAACCGATCGTGCCTCAAAACTATACAGCATCAAGTCAGATAGGGGTTCATGTGTGTGCCAAGTTTCAACTGATTTTGAATTTTCGTCTGACCTGTGGAGCGCGAACAAAAAAAAAAAAAAAAAAAAAAAAAAAAACAGGCACTTTTTTTTCGGTATAGTGTAATTGAGTCTTCGCTTCGCTCATCCAATTATGAGTAGACGGAAAAGAAGCTCCACACAAGTATGGCATATACTTGTACCTACATGTGGTAAAAATTTGAAGGAATTATCTTCAATAGTTTCAGAGATCTAGGTACCGGCGTTTGAAAAAACAATGTTCTGAGATGAATGCATTTGAAAAAAAATGTGTCAAAAATGGGTCGCATTGAAATTTGAGAAGTAGGCCTACAAAGTGATCAATGCAAAAATGTGTATAATTAGATCCACCCCCAATAATTCGATGAGTCTTGCAGTATATAATTATTGGAACATTATACTTTCAATCGGGCGCAAAAAAAAAATCTCGAAATTATGAGAAATTAGCTGTCAAAGACTCTCTATATATCCCTAATGATGAGTGAAAAATGACAGTGAACCATGCATGCATGCAGTTTAGTTGAATAAGCACCGTGGTTAATATCAGAAATCAATCAATCTCAAGAAATTTTCAGGATCAACTGAAAAAAAATCAATTCATCATGTTCATTTCATGTTATATCATTTTATTCCACATTTCCATCACAGCAACATGAACAGCTAGCTTACACATATTTCAATAATATAATAGTCTTAGGCTATAACAATATAATAATATCATACAATGAATTTTTTTTAGATAATTCTGAATTACTACAAAAAATGACAATGATAGGTGATATAGTGTAGAAGTGCGGCCTACTACATTACATTATCATTATAGTATTATCTCTGGTGGAATGATAAAGAAAGAAATGTTATGAAAGGTTATTGCATGCGCGAGCTGGCCGAAATGAAATAATATCTGTTCAACTAACAGTTCAACCAGAAGATAATTTCCAACATGTGTTTAATAACGTTGAAGCTAACAACTGAGTGAACAAATTACAATCAAATTTGCTAATAATAAAAATAGACCTAAATACCAGATGGCTATTTGAGCCCTGCGGCTTCCAAAATAGAATGAATCTCAGCTATGAAACTCAACCTTTCTCAGGTCCTATTGAAATAAGAGATGCAAGAAACAAACAAATAATAGCCAGACATGACAAGAGTCTACACTTGAGTCCGTCTAAAGGGTGGGTTGAACATGGCCGCCCTCTCGGCGTCACAAAATGCCACACTAATTCAATAACTCTTTCCTTTCACATTCACCGTACCGACTTCAAACTGGACACCTTTGACATCGAGCTCATGAACGCACTTTTGAATTACTCACAGTCGAAAAGGTCACTACGCAAACAAGCACGCACTCATGATTGTATAACAAGCCTCTCTTCTCTTGTGTCAATTCTCGTTGCTGACTGGCACCGTGTCATCGTCAACTTTTATAATTTGGAATAAACCTCACAGATTTCTAACCATATATAAGAGGTCGTTATTTTTTAATAAATGTTTCGTACCTTTTCATTCCATGTATTTACTTTGATGGTCAACTTTTTTGTAGCTCTTTTGCATCTTGAATGAAGTGTGAATTCTATATGTCTTTCATCTTATAGCGTTCATATAGCTGAATATATTTCATATTATGTTGCCTATATATATTTCATGGAGCAAAAATGTAATGAATGCAAAATGAAAGTTCGCTGTTGGAGTCAAAATATACTAAAGATATTATAGAGATTATACATATATATATATATATATATATATATATATATATATATATATATATATATATATATATATATATATACATATATATATATATATACATATATATATATATATATATATATATATATATATATATATATATATATATATGTATATATATATATATATATATATATATATATATATATATATATATATATATATATATATATATATATATATATATATATATATATATATTATAATAGAGCGAATTTTCAGATTCTTAATCGCGTATGTTTTATTAATTTTAATTTTAATGTTCTGCTAATCTTGACGAGTACTGTATTTCCAAATTCTAGCCTACCTACTTTGCGGAAGAAGTTAGTAAGACTTTGCAAAATACCGAGATGTATGTACCAATACAGATGACGCGATCATCACGTGTCCCCGATTGACCAATCACGTCACCTGCGCCCTTGTGAATTTCTACCCTTAGGCTAGACGCCACCTTTCAAAACCGAGATGATAAAAACTCAAAAACACCTAGGATAGCTCTCACTCTCAGCGCCGATGTCTTGCAAATAGTTTCTAGTTTTTGGGCTCTCGGTTCTGGAGGCAACAGCTCCAACCTCTTTTCATCATGTAGGTCTCATTTATATTCATAAATAAATGCAGGTTAGCTGGAACGCTATTGTTCATTATTGAGATAGTCATTCATCCTTAATTAATTCCAAAATCCTCAAGTTATTTCTCCAATTGTTCCGGTTATGATTAGTTTTCTCACTTTAGTAATACTTTCCTGCATCAAGGTGGTGACACGCTATCATTATGTATGATCAAATAAACTATAATATCTATGAGAAAAAAACAATATATCACATTATATATATATATATATATATATATATATATATATATATATATATATATATATATATATATATATATATATATATATATATATATATATATATATATATGTAGGCCTATATAGCCTATATACACACGCACGCAACGCATATATTTCAATATTCAAAATGTATTGTGGCTTTTATTCAGTGAAGGCTCATCTCGAACGGGTGAATTGGTAGCTCTCGTTTTGCCACCATAACCCGGCACCTCCACCAATATACTGGAATGAGTGACTTGAACTGTACATATTGCTGCTGTGCCTTATACACGCTGTTCCGATACTGTCTTACTTTAAACCATATGTCAAGATTCGAGACAGGTGAGTCTGGCATAAGAGACCTGGGTCCAATTTCCGTTCAGGTCCATTATCTTGACGAAGGGTTTTAGTGGTTTTCCTCAACCGTTTGAATGAATGTGTTCCTCAACTCCAGGCCACATCAGGACGAAATGTTTCCCAAGGTGAAAAGATTATACGAAGATCATCCCATATTTTTTAAAGGGATAGTTTAATAGCGTATATAATATCAGATAATAATTTGTATTTGAAACATCATAATGAGAATGTATGATTAATTACCCCCAAATAACCTAGCCGTTAGTGGGATCATTAATCAAACAATGGAATTCACTTGTGAGCCAACCAATTGTTTTTCGTATCTGCATTTATATTGACGGTATAAGATATCAATCACCCAGCTAGATCTATATTATTTGTTGTTATTTAGAGATACCCTGTTTGGATGTGTCAAATTATCACAGTTCAAAGAGCCTATGATAGGATGTTACATATTCTGACGTCAAAAGGGCGGGAAAACGAAAGTGATTAATTCATCCCTCCAAAGTCATTTCTTTTATAGTTTAGTGTTGGTATTGTCCCCGTTGACTTGTTGATGAACGATTATTGTTTGCTTAACGATCCCACCAACAGCTAGGTTATACGGGGGCCTTGACTTGTTGCTTCCACAAGTGTATTATGTGCACTTGACTTGCACTCGCCGCTGGCTGCACTTGTGTTTAATTGCACTCCATGGGCCGGCGGTAACACGTGCAACCGGTGGCAACCAGGAAATCCGCGTCACCACGCGTGCAGGTTTAGTAGAGTGGACGTCAGCAGATCAAGTTGTCATACATGTGTTGTAGTGAAACACATATGGTGATGGATTCAAGTAAATTATCTTTGTGTTTGTCTGTTAACATTTCGAATTGAGAAAGGATAATTTTACCTGGTCATTATTTAGCTAAACGTGGATAATTTGAACTAGGTCTATATATATTTCACATGAGATGAAAGATGTTCGTTGCTACATATACATATCATTGTTTGACCTGCAACTGAAGTTGCATAACCTTGAAAAGTAAATGAAGACAACATTTTCAGAGTGTATATGCACCAGATGCAGTTTTAAATTAAAGAAGTATGTATAATTCACATTGAATTTCGATGTATCTAAATTTGAAATATAGTACACAAATGGCAGATAAATTCCATATCTATCAACTTTGAAAACCTTGGAAATCTAAGATTTTACGTCACTTTGGTATTTTCAAGGAATGAATATGAAGTCATATATTTCCACGCAATACAAAATTTATTCCAATGAATTTGCATCATTTCTAACTAGAGCAACAAAACTTTCCCCTTTAAAAGTCTCAACTTCAAATGTTATACTGAAAAATATCAAGATGTATCTTCCTATAACAACATATTGATAGAGTTATACGTACTTCTCAAACGAAATTCGAAATACCTTAAAAAGTATTATGGCTAGAAGCCGAACGTTGAATCCACTTTGAAGTGAAGACAAGATATATGTAGACCCATAACGAAGATCCTCAACTATTCCCGAAGGCATAAAATATCTCGAAAATAATTATTCTCAACAACAGTTGCTCTCAAACGAAATTCTCGTTCCAAAGTACAAACATTGGCCGTGCAATATAGAATGTATGGCGCCGGAAAAAAATACTTCCAAGGCATTATAGTTTTATCCCGGTAATTACTCTTTCCGGGTTATATACTTGGGACTGGAAGAGACTGTTAGATTACTCCTCATTATTCTGGAGCGTTAGTATATAGTTTGTGTGTAAGCAGCACAGGAAATTAAAGTAATGGCTTTTCCAGCGCAGCCTTAACAAATAATAAGCCCTGTGACCCGACCAGGCACTGAATAAAGTATAAGGTCCAGGACGTGCAAGGCAACCTATAACTTGTAGTAAACTTGAAAACATAACTCTACGTATAACTATTCTACGGCGCGTCAACGACGAGGCTATAGCCGTGTATCTACCGAAGCATCGGGTCAAGTGAATCCACGAGACATGAGATGTGTATCGAAATAATTGTAGATAATATTTCATAATATACATGATATATATTGAATATATTTTTTTCGTATATATATATATATATATATATATATATATATATATATATATATATATATATATATATATGTATATATATATATATATATATATATATATATATATATATATATATATATATATATATATATATATATATATATATATATATACATATAAAACGCTTCCTACACAGTTGAGAACTATAAGGATTTTATCGAAACTACCCAATACATTCAGTAAGTTTTTACTTGTGCAAAAAATTGCTTCTCTCCTATTTGTTATTAACTGATATGAAGTAATTAGTACTCATCTCTGATGTATACACTATTGACAAAGTGTATTATTTCTACTGTATCAACATTTTCACTTTCGATATCAATTCACTTATAGATGTAATTATAATAAACTTTATATCGATATATTGCGAGTAATTAGGTGAAAAGTTCGGTAATTGTAAATGGAGAAACTCACTTCAACTTGAATTATTCCACTCTTTCGAAAGGGTTTCTAATCGCATATATCATGCTACTCGTAACCGTGGATCTGTTCACACAGAAATGGTCGTGGAAGAAATTCTGCAATTTTCAAAACAAATTCCAAGTCGATAAAATCACAATGTGTTCTGAATGTGTGGCTATTGAGACCTATATTTTGTGAAGTTGTCCACTTATTTGTATAGTTCGAAGTACAGGTTCGATGTAATGTGGAACAGCTTTATAAAACATTCAGAAGAAATTCCCACACAACTTCATATAATGTTTCAGGATTATTTTAGAAAGTTACCGAAGTCGGCGCGTGATTGACTATATTTGAACGATTTAGTTCGTCTCGAGCGCCCTCCCGCTCTTGTTCTATGTTACCGAGACGAGTGGTCGAGTGGCTAGCACACTGAATCGTAACTCAGGAGACTGGGGGTCGATTCCCACTATGGTGGACAATCCTGACAGAAGTTTTTCAGTTTCCCTCTGTCGTTCAGGTCAATACTATGATTGTTCCTCGACAACAGGCCACGACCGACTACTTCCCTAATGCATGATGAATGAAAAATGAAAAACGCCTAATGAAATAACTTTCTATCTCATCCTCTCATATATCATTCACCGACGCCAAAAGATCGTTGTCATCAGTACAGTGCGTCGTTAAAACACAATTTAACTAAATTGATGTATGTTCTTTGATATGCAATCTTATAAATGAAGTTTTTGTTGATGTTTGAGTATATATTCGAAGTTTTTTGTATGTTTTACCTGTGCTTTATAGAAATAAGGATATGTATTTGAAGCGTGTTTTGAATTCTAACCTCAATTCGAGGTGTTTTATTCACGATGAACTTGATTAATGCTTGCGTGATTTGACCCGTCAAAACTCTATGCATAATTACAATTATCTGAATCAGTCGACACGTCCGACCGCCCATGGTAGTTGATGGGGGAGACGGTCGAGCGGTAATGCGAGAGTTCGTGAAGCTTATCTCGGGCTCACATGTTCTAGCTGTTACGCTGGCTCGCCTGATGAACGGCCAATAAACGTATTGCAGCCGACGCTTAGTTTTTCGTGGGTATAATTATATACGTGTGATACCTGAGATTGTAACGTGGAAATCACGATTTGCAAAATGAAAAAACGCAAGAAATGGCTCCATTTTTTTTTTAATCGGTTCTGATAGTGACATGTGAATGTTAAACAGTGACGAAGCTATATGATTAAAGCGTATCATTGACATTTTACCGATAAAACTTGTCAAAAATATAGAAGTGGAAAAATGTAGGGATGTCGGCAGGTAGCAATTTTTGGAGTCGGGTACCCGTCATCATTACCCGAGTATTACCCGGGTAATCATTTTTTTAAAATCTTAACTATGCTTATCTACTATCATTTAAATGCATTTTATCGTCTTATTTACCATCTTTACCATCCATTATTAATGTTGTAACTATAAGCAGTCCGCTCATATCATATCACTGACCCTCTCAGCACAATATAATCTACCCAAACACATTGGTAGAGTCAACTTGAGTGAATGTGGCATGTCCCTCTTTTTTGTTAACAAAGGGCCAAATGTGTTTAAGCGGTGTTTAAGCGGTATGCAGAAGTGTTAGAACTGTGGTTGCTACCGAGTGTCAGAGTGTTGGAGGGAGGAGGGAGGGGAGGAAGGGAGTGTTTATTCGTCTATCATCATAAAATCAGTTAACAGATAATATGGATAACAGATGATGTATCTATGGTCTACACGTCTGAACTCGGAACTGAGATATTCGGATGGAGTCTATTGTTATCAAAGCTCTCAATTGTGTGAGAGTCTCTAGAGAGTAGTAGAGGAGACTTAAATTAATTCGTTTCCCCCCCCCCCCACACACAAGCGCGCTTTGTTTAAAAGTTATCTGTCAGTGAAAATGAAGAACAAAAGCTCGCGTTGTAAAAAGTGGCGGGTACCCGGGTGAGGAATATTGGAGTCGGGTAGTGATGTACCCGTACCCGACCCGGATAGCCGGGTACCCGCCGACACCCCTAAAAAATGCAAAATATTCCAACTAAGCTTCAATTATTTTTATCAGCTTGTCAGAGTGTTATTGTAATGTTGATTTTATTTAATTCATCTTGATTTTTTCACAAATAAACAAGGGCAAATAGCTTCATGGTTGTTGCATGGCAAGAACTTTCACTCATAAAACTTCTTAGTACATCATTCTTTCGTTTTAATATTATCGAAAGCCAGTTTTACGTAGCCTAGTTGAATGATAATCCTCTAAGTATTAGTCAAGGTACGAGCATAACATGCATAACCAACGGTGATAACAATTTAATTCGTTAATTATCGTTCAATCCTTCAACAATCAAGATTGGTGAAACCGGTTCTGGAAAAAATTACTCTTTTTTTTTTTTTTTAATTTTTTTAATAACATCGAAACTTGATACAGAATCATTGTTCCCCAATTAAGGCTATTACTCTGACATTAAAATGTATAGGCCTATATTATTATCATAATAATTATATACAAGTGATTATATTATTATCGGTCGTGAAAATTAATTGAGCCGTTTCAATTATGGTCAATATTCATTCATTGTACCTCTGAATATCATGATGTAAACGAGAACTTTATGGGTTTTGATAAATTTCTTGTCGGCCATTGTTTATTCATCGTATATTCTAATTTGGTAATATCTAACAAGAATAACATGACGAGAAAAATGGCTGTAAATTAAAACTTTTATTGGCCCCTCGACTACAATACGTAAACTAGATAGCAATCAATTTATAATGTAGGCCTACTTGTTCATGTAGTCCAACAGAAATAGATTGATCAATACGATAAAAAAAAATATATTTGAGTGAATGAAAAAAAAAAAGTTTTAAAAAAATCTTCAATCGAATATTAGAATCGTTAGGCTGTATACATAGTGGGTGATGTACGGAAAGTTCAAGTTGATTATGTAAATGATTCATGAAAATTCAAATAAAAACATCATGACAGATATTTCAATTTCCAATTTTAATGCCACTTTTGCCTTAATAGCATGCGTTTCATGTGATGGTCCTATACGTTCAGAACGTATATATACTATGCTACATCTTCATTAAACTCAACGCGTATTATGAATCATTTATATTCATGTAGCCTCATCTCAAACACTAATTTTGACATGTTTAGATTATTCCGAATAAGCCTATACGTACCAATTTGAAAACAAAAATATTTCCGAACTAGATACCCGTAGAGTTTCTTGAATACCCTGATGAAATATAACAAATTATCGGTCTTTTGACATTTTGACATTTGCGCTTCTAAAATCCAAAAAGGATGAAAAATTAATCCATTCTCACAAATATATATAGCAATTGTTTATCTTTAGGCATATGCTTACATCTATTTTCTCAAGTGAAACAATCGGACTTCATCGTTTAGTAATTCCAACTTATATAGACTCTACCTACTTGAAGATTCTCGTGTGTTTCTTCAAACACACAAGAATCTAACAATACAATTAGGGCTGTTGAAAGACAGTAATGACATATAATATTGATTCAAATTCAGTGCGCTTAGAAGCCAAATGGCCGAGTTCTATATAGAGCCATACTACTTTGTGTATTGTCGCATATCTTGAAGGCCGTGATAAATCTAACTGTCATAAACCCGGCACCTCCACCGATTTGTTAGAGTGCATAAAATGGCTATTCGTCGGATACTAGGGAAGAAAGGACTCGAGGCTTGAAAATTGAAAACAAATCTTAAAAGTTGGAAACTTATTTGAGTTTATATCAGGTCAGAAAGTTTACTATAATGAATGAACTTCAAAAAATATCACTGCTTATATTTATAATTATAAGTTTTATCATTGTTCGTCAAATGAGTGATAAATCAACATTCACGGTCATTATACATGTTATAGCACACATCTGTCTGTCCTCTAGTCCAATATAGGCCTACTATAGCTAAGGACCTGAATTATAATGCAATTATAATCATAATTAAAAATGTGTAAGATTTTAACTCTGAGATGAATTATTTTTCATGACAATTGTTGATTCTGAACCGCATTCAATTGGAGACCAACTTATATAAAAAAAAACTTTGAAAACATTCTTATGCATGCCACTTTTAGAATTAGAGTAAATATATTCGAAATGAAATACATCTGTTCTGGTTGGATACAATTTTAGAAAATGAACAAAAATCACAATTATTTGAACAAATTCTGAACAAATATGACGGACAAAGATTTATTCAAAATTTTCACAAAATTCAATGATCAATAATCTCACGATCGAACTAAAAAAGCTGAAAATAAGAACAGGAAATTCAATTTATCTTCAGTAGGCCTATATTTCGTGTCACTTGGAATCATGAGAATGAAACATGTTTGTCTGACCTCGAGTGTGAAGAAAGAGGTAATGAGCAAATCTCGTTATATACGAGAATCTCGTTAATACTCCTATTGTTCACCTTTGTGTTGATGACTTGGGTACATACATTTTGTGTTCCAATGTTAATTTCATTAATAGTGTAGTCACTAGTCATTAATGAATGATAATGACAACATATTATGCACGTATTTTTGTACTCATGACAAATTCATTATACGTGACGGTAATATCAACATTTCGTTCATGACATTTGAAACGTTTGACATTTGTAAATTCTAATTGAGTTTAGACATAGATAGTTCACACCTGCAAATCCGACCAACTATACTATTCCAATTTCTTCCTATAACATTCACAAGTAGGCATTTGAAGCTTACAAGCCTACTTTTTGTAACTATTATATCAGTGTGTAAATTATAGGGCTCAGTCAAGCTTCTTATATCATACACAATATTTTAAATGGGATCTTTTGTTCCTAACTAATCGTAATTTGTAAAACTAATGTCGTTAAGAAATTATCACCACAATACTGTCAAAATAATAATTCCACAATAATTTGTTGAATTGGCGGGTTTCGTGCTCTCTTAACATTCTTTCTCAGTTAATGAAAGTATCGTAGATTGTAGTTATAGATACGGAACATGCAAGCTGCATTGTAGTTGTTTTGATTTTTTATCACCAACAGTCAAGTCGTGAGAGCATTTCGTCGTAGTATTCCCAGGTGGATAAATAGAGTTATCATAAACATATAGCGAAGTCTCATTAACTCTATGGCGGCGATGTACATCGTACATCATAACGTATCTCTCTCTCTCTCTCTTTCCCTATCCCTTTCTTCCCTCTACTCTGTTCTCTTCCCTCATTCTCATTTTCTCTTATTTCACGGAACACCCAGACAACGCGCCTTGCACTATAAATATACGACACGCTCTATATATACACTCCCGTAGCGTGGACGGCCTAGCCTTAGCTCTGGACGAATATCTTGATTAACATTTCCACCGTAACATTTTTCATACAGTTATTCAGTAGATGTGACTGGGACTTTGTTTTAGGTTCTGTATTGTTCAACATTTTCATACCATGCATCTTACTTTTATATTACCGGTACTTACTTTTATACTTTTATTACGTGATTTGATTAACTATATGTGTAAAACTGAATGTGAGCCTAGACCCATTCATAATGCAGAACCAGGTATAATTGCCTCTTGGATTGTAATCTTTCAATAAGTACAGTATTTCCACGGACGGCTTATTTAATTGGATATGTCAATACTAGTGGTTGGTGAAGTTGAATCCATCCAAATGTCACTAGCATATAGATTGCTTCAGAAATATTGTTACTAAAGGAAACTCTTTGTGAATCCAAACACGGTAAAAGCACTTTAATCATCATTTCGCTATATATATCTATCCATTCGAATCATATCTGAATAATCACAAATATATGTACTGTATGTGTGTACACATAAATATATGTGTGTTAGAAACTGTAATGAAATGTATGCTTATACCAGTTTCATAACTCGCTGGATATCGAAGAAAAAACTGTAGTCAATGCACAGAGAATCATATCGATAGAGAAGGAATGTTGGCATACTGAGGTGTAATCTTCTTATGATCTTGTTTCACGTACTGTACTTTGTAGCATATAAGACCGAACATCCTTGACCAGTAAATTACCAGCAACTATATTGTGATATAATCAAAATCGCACTGCCATAGAGTGGTCAATCGAGCCATATTGAAATTCATTAAAATGAAAATGTTTTCCCATTTGTTAAGACTAGTTTTAAAGGCGCACATATACGCACTTAAACCAGCAGACCGCGTAATACTCGACGTTAAGTCTATAAAAAATAACCAGGTAAATATGCATAGACTTTATTCAAATTAAATCCAACATTCGAGGGAAAACATTTCACGTGATCACGAATGTACGTATACATGTTGAACGTTTTCATGCATATATTCTGACAGATAAATATCTCTTTCGTATTTCTACTCCGTCAGTCGGTTAGTTTATATTCTATATTTTTTTTACCGTTTTAATTGTGAATTGTGTGTGATGATGAATAGACTAACCTGCCACCAGTGACCAAATTTGGAAGCTCAGTTTTCACTAACCTTACAGACAAAAACAGCTGGAAGCTATGCGATGCGAATTTAAACTGTTTGAACCATTGCTTTTATGTCCCTTCATATACGTGTTAGTATAAAAATGTAGATCGGGTTTTTAACAGTATAATCTGAAGAATGAAATGATACATTATACATGTTTTTCAGAAGAATCGTTTAATCAGTATTGGAGGGAAAGGATAGGCCATGTCAGAATAGTCAATACAATATACAAGTCGTCATGTCGACAATGAAATCTACAATATAATATGACATGAAAGTCATTCACAGAATTGTATGTCGTGTACATTTAATATTTGCGTACATTATAAGTATTTCAATCGATTCAACACTATACGTTGAAGTACCTATAAAATCTAGCAATAATAATGTCCTTATATTTCGTTGGTACCATCGTCAAATATCATGAGAGTATTTTAAATTGCATCCAATAATAAAGTAGGTCTACAGAAATTGGGTAATATTCTCACCCCGTGACCTTTTCAGATCGAAATGTGTATAACAATAATATCGTCCAAATTGTTCTTTATTTTTCTTGAACGTTGGCAGTAAAATGTACCCTCACACATTTATTGATTGACAATTAATTTCATCAATATATTTTGTGAGTACTTTCGGCGAAAGTTGTTCTTCGTGTGGGTGGGTTGGCAAAGCTGACCACTAGTGTTGAGTATCGATCAATGAACAAAGTCTGCCGTAGCTATAGCTCGAGGCAACAGTGTGATGGCGATACAATGTGCCCTCATAAATATACTTTGTATAGAATTTCATTGGAAGAGTGAAGCCTTCTATTATTTTTGGCATCACTCATATCATATCTTTTATTTATCCCATCACTTATATATAGAAAAATGTATTTGTGTTTTTCTATATACAACTTCGATAATAGTAGTTTGCTCAAACACAATGCGCTGCGTGAAGAGAGAGAGAGAGAGAGAGAGAGAGAGAGAGAGAGAGAGAGAGAGAGAGAGAGAGAGAGAGAGAGAGAGAGAGAGAGAGAGAGAGAAATGAACTTCACCTATTGGCGATTTGGCGGGTACATGTAGATCGGAGTATAGCATTAGCAACCAAGCAGGTGCTGCTAATCTACCGCTTATCATTCATTCATTGTACATTTACAAGTAGGCCTATGTTTTATCCTTCTCTTGAGTCTAATTGCGGCTCTTCATCGGCGCCCACATATACATGTCGTACCTTTACCATACCGTCACGATAACCTCACTTGTGGGAACCGCACCATTCAAATGCGCATTTCAGCACATTATAAAGCTAAGTATAATCATTTTGGTTTCTATTATATAGTCACCATGGTCACCGAACTCGATCAACCGAACCAAGATGCATTGAGGGTTGCGTTTGTAACGGGCAAAAGCAACCATCAATGCTTCTTTAACCGAACTTTATGATCGATTCCCCGCCATCTGGATATTTGTGGCACTTCTGTCACTTTGTTATTTGTCTACTTTTGTTCCGTTGTTTCCGTGAGTATTTATCCATTCGGAAAAGAAACATTCGAATGTTTCTGCCTCTCGTGTTTTCTCATGATATATTTTTAAAACATACTCACTTTTCTGAAAAGTTGTGTTTGTTTTTGACAGTTCGAAAATGAATTGAGGTGTCAGGGCTGTAGCCTGTGTAGCAAGCGCACAAAAATATAAAGAATTGACAACTTTTTTCAAGCAAGGTGCTAATTGTAGGCGTTGCTTACGGAAGTAATATTCACGTATTACATCAGGACAACAGTGTGTTCTGAACTCAGTCCATAGTAGAAGACCATTGTCGTATGGCTGTTGACAATAAATGACCAATGACCATACTAAACTCATACTGAAGTTACTTAGTAATAATACTTACTATATTTAGAATGAAATTAAAAGTTTCTGAATGATAAACTATACTAAAATTTTTAAACGATATGATAATATAATTATAATACAGAAAAAATAAAAAAATAAAATCATGGACTAGACCGAAAATGACTGACTGTGATCATATTATAGCGGGACCAATATTTACAATCACAATTCACAAAAAACCTGAAAATGATTTTTGCGGTCAAGTCAAGTCTTTGAGTGTTGAATAAAGGAATTTTCAACTGCATGTTCAATCATTTTATAGAATCCAAGAATTCAAAGAAGCCTAAATTGTACATTTGTTTACTGTAATACATGATTTTTTTCACACTAGGGATCACTATTTGATGTAGTTTTATATGTTTTAATATGTATACACTTCCATAAATCGACCATTTTTCAATACTAACTATACATTGTTCAATTATCGTGAGTAGGCCTTCGTATGTTACATTGTTTTTATGATATATGTACCAACATGTTTGGCTAGAAGAATAAATACAACACAATATACCCTTTTAACACACTTCATATGACTTGAGTTATACGCTATTGTACGAGAAACCCGACGCATGTATAAACGAAAGTGAATATAAATGTGTGTTATTCTTCCATTTGCATGCATGTTTGATGAAGAATGATTAGACGCGGTGTATGTGGCAGCTGGGGGATGTTATCACTGTTATTACTGCACTGTCAGAATCTGACAGGTGGGTTATGAATTATTATTAACCTCTTGCCGCTGATAGAGGCCTGATACTTTCCACACAATTTATCATGTGATGCACTCACAGACAAATTCGGGTATATAGGCGTGACTTTAAAACGACACCAGTTGGGTGGGCCCTACCTTTTTTGTCTGAGCACATCAGATAGATTCACTTCCGGTCAAATAAAATTGTATTTTACGAAATCCGCATATTTTACCGCTTATAATTCCGAGCCAGAGATCGAACCGAGGTCATATTTACCCTCATCTCCCGAATTACATGAAGAAAGCGCTTTAACACTGAGCTATGTGTGCGGTTAGATTATTTCGGAGGTACGAAAGAGCAGATTATGTATGAATAATATTCACAAAAACCATGCCTTATGCGGGGCTCGAACCCACGCCTGACCCGTTTCAGTGTAAAAAGCAGCCTATTTCATATAGCACATATTTGCGTAGTTTTGTAATCTAAAAAAAAATAACAATGTTAAAGTGATCAGAAGGTGATGGTCTTTGTCCAATATTGAGGAACCATCCCAATAGTCGCACTTTGAAGACAAAGGGAAATCACGAAAACCTCTCAGGTTGGTCGATCAAGACGATATCGAATCCCGGTCTCCTGAATCGTCATTGAGGAGACCACGTCATTCAGCACGGCATATAGCGACTTATCCACCCTCTTTGGTTGTTTGGTTGGGAGGCAGGGCACGGTTCAAACTTCAAAGCGATAGGCGTACTGCCAGATCTAGTCAACGTAGTTATGTTCAAACGAAACCCGATTCCCTCAAATAAAACTGTTCGTAGTCGATTTGTTCTCCGCTTGACTTATATAGGTTCAATATAAAAATAAATATACATACAATTGACAGTATACAAGATACAATATATATAATACAATATATTATACAAATACATCACAAATATAAAGGTACAATATACAATTCAGCTATCTGTGTTGGGGAATACATTTGTGTTTGAGTATAGCTTTCATTATATTTTTATGATGTTTTTACTTCATATATTTATCTGTACCTTTATCGAAATTGCTCATTGTCACTCGTTTAAATTGTCGTCTACATTTTATGCAAACGTATTAAACTCATACCATTCGACAAAATGAAAATTACGGGTGAATTATTGTTGGTGAGTGTTACGTTACGTTGGTGAGTCGTCGAAAGGGAGCCCTCGCCCCTCTTCTCACGATATATTTCACTGCCATACACCAGAGTATTTCAAAATCTCATCAGAGGTTCATTTCAAATCAGGTGATATAGATTTGAGTTGAAGAACAAGATGGACGTTAATCAAGATGCATTGAAGGTTGCGTTTGTTTACCGGTTGGCCGGCAAACAAACGCAACCCTCAATGCATCTTGGTTCTAGTACTGCGCAAGTCGTTGGTTTTTATGACTGTTTTTGTACACTTCAAATACAATCAATCCTCCTGACAATTGTGGGTGCAGTAATGTATGTCATTATTTCCGCACAAAGAATACGGCGCCGTATCTTTTGTATTTCATCTGAGAAACTGTGTGCTTCATAAATCGCGTGAGAAAGTACTCAACAAAAGTTTAAGTGTGTATTTTTCACATTATTTTCTATGGTAGTGATTTATGTATGGCCTGATACTGTATTCATTCTGCGAGAATTTTTTGCCACAACCAGCATCCTATTAATTTTTCATCTTCCTTCCGTGCCCGTCCCCTTCTCCCATCCACTTCCACTCTTCCTCTCACGTCATGTCCCGCGATAACCCGCTGGCTTTTTTTTTTAATACTGCTTTGAAAAAAACACCAACAGCTAGGTCGTACGGGGGTACGAATGAGCCGGTGATAATGGAACGATGAAGAGGTGATGGGTGAAAGGACGTTTACAAAAATCGATGTATTATGATGGTATTCGAACCCACGCCCGTCGAATATCGCTGTCGTCAAACGTATGTGATCTAGTTTTGAAAACATCAACTGGTTTTTCAAATGTTTTCCGGAATACTATATTATAATATAGTATAAGAATTAACAGCACGTCGCGTGCTCACTGACAATTTAGAGCGGAACTGGAAAGCAAATCACAAACTTCATCAGTTTTTAATCTTTTCCATAATGTTATTTATCATTTTTTTTTCTTCCGACATGATGAATATCATCATGATATTGTGCATACAGTATTTTGAAATATCCTCTCTTGTGAATAGCATCAGTTCTTGTGGAATTATTCAAATTTCAGTTGGTCATCCAAGAGGATCCTTCATGTAGATCTCGATCACAGAAACTTACTATTCCTTGAAATCAATGTTATGTTGAAACTATGCAAACATATTTCATTTATAATCATTTATTATTAAACTATTGTTCAATATTTCGTGATATTTTTGAATACTGAAATGCATTCGTGAACTCACTAGGCCTATAGGTTGTCTCGATGAGGGTACCTTAAATTTTTGGAGCGAGCGTTATGACGTCAGATGGAGACCACAAACGGCGCGAATTTGAATTTGACTTGACTAACGAATCAAATCAAATCAACAGCAAATCTCTAACCAACATTTCAATATCTACAACCAACCACAGTAGTCCGACATCCGGACTCCAGCTTACGTCACGCAGGTTCGGGAACGTTCGAGTCTTACGGAATGTTCCGAACAGTCGACCGTGACTCATAGGGTAGATCTACTCGTCTTGCTACTAAACCAAAAAAGTAAACGTTGAAGCTAGAATTCGCATGACCTCTAACCTCTTACAATAGACCGCCCACCAAGTGATTTACTCACAACTAAAGCCTATTACCGTTGTTCAGCCTTCTCGTCGTAACTCAAGATAATATAATGACGTATTAACGACTTGCGGCTGAGAAAACTGTTGCTCATTTCCCTCTAATAGTGGCCTCACTATATCTACTCGTATCAGGGCGTGGCCTTCTTATAATGCTCAATCGAGCTCGTCTGTTCTGAACAATCGACTTCGTTTCGATTGATAAGTGGCATCTCGTGAGTGGTAGCAATATCTGAATAACTTGTGCCTGTGGCATGATGGCGTATATACCTTTATATATTATTTGCGATCGCAATTTATTTTCTGACGTCATCAAAGGGTGAGTATCTTGGTTTGGTTTTGATTGTTATCGATGTTTGGTACGCATTATCAAACATGCAATGTATATCAGGGAAGACTTGAAGAGTGAGCAGTTGCTTCTGGCTTTGCTATGGTTTTGCTCATTGATATTTACTTCAGTTTTTGCTCTTTATTTGCTTTGGTTTTTGCTTTTTATTTGGCTTATGAAAACATTGATCTAACTTTATATCCAGGAAAACGTTATCAAAGCTTTTTCTCAGTTTATACACCATTAGTAAAGTCAAAATTAGTATAGGCTTATGCTAAAAATTATTGTCGACTATACTTGGTCACTTGGCAATAATCTGTTAATAAGCTTGATGAATATTTTCATTTTTCCCGATTGTGCGATTTCCTTCTCGAATATTATTTCAACGATCGTCGAATGAATTAATAACGATTCAAATCGGGGAACTTGACGTTAATTTTTGTAACAATTGCGTCAACTTTAATTGTGGCCTTCACATCGAGTGATGACAAAATTTCACAATGAGCCACAAGAATCTGTACTCATAACTTCCTCATTGACCTGCCAAACTGGTGGTTTATTAATCGGAGCTAGGATAGATAATCTCCTGGGCTATAGTCGGTGTAAGAGTTAAGGCTCGCTTTTCAATACCATATATTAATTCCATTATATAGTTTGTTAGTTTAATCAACTGATTGGTCAGTAAAATAACCTAGGGGAGTCAAGAAAGACAATAAGTGGCGGTGAACTTTGAACGAACCACTGAAAAACCATAGCATAGACGCCACTGAAAACGATCCAACACGAACAACCTTCTGTCGATCGCTTTCTGACATCGGTCAAGCTACGAGAGTCAAAATCGGCCCAATAACCTGACGTGCAAAAAAAAATCACGTTATAGAATCTGACTTGAATCTTACATTCAACAGACTCTTTACCCTGTTATCTTGAAGTCCGGGGTTCGACGATACCATCTAAGTCGCGTGCCTATCAACATCGTGATGCTGACGATGTCATGTTCTTGTGGTGGCTTATTTTACCCCTTGTATTTACTTGAAACCGGAAGTTGTCATCACGCTATAGAGCGACTGAATCAACGACGATATGAGTTAACGGCGTAGGGTTGTGTGTAATGAAAGCTTATGCGTGAGAGAATTCACCTAGTTTCGCCCAGTCCGCGAAACACCGATAGTCGTACAATTAAGTTTAATTTCAAAGGACATCACAACCCTGAAACTGGATTTTAACGAATGATTACGAAATTTAATGAAATCGCCATCTCAATTTCACAACTTATAATATATTTCTTGTCCTCCGGAGACCATGAGTGATGACGTAGGCATTACCGATTCCAAAAGATAGATATAATTGAGTAATGTCTACGACACGACTCGGAACAAAAAATCAAATATAATTTGTGAAATTGATATGATGATTTCTAGTTTCATCCAAAATTAGGGAAATGGATGTTGTCATCAATTCATTGAAATCTAGTTTCAGTGTTGCGATGTCCTTTAAGTTTATTCAGGATTCTTTTCGAATCTTTCAACAATTAGCATGTGTTCCATATTTTGAAATTCTCTCTTCAATATCGGTACATGAGCTCGTTCGTATACAGAGCTCTTCCTCCCAAATTACCTATATCTGTTGGTTCTCCTCTCTAATATCCTGACGACTTGACCACTGTACCATCCAAAAATAAATTATGACTGCAGAGAAGAAGGCTAACAGAATAGAAAAATTATATGAAGCCTGTGGAGGTAGTAATGAGCAGATGATAATAAAACGATAGTGATGATTATAGGAGAAAGGAAGGGACATTATACCGGTACTTATTTTTTATAAGCGTACTTATGCATGTATATTACCATGCAAATGAGAATTCCAAGATACCCTGTTCAATGTAGTGGTTTAAAAATGTTGAATCGTTCCAATACGCAGTTACTAACGTAAGCTGTGTGTGTTATACTTTGGATTATAACTATCGCACCGATAGATAGGCAACAGCGTTTCAGAGCTATGCAACCAGCTGTACATTAAAAATCAGACATTTTCTATTGCCGCGGTGAAAATTAGACACGTTTGTATCTATTACACTTCGCATTCAACGTATAATTCAAATTATTTACTTCAAAACCTTTTACGTGTGTACGTATTTTTCGTGCGCAGTATTTCTTCTGTTTACATCAACAATAATCACAATAATCCGATTCACAATATAATTGCGAACTTCAATCACCACGCAAAACTGAAGGATTTACATGTTCGCGCTCATGTTTCTCAGCTCTGGAAAGAGTTTGCATCAGAATTTGTATAAATTGACGACTCGAAGTCTCCGCCCCCTTGACGTCACAAATCATAACGTCCAATCAATAGGGCTGTTAGAACTGTAGTCAAATTCAAATATCCAATCGGGGTATCTTCAAGTGACCAGAAATGATCTAGATCCAACTGGCCTACTGGTGAAGACATGCCTATAGCTGGCTCTCCATGAACGCGGAAGTCGACGAAATTCGCCTAGCGAATTCGCTTTGTGGTTTTTTCGGCCGCCATATTGGAAAAACGACCAATCAGCGACGAGAGCGGCGCGTTATCCTAATGTTGAGCTGAGCCCAACTTTTTCGCGTTCCGCATAGCGAAACCGCCGGACGTTCATGGAAATGCCAGCTCAATTCGAGTCGTCAATTTCCATCAGACTAGAAGAAACGTCTTCTCATATGTCCCTGAAAAACAGTCGACACATCGACAAGGCGGTGTGCCGTTTTTTCGCCTCGCTGACGATCGAGCAGATCATGATTAGTACCGGAAACATCAACGTAAAAGCAAATACCTTAGCATACTTAGATACTAAGGTCTTTGGTAAAAGTAGCTCTAATTGGCGGTTGAGTGGTCACCGTGGTTACCCATGCTCTTTGTCGTCAACTCTCAGAATAATGCTAACCGGACTTGGTAATACACAGTCTTAGAGCAACGTTCATAATTTCTGGTTGGCTGAATCACTCACAGAAATCATGTACTGACTTGAAATCTGTAGTCTCTCCCTTTAGATATGTTCTTAGAAATAGAGTCGCTCTAATGTGTATGTGCTGGCAATCTAGAATTCAAACGAGCTAGCAGACGATAAGAATTGTAAATGTAGTTCTCTGGGGAATTATATTTATGTACACTTGCAGTCATATAAAATGGACCTCCGAAATGTATATATAAATGAAATTCAAATACATTTTACCACTATTCTTTTCAAATACTATACTTGACGCTAGCTATACCCTGCTATTTTTTTTTAGTTGTAAAATAATAGTACATTTTCTTCAGAAGGAAGAAAATGAATGATGTGAATGTTGATGTGGCTCGATCGACCATTTTTGTATCTCAAGTATACATGTGTTTTCTATCTAGGTCGTGTTATTAGAGATCTTCCACAGCGAAGCTTTGTGATTAGTTTTTTACCGAGGTAAGTTACGTGATGACGAGACAGATAAGTGAAGAAGGTTTACGAGAAATTTCTGAAGAAATGGAATGAATAATATGTATATCTTCCTGAAGAAGTAAAGTACCCCACGGGGGGTGTTTACATATATAAATAGCCATAGTGCTAACTAAAAAATTAATGAAAATGTCATATGCAGATAATATTTGTATAAAATACCAGTTGGTCGGATTTTATAAAAACACAAGTGAAAGGATCTAATGATGATCAATGTAACGACCAGATGCATTTGTCAACTATTTCAACCTCATCACAGAACCTGAGGTAACTATAACATGTATCCTAAAGTGATTATTATGGATTTACAGTATTTTGTGCAGCAATTTCAACACAATAAGGTCAAATAGAAATCAAGTCACTGCTGAGCGATAGTTTATTAAATTGTATAGAGACTGAAATTGTTACATGTGTCTACAATCTCCCCCAAGATGCTATTATATATACGCTTTGCAGTTTTAGTCAGTTGATGCGAATTATTTCAATTAGTTCCAATGTATCTATTTGAATATACTCATAGAGAACTTACACATTGGGAGGCAAAATGACGACTGAAGATAGTGGCAATTATCAATCAGCCAGTTGGATCTAGGAGATACATATCATTTGTGATCATTTAGATCTATCATATTTTGATATGTTAATTTCACCACAGTTCATACAGCCCACTTGATTGGATCTCATGTTTTGTGACGTCAAAGGGGCGGGAAAACGACGAAATTAGTCAATTATTCTAATGATTTCACTTTGTACTTGGACAATCGAACGCTCGTGGAAATGGAGATGGAATCGTTCGAATTTACCGCTTTGTTATAAACTTCGATTGGATGTCGACTATATTATAAGAGACTCTTATATAGTATATGTAAGAGTTTTTGTTGATTGGTTTCTCAGTTATTAGTGTATTTTTTCATCATAATTCACTCATTTCGAATTTTGCTATTCAGTTTGATATCTTCCCACCGCACATTTGTGCAAATGTGAGTGCATATAATAAATAAATAAACATATTGAAGAAAAGTCCACCCAGGTGATTTAGTTTGCTGGATCAGTTGTATATAAAATGGTCTCCTTCTCTTTTATCACTTGTGACGTCTACGAATGTGACGTCACTGCTTATTATGTAACTCGGAGTAACCGATCGCTGTGTCTGATGTGACTATCCCTTCAACTTATGTATTCACTTGTGAGCACATAAAGTGGTCGATCAGCTCGCATCTAAATGCATCCCGAAGACACTTCACTGACAATATTTGCACTAAAACTAGCAGACAATCTACTGAAGCACTTTACGTACGGTTCGTCGATAGAAATAGTGATAAAATATGAACATAGATTTCACCTCAATTTTTATTTCTGAAAATATTGAATATAACCTCAACCCTATACATGTCAGCTGAGTTCTGCTAACCATCTCATGTGTATTGACTCATTCATCAAATGTTTTCATAAAGTTATCGCATTGTGAGTTCCCTGATATTAATTATCGTTGAAAGTTCAGTACATTGTTTGTCGAAAGGGAAGGTTTTTGTTGTAAATTATAGTATAGAGTTGTGTGTTTTTAATATAATCCTTAAGTAAAGAGGAACTTTGACTCTTTGTGACTCATATTTTCATACGAATTTAATTAAACGTTGTCATCTTTTCAATGAAATGTTATTTATTTTCGGCACGACTTTCCCTATAGGCCTAGATAATGTAATTAAAAGTCCTCAGCCACAGAGGGAGGCCGAGGACAATGGTGAAGGGGTGGGGAATGACATCTCACGACCATGAAACAAAATAGCTTAGCTTCATTCTTCCCGTTTAAACTTTAATCAAGTCACTTTCATTCTCGACACAATGTCTTCCTCGGCGGTCGCAAATACTTCTCTATGCATTGGCGGCGAAATAATGCAAAAGCTACGTCTTGAAAATGGTCTAGGTCGATTGCGTGAACCACCCTTTATTGCTTCTCACGTCCGTTCTGAAAGAACCCTGATGAGAGGGTCAGTGCACGCCATGATACGATGTCAGTCGTAGCGCGGCTGTTTTCAGGGACGTCTTGTTGAAATCTACATCACGACACGGGAAGCCCGGATGAATATTGAATAAAGGAACACAAATTCAATATTGGTCGCTAAAAGAATCATCCTGTTCCATAACCAATTTTCAGAAGAGCCTTTGCGGGTTGAAAATATCTAACGAAAATAAAAATAGCCTAGTGTGGATCGAACCCTGACCCTAATACTGCGTGTGCCGAACCGATAAGCCACGGTTCCCTTTGATGAGAGCGATGTCTATATATAAGCTCCAATAGGGGTTTCCCGACTACGTCACTCTGACGTCATAAATCTGCACGACGGAATATAAACCAGGATGCCCCTGTCTTCATCTGGCGTTCGAGGCTTCCACGTATAGAACGCTGACTGGCAGATCGGTTCGAGGCTATGGGCTGTCTGGTTGGAGGCGTTTATTGAGCTAGGTAGTCTTTGAGGCTTTTGTTGATAAACTCTTGATTCGTTGAAGATTTCGAGTGATGAAATGTGGAGAGGTAGAAGAAGCCTTTGAATAGTCACGATCCCAGGTCGTATACGTGGCTAAAGTTGTTGAAGATAATATTGGAAACGGATGTGGAAAATAAGAACGTGTTTTCTCAATATAAATTCTTTCTGATTGTGGATGAGACTTGCTTTTTTCATTTATTGATTAAAACACTTCAAGAAATAAGATTATTTATTGTTCAACTACACTTTCGAGTTAAACATGGCTTTCTTCCACGACTTCATCGAGATTGTATACTATATTGATATAACTTGAGTAATTAAATCAAATCTATATTATCAAAAGAGTGAGATGTTCAGCTAAGACATCCATACGACTCTCACAGTATTTCCTCTGCGTGTGTGTCTTTCTGCTCTTCTTTTGTGCGCGGTGGACTGGGAACGGTTTCATGAGACGGATCCATCAGGTAACTTTTTATGGGCACGAGGATTATCCAACATAAGGACACGCAACAGTTTTGGAGAGAAATCGGTTGGACCATTACAAACTAAAAAAACATTACAAATAAAAACCCCCGTGATAATAACCCAGAGAAAACAAATAATGAGGACATACAATTTCTTCGATTGAACACAATTTTCACAAAATAAATGAGCAAAATGTATACAAAAATTATTTTAAAAATTCAAGTGATTGCAAACACTCATATTTATGTATATGTAACGTAGATATTTTTGAGCAAATGTATTTTATAGAAAATACGAATGAAGAAGTAATGACCCGGTAAAATAATGTCATAGTTGTTTTTTTCAGGATTTTTCTATGAGCTCAGTTGTACCAATTCACAACCTGTAGTCTCGGTCACCGTATCTACGTGCATGTACCATCCTACATATATTAATCTCATTCAGGGTGACTTTTGCCGACTTTCAGAACTGATGAAAAATAATCGATGTCCAACACCGTCCTGAGGTGCATTCGGAAACCTCCTAACATCGTCACATTGCACTTTTATATCTG
The DNA here is from genome assembly GCA_964007535.1 of Brachyptera risi. Lineage (NCBI taxonomy): Eukaryota > Metazoa > Arthropoda > Insecta > Plecoptera > Taeniopterygidae > Brachyptera > Brachyptera risi. The sequence continues at coordinate 19,300,725 of OZ023328.1, forward strand.
ATATAAAACAAAACTTTCTCTCTCAATATTTCCAATTCCACTCGATGGAAAATCTCAAACCAAAAAATCACTCGCCAACGTGAAAGAAATAGAATTGAAATTCAATTCAATTCAACTCTCATCGTTATTGAACTCGACCTTTTCAGATGCCATAACCTCATTGACGTGAGCCGTATATAGCCTGACAGACGTTTTACCAATATCGCCGCCATATTTGTGACGTGTATAATTAAATGATTGGAGCAGAAAAGTTTCCGAGTGTGTCCACCCGGTGTAATCTCTTGGATTGCTATACTATTCCATCATGATCGATCTCATATCGATTACACTCCGTTCTGAACGCACGTCTTGTGCGTTATTCACGGTTCACAGGTGGAAAACTTCTTGTCGGCTCGAATAATCGCCTCGAGAACGGCTCCGTGTGTGTATTGGACGAGTAGTTGAAGTACGAGACATGAAAGAGAAAGAGAGAGAGAGAAAGAGAGATACCCCGTTCCTTGCATACAACATAGTGTACCATTAATCAAAATATTCATTTTTACTAGCAGTTTGATAGCAATCTAATAATTCAACCCAACCTCAACGTATTTGAGAATAATAAAACACTGTATAGCTTTACTGTTTTATCTTTAGTACCACTGAATGCATATGCATCAGCCACCATCAGGTTCCCTGTATAAAAAGTGTACTTAGCCTGCAACAAAAGCTTGTAAAGAAGAGCCCATCAGTCCTTGCTATATTTAACACTTTGGTATATAAAAGAAGTGATATAAAGTTTTTGCCTCGTTAACTCTTCAAGCTAGTGAAAATAAATCGTAAAAAGCAACCGTCCGGCAATTATAACCAAGTCCAACAGCTTTTAAAATAATGAAATGGAATGTGTGAAAGTTGAAAGAACTAGGCTCGACCTCAAGGCATGCGAGTGACGTCAACTCTTGGGATAGCCCGTAACCTCCCTAACGTCCCGGTCGCTGTATTTCATCGTACAATATGAACCCACTGCATTCTCACCACCAACCCGTGCGTCACAATACAAAAACTATCTTTTTTCCCGCTTTCCCCTACTTCTCCTTCCAGGCTCACTCTCTTCTCAAAACTTTACCCCGCCCCATAAGTTCGTCGCACGCACGGCCATGTGAAACCATGGTAGTCAACTTTAAATATATAATGTTGTGATCAGCGATTGAAATACTCCCCGAAATAAGGGTGATGCATGATACGGAATGATGCATGGTTGTAACGAAAACAGCACACGACGAATTTGATAAGAGGCTTAGTTTCAACAATGTCGAAGTTCATTATTTCCTTCATTTTGGTTTGCTTTATGTGACAAGAAACGTGGTCTGACGTGAACTATACGCTATTGTTTTTCACCATGTAATCAGGTCATGTGGCTACTGTTAAAAGACTGTATAAGGTATATATTTTCAATTTAAATAATGACTTTGTTGGTTGATGAATATGAACATATTTGCAGATGACTCCTCACTCCAACGGATCTTATAGACTAATGTCATCAACATACCACAATGTATTCAAGAATATAAGGAGATAATATTGAAGAGAAGAGTGTAACTGAATCAGCATAATGATTATAACTTCATTGTAATTCATTATTATCATATATTTCCATCAATTAGAGTGAATGTGAAGTGCTTATTTCATTATTAAAACAATGCAGATCTCGACTATAATATACAATTATGCGTGGCACAGCAGCCAGAAGCTGCATAAGACCATTAGTTACTTAATAATAGCATATATACTACTGTCTAGTAACGCCTCCACAAGCGTTCAGTATTGGTTTTGCAACATAGCAAACCCAAATTTGGGAATGACAAAAATATATATATATATATATATATATATATATATATATATATATATATATATATATATATATATCCACTAGCGTCAAATGTGAATTGTACTCTCTCTATAGCACTTGAATATTCTTGCAAATGAAGTCATTCACTTTCGGTAGTGTGAGTTCAACCAAGGTTTCGTTTAGAAGTAACAACCGTAACCCTCCTTGTTACATGTTATCTCATTCTGATTAGTGTTCCAACGTCGGCCGATTTGTGGTCCTTCCTTCCCAAAAACATTACTGACTACACCGCTCGCCCTGAGTCAGCTGTTGCTGGAGTTGCGCCAACTAATTGTTGCAGACTTTCCGTCAACAGTTGTTACCAAGTCAACTGTTGCTAATCTCGAGTCAAGCAACTGTTGCTGTTCCAAAGTCAACCAACTGTTGCTGACCTCAAGTCAACTTACTGCACGGCGGTTTGCATATCAATATAATATCAATAACGGTGCGGTAATGACAACATAGGAGGTTGCTATAATATAGTTATTGTCTAGTGGTAGACGTAGATGCTATTAAACACCGCAGGTTGCGGCAAGCTAGGGAGAATTCTGTCTTGATAATAAACGATATTTGTCCACGACATCGTTATTCTATAGATTGAGTAAACAAATATTAATTGTGTCTTATAACAGTAAGTTATAGTCACGCTCATTTATCACAAGATGTACAGAAATAGATCTGTATTTGCAATCCTACATGTGAACCGCCAACTGTATCGTTTGTTCAACTGCTGTTTATATTGACTCAGGGAGAGAATCTGAACTGGCGACAATCACATGTTACAAAGGAACATTCTCTTGAGTATTCCCTTGGAGAGTTAATACTTGTTTATTGAGTAAACAGAAGTATTTGTGACTGGAACTGGCTTGGAATTGTCAATTTATGGATGGCACCTCCACGATCGTTCGACATTTCGATGGCGAAGTTAGTAAACGGTTATCTATGTATTTATTTGTATTTGTATTGGGTTGAACGACTCACTGTACTTATGACTACGATCTATTGACGTCGGTGAATGATATATGAGATAGTGGGATGATGAGATAAAAGGTTATTTCATTATGTGCTTTTGGATAGTGGGGAGGAGTCGGTCGTTGCCTGTTATTAAGGAACCATCCCAGTATTGGCCTGAACGACAGAAGGAAACCAAGAAAAATCCCTGTCAGGATGGTCGACCATGGTGAGAAATGAACCCCGGTCTCCTCGATGACGGTTCAGTGTGGGTACCACTCGGCCACTCGTCTCAGTTGAACGGTTCCCGTGTTTGCATAACTCATAGGAGAAAGTTGTGTCTTGTATATTGTATTCTATATTTTTAAAGGCTGAATTATTGAAATAGTTATTGTGGGTGTTGTTACTCAAAATGACATGTCTTATTTATTCTTATCGAAGAATATTATATAAAGTTCGGATTTTATTATGCGCGCGTGCAAAACTTCCGACTCTCTGGTTGCTCGAATTGCATGTGCCGCTGGGTACGAGATCAACAGATGAACAGGTTCTTGTCGATATGGTTGTTCACACGATTTCACAATCAGATAGAGAAAATGTATTTCTGAGAAATGAATAAAGTTTCAATGAGACGATCTCATATCGTCTTCAATTCGCAGAGGGAGAACATTTCTTACGGGCTGATTTTACAGATATAAGTGGTACAAAACGTTACCAATTAATATCCGTATAAGTGATAAATTAGTCATCATAGAAGCAGTTGTGTTTCTTTATTGTTTTCAGAAACTTTTTCCAACAAAGTTGGGTAAATGCATAAATTAACCAGGGTGAAACATGTTGACTTGGGTTTGCCAGACCCAAGTCAACTGAACAAAGAATAAAAAATATAAGAAGCAGATAACTGTCAAAAATGGTAATGAGTCAAATTGAAACACAATTTGTAATACCAGATTATTAATACCAGCTGTTTCTGGTAACTATTTTCACCTCACCACGAAGCTTAATACAAATATAACCTAAAACGTATAATTCGAATGTTTAAATTGTGGATCAACACTATTTTAGAATATAATTCTCTGAATAGTGGAAAGGAATATAACAAGAATACGTTTTAGAACGTCATATTTTAACATATATTTTAACAGAACGTCACCACTATATAGTGTGACCCGAGGGGTTAACAACTCCTGAAATCATCGGGTGCACACTTGTCATGAAATCTTCCCGAAATCCCTTGGAATCATGTTGAAATCCCATGAAATGAAATCTCCCTGAAATCCCTTGAAATCTGAAATCAGGTGTAAACTAAATTCACTAGTTGTTTCCCCCTCGGTGTGACCCTACATATTATGACGGTGAAAATGTTCTACGCTGCGGCTGGAATCCCTAACGGAAGCACGTAATAGGGGATTAACATTATTAATATCGCTCGATTCACGATCTAGAAATATTTCTCAAAATTAATTTTAATGGCGTGAAACTTGTCGTAAGTCTTCTTAAGACTAATCGACACGTTCTGTGTATGATAATTATAGAATTATCGCTCAACTGCTCAACTTGCAAAATAAAACATCCATGATCGCAATTACAAAATAAGTAAAATAATAATCCAAGTTTCATTTGACTGTTTGTAGTTTCTGAGAATTCTCTTACTGTTCAGTTTGAGAAGCCGCAGGCGTTCTACACGGGCTCGATGTTCGCTCGCTTCAGACTCAAGTTCAACATGCATCGTGTGCTAGGCGCAACCCGTAGACTAGCCCGCCAAACTCATATTCACATAAACGCCGTTAATTACCCACCTCACACTTTTGATATATTTCAGATTCTATATTTTTTTCCAGTATTCAAAAATGTGTACCTAGGTTTTCGCATTTTCGAAATGTTTTCATTTCCTATTTGAAGAATTTGAAAATTGCAAATTTTTTGTTCAAAATTCTGTGAATGTGATAACCTCCGTTTTTTAATTATTAACATAATGCAAAAACAATCATATATTGATATCTCAAAAATGACGGCCGTGAGAGTTTGCGGCGTGAAATAGGAGCGCCTGCGGCCTCTTAAACACTGAAAATACTTCATGAAGTTGAACGTTTGGTTCATGTTTTATACATAGTCCCTATACAATATTTTATTTCAGACAACTCTATTATAAATATATCCTCTTTGTATCAAAATGGTGATAGACCCGCTGAGATTCATGTGTATTGACTTTGTGGGTCTATGAAAATATGAACATGTACGTTTCTTGTTTGATATTAAAAACCTCTAAAATAACAATTTCCGGTTGTTACCATCAATTACATAGTCGATCGTGTGAACAGCCTATAGAGGCAAGATCGGTCAACTTTCATTCACTTATTTCCATCAGTGAATAAAAGCTGCCCCTGGGTAAGGGCATGGATTTAATTATAAGTCCCTTATTAAATGATTCTTAAATAAAGTTTCGAACAAGTCCGGTGAATTGAACCAAGCCAGCCAAACGACCAAACTTTTAAATTATCCACCCTCCATTGAACACTGTGTTCTTTAGTTCTATTCAGAAGCCGACTCGTAGATATAGTCTGCCGACGCCGCCGCCGCTATAGGGTGGTCGTGCCTGGGCGGCGGTAAGGGGAGAAGGAGGAGGCAACATCACCGTCCCCACGGTGTCTCTGGGGCAGAGAATTAGTTAAATTACGAAGGCGTTGTGTGCACAAACTTGAATAAGCAGATTATAAAATGGTTTAATTTGCAATATTTTTATATAAATAATAATAAAACCTTTATTTAATTTGGTGTAATGATGATAAAATGTGTTGTGGATTAAGTTTGTTGGATCAGAATCAACAGAGCTAACATTTGTTTGGTTCGCGGAGCAACCGTTTCACAGAGGAGGTACAAAAATAACATGAAGCTCACATTAATTAATTTAATGGGGCATGGCTGGGGGCTGGCGAACGAGGATAAGGCTCGTATTTTTAATTTGCATAATTAAATTGAAACTAATTAATTTAATCTTGCAATGATCTGAATCAATTTAATGTTATTCTTATTACGAGTTGGTATATGTTGTAGTAGAATATTCGATATAATTATTTCGCATATATTGTTCATATGAGTCTTCGACGAGGCGTATACGGCGCGCCAAGGTATTTCTTATAGCTATAGCTTATAATATATTTTGTTTGGTTTTGTAAGATAATACAAATGGAAACAATTCAAAATAATGATATGTTTAAGCTCAAAATGTTTCTCAAAATCGCTCTCCCCCATTGCCTCACCACATTATCACGAAGTGACACTTTTATGTATATTTTTGGACCGCACAAGTGCTTCTGTTACGAATACAACACTGAGTCTTCAGCTTCTACCAGGTTCTATCACGTTGATTGTCAACCACATGCGCTCTTTGTCTACTGCACTGCTTTGTGCACACACAATTCATGTCATTATAACTTATAGTCGTAGGTCGTTCACTTGTACGCTACCAAGGTCCAAGCTTTCATGCGTACAAGTTGAAGTCAAACTTGAGATTCGACAAATCACAGAGCGCGAAAGTGAGAAGGTCGTAACTGGTGAGGTCCGCCATTTTGAAACAACTGTCATTTTAATTTCGTTTCCAAATTCGGATCTTATTTCAAGTTTATATGTTTGTTTCAATGAAAATTTATATTGTGATATGTATATTCGGTTACACTAACCCCCACAGGCTTATCTCTATCTCTGTTCAGTGTACAGGCCTTTATGAGCTGTATTGTCAATTATTATTCATGGTTCATCATACAAAAGTGAGGTTATGTTTTCTGTAAAGAACACGGTAACGAAAGAGTCTACTGTGAAATAAAACTTGTAATATTAAATTCACTCCAAAAGTTGAAGACTTGGATTTAGTTAGTGCTACATAGTGGATGGACCATTAAGGTACCCCTATATGAGATGACTTAAATGGTCTCATTCTCAATGAAAACATTTTTTAAACTACAAACATTTTTTGAATAACACAAATATTGTGTTTGATTATACAGAATACAACGAGGAGTTACCAATCTGGGGCCACATCCCTGTATACGTTGTCACTGTCGTAAGAGATCTCGTGACCTTACTGGCGTATTATTTAATCTCCTATTTTGCACATATATCATGATCTTACACAGTACAAACGTTTTTGGAGTTTTGGAACCTCCCATAAATTAAAATCCACAGAGCAAAATGTGAAACATCTTCGAATGAATGCAAATTTGTAATTACGTAATTACACCTACACGAATGGCACACATTATTCTTAAGTTCTACATGAATCGGATCAGCCATTCCCGAAAAAAAGATTATTTTGAAACAGAATAAAACTTGAATGGTCCATCAGTCAAATCGAAATGGTCGAAACTTGATAGTTTCACAATCAAGGTGTGTGTGTATAGCTTTCGAGTAATTCATATGAATAACTCGCTCATCTTACAACGCGTATGCCTCTTTCTAGTGAATTAAATATAGCTAGAATTGAATCCTGTGGTGTTTCATAAGAGCGTCATGCATGCACGATGTTCAAAAAGAGGACCCTTGAGTCCCATTTTCAAAAACAATGTGTGTATTTTGATCTCATCATTCTGTGTGATAATTGTATTTATTTGATAGGCCATCTGTGGATATTTTCATCTTGGGACTGTCGTTATAATGAAAATATAAGTTGACAAAATGTTGAAACAACTATAATAAATAACATAAACCAAGTGTATCACATTTCGTCTTATCTAGGTTATAGTTGGAACGATCTTAATACGCTCTATACTTATCTTTGCTGGGATTGAAAATAGATAAGTATAGAGCCTTGTGACTCATGTGTTGATAATCATAAGTTGACGCCACGGATTAAGTTACACGATCAGCTAGCTACCATGGCTTCGATATAAAGTAGGTTACACCTAGAGCTGATACGTTGCCACCCACCGCTGCCATGAGACTTCCTGCAAGGAAATCCGTGCTGGAAGAATACTTCACTCCTACACTCGCTAACAGAGCATGGCCGGCGATCCAGTCAAATAGCAACTTTCTTACTCTCACGAGATATTGATAAGTCTCAACTAGATAACTGACTGAGAACGTTAGATCAGTCGCCGATATGCTGAACCGTCGTGCAAGAGATCGGAATTCGATTTCCGCTACAGATGACTATCCTGTCGAGAGGGTTTTCGTGGTTTCCCTGTTTTGCTACAGAGAATACTGAGAATACTGAGCCCAGAGACGGCGGAGCCGGGAGGTCATGGGGCTCGCCTGACCCCCCAATAATCATGTGATAGGCCTAACCAAAGACCTCCATATGTATGTATATATATATATATATATATATATATATATATATATATATATATATATATATATATATATATACATATATATATATATATATATGTATATATATTATATATATATATATATATATATATATATATATATATATATATGTATATATATATTACCTAGTGGGCCTAACAATAACAAACGTGACAACTTTGTCAATCTTGACCCCTTAATAATGTTAGGGCTTTGCCGCCCATGCAACCACCTATAATGCAATAACCTTCCTTCATTCAATATTCACCGACGCCAATAAGTCTTTGTCATCAAATCATTACAGTACGTCGTTAAACTAAATGTGAATAAAGTCAGATCTCTGTATAAAACACACACATAAAATGTGGGAGGGAAAATATTTCAGTCATGGCAGCTGGCACTTCCCCCTCTTCATCTCTTTCTACTCCTTCTTCCTGTCTTCAAACCAACTCCCTCCATCTTTCTCTATCTTCCCACCACTTTTTCTTCTACAATCGTCTTCCAACATTCCCCCCTCCGTTCCACGGCCTCTACCACTCCGTTTATCCACTTTGTCCTCGGTCTTCCCGCCCTCTTCATCCCTTGCACCTTGGCTTCTTCATACTCTCTCCGAGGTATTCCGAGGTAATATTGTTGAAAAATGTTAATGAGTCAAATCATATACTAATACACATTTTTTAAGAGCAATTGTATATTGGTTTTTGCTAATTATGAGCATCTCACCTTGATATGCATAATGCATGTAACAATGCAAAACGTTCTAACGTTTTAACGTAAAACGTCTGCAATTCCAACTGAAAGTAAATTCGAATGTTCAGTGCGCTGAAGCTGAAAATGTTACACAGTGGGTAGATCTATTCACTCACGATTGAATAGATATGCGAGATATCTTCACTATTGAAGTGAAGAAATACAGAATAAAACCTTTCACTTCAACGTTGGCCTCTGATTTTGTTATACGCAATTATATATTTGACGCTGTAGACTTATTCATAATATCATTTCTATCCACTTCCTTACACACAGCTTGGTGTAGAACAACATTATGTGTAGATTATTAATGATGCATATTCATGTAAATGAAATTTTAATATATGCAAAACATGCACAAAATGTTTACGGTTGCGGGCGGAAGAACTTGTAGAGCTAAATAATATATTCATTTCTGCTCGAATGTATTATATTTACCTCTAAAAGTCTAGTTCATTGAAGGAGAGAAAAGCAGTCAACACTCATCTCTTGCACAAATTTATAAAAAAATGTTTTTGTTTTTTTTAACATCAAAACTTCATACAAAACCATTGTTCTCCAATTGAGGCTGTGGATGAAAGTAGGATCGTTTGGATGGGGCACCACAAGAGCAATTTTACCTTGATCTATATCTTTATCTTGTATGTTATTCATTTTTGATTCATTTTCGATCTTCATAAAGTACATGTAAACTTGATTAGGAAATAGGTAGGCATAGACCATACGTGTGTTGATTTTGTGGTAGGTATCCAGATGTAAGTTCATACATTAAAGTACGGTTAGTAGCAAAACATTTTCGTGAAGTAACAGGTTACCGCATGCAATAGAGTTGAACTAGACTGTTTTTTCACACAAAAAAATCTTGCATCCGACCGTACAACATTAATTGGTTGAGCGATAAGTCTGGATTATCTGATATATTTTCAAAGTGGGTTGATTGGGTCATCAAAAGTTGTGTCAAAAATTGTATTCAAACTCATAAATAATGTGAACTACTCAATGGGCTCACTCATTTGTGATTTTTAATTTTATTAAAATCAGATGGAACTGTTTTGAATTTGATCATTGACTCATAAACCCATGATTGACAGAATTTAGAGTTCAGACGTTTCGAACTCACGTTAGAATTTCAGTCAATTCGTTTGACCTGAGGAGAACAACAGGTAGACAGATAAATACAGCGCCTCATAGCGCCGTCTAGGAAAGGACGAAGAGTCTGCGAATAAGTCCTCTCAGTAATTGGGAGAGCGTGAACGAAATATCAATTATACAGTTCACTTGGGAAACTACTTGGTTATTCTTGAGAAAAATAAAATTAACTGAATCTGAACACAAGAATAAGTCTACACATAATTTCCAAGTTTTGTGTAGAATAAACCTGCTATGTTGTGGGAAAATTGAAAAAGAACTTCTATATCCAGTGAAATTATCAACAGATACAATCAATTAGTGCTGCTTAAGGATGGCAGTGAGTATAGCGACTTGAAATAATAGTTTCTAATCTTTTCGACTACAATTCTTACAGATGGCGCATTTTTCTGATATTGTCAAGTTATAATTTGAAAACGTTCAAAACATTGAAAAATTTTCAAAACGTTGAATTTTTTTCTTATGAAGAATAGATAATTTTATATGTTCAGTTTCTGTTTATGACAGGTTCCGGCTTTTTAAACCATGCCCTGTGTTCTAATATGTTTGTTTTATTTTTCTTATTTTTCTTATTGCTAGATTCATAGTGCTCTCATTTAAAACTGCTGAAGAAACCGGTGCAAAATAACCACGTCGTTGACGCGCCATAAAACCCTGATATTCATTCATTCATTCATTCTAAAAAAATACTGAATATTTCTACAACCCCTGGAGACAGTATCACTGCATCACAGAGTAAATATAGCGTGCATGAGTTTATCAGTTCAGGTATGCTGAATAAATGAAACTATCCACCTCTGACTTTTTTCTACTTACCACTTAGTTCAACAATACACTGCAGCGTTGACTTCCTGGCGCTGCCATCGCCAACGCGCGAATAATTTCAAAAGTCGAACGTTTGATTACAAGTACCCCGTTTGCTATTAAAATGTTGTCGTTATCTGTGTCTCTAGACCCGGTCGCCGACTTGCTACCTGTACCGTCTCGACGCTTCGACTCGCGCACCGACCGTCGTGGGGTTGCTTTCTATACGTGCTCTAATCAACCCCCCAACCCCTACCCCCCAATCCCCCCGTCCTTGTTGCACCGTTGTAGCGCTGCCTCGTGGCGAGAGCGCCAAGCTGCAGCTACCCCCGCTACCGTGTCAACCCACCATTGGGTCAATACTCACGATACTCTCATCTTTATACAAAATTTCGCTCAAAACGCCGTGAGCCAAACTTCGAACATACATGAATTTTTGACTATACATAAGATTTTCTATATTGGGTTTTTTAACGACGCACTATACTGATGGCTACGATCTATTGGCATCGGTGGATGATGAATGAGATGATGGGATGATGAGATGAAAGGTTATTTTATTAGGTGTTTTGGATGGTGGGAAGGAGTCGGTCGTGGGATGTTGTCAAGGAACCATCCCAGTATCAACCTGAACGACAGAGGGAAACCACGAAAAACCACTGTCAAGATGGTCGACCATGGCGGGAATTGCACCCCGCTCTCCCGAATGACGGTTCAGTGTTTTACCACTGGGCCACGCGTCTCGGTCATAAGATTTTATTCTAAATCTATTCTCAATGTGGAGTCCACGTAAGGCACAAATTAGGAGGAAATTCCTAACAGATCTTTGAAGTCTGTATTTTGTTCTCAATCAATAAATATCGATATTGCCCATGTGCCTATACAATACTCTATTTACGAGGATGAAAACCGAAAAGAGTTTCCCCCTACTGATCAAAGGTGTGTGCCTAACTCGGGTGCGCGCGCACAGGTTACGCAGAGACAGCCCAGGCCGTACCTAATGCACCACAAGGAAGGGAACACTGGATATTCCGTCCTAAATTATAGCACTAACAACTGTCACAGAATGTTATTTCTCGTACCAACGTAATTTTTAAAAACTTCAAGAGTCATTGTTATTCCACTTGAATTTGGAACGTTATACTGACTCCAATGCCTTTAGAAATATAGTCATGAATATTATGTTGAGTGCTTATTTTAATAATTGGTATGTTATTATTCCAACGTAAATGTTTGTGTAATCATGTTTTCAGTGTACATTACTGTTTATGTTTCCACTAATGAAGTGAGCATATCGAGATAGCAATGGAGTAACACCCAACCACGTGTATTTGTATTATTATATAGCTTCGTATTACTGAAAAATGAATTTTCAATTTTTTTAAATGAGTCATACAGTCAAGGAGTCAAGACAAGACAAGACAAATGACAAACACACACACACACACAAAGGACAGGACAAGGAGTCAAGTCCTGCGCACGCCTATGGCCTGAACATACAACTAAGTATACTTACAATAATGAAGTATGTATATAGTATAGGCATGATATTCACCATATGGAAATACAAATGATGATAATGAATAATTGAAACAATCACCGATATACTTTAAATAAACTATATGGTATTCACATTAACAGAGTTCTGAATAAAACTACTAATGAGGGAGATTGAGTTGAGGATGTAAGAAAAGTTATGTATTTTTCGAGAATAATGATTGAATCACGAAACATACTGATCACAAGTTTTTTCTTTAATAACATCGAAACTTGATACAAAATCATTATTAGGTAGGATCGTTTGGACGGGGCACCACAAGGCCGATCTACCACCCCGTTTTAATTATTTGGAACAAATTGGCTTCAACACCAGGACTGTGCAAATATATATATATATATATATATATATATATATATATATATATATATATATATATATATATATATATATATATATATGTTTTGTTGAAAGTTGTATATGGAATATGGATAGTCTAGGTCTATGACTAGGTCCAGGCCTACCTATTCCGAAATGGAAATTCCCAATTATCCATAAAGATTTGATCATTAATTATATATTTATATATATATATATATATATATATATATATATATATATATATATATATATATATATATATATATATATATATATATATCATATATTATATATATAATTGAATCAAAAATGAATGATAAGAATGATATAAATATGAATGATATGTTATGTATCATATATTGCATATAGGCCTATATATATATATATATATATATATATATATATATATATATATATATATATATATATATGCATTCCTTATATATATATATATATATATATATATATATATATATATATATATGCATTTCTTATATATATATATATATATATATATATATATATATATATATATATATATATATATATATATATATATATATATATATATATATATATATATATATACACACATATCACAAGTTTATCACGAGGAAATTAGTATTGGTGGAGGTGCCGTGTTTCAGGACGATGCTAATAGTTTCAACTTCGTGATGTTGCAGCGTGAGCAAAGACATTGTTGTACCGTCGTGATTGAAACATGTTCGTCACAATTACCATGTGGTTGACGAGAAACTATGCTGAACGTCGTACACAGCTCTGTGTCTCGCAGCTTGGCCGCACACAAGCTTGTTTACTCGTAGACATCAGATGAAGCTATGTTGCCTACAGTTGTCCCTCGTGACGCGACCCCGCCCGCCCCCTCACCCCTTGATGCTCGTTTACATGTGTTTCAGCAGTACTCGTGGAAGTTATTATAAATAATTAGCTAGCAGATGTGTAAGAACAGAGTTTAATTAAAGTAAAAGTACAGTGGAAAATATCGATTGTAATTGTTGAAAAAACCTGTTGCCTGTAGGTTGACGTGCTGACATTTGAACAATGCCATTATCTGAACTGTGAATAAGTGAATTTCACTCCCTTTTTCTTTTAATTACATTGAAACTTCATACAAAATCATTGTTCCGCAATTGAGAGTATGGATAAAAGGTAGGATTGTTTGGACAGGGCATCACAAGGGCGATACTACCACCCCAATTTTTATAGATTCAAATATACTCGTATCCTCGGAAGAGAATACTCGTTTCCAACATGACAAAGACAAATATCACTGTTAAATTAGTATAAGATATAGTTTTATCATCATTATTATTATTTTTCCGAACGAGGTTATCGATGAGAAACGCGACTTCTTCTTCCAAATCCTTCAAGTTTCGATTATTTAGATATTCATTTAGATATTTAGATTTTTTTAGATTATTCAACGACTACATTTGTACGATTTTTCAGTTGGTACACGACTATCTCCTTCCGTGGATGCAAGAATACTAGATTCAGCTTGTCTTGCTTTATATTGCTCATGACATGTGACTGTGATTTTATTATTGGTTCACAGACTAGACATATTCCATTGGATATCGACTAAAGACGGTATCAAAGTATTGCTATTGACATAGACTGCTATTCCATATCTCTCTCTCTATATGTATATAGTACAGTGGAATATATATATATATATATATATATATATATATATATATATATATATATATATATATATATATATATATATATGTATATATATATATATATATATATATATATATATATATATATGTATATATATATATATATATATATATATATATATATATATATATATATATATATATATATATATATATATATATATATGTATGTAGATATGCACTTCATTTTTTTTATACCACGTCATTTTGGATCTTTCGTGATTTTTTATTTCTCTTCATGGGAATCCCTAAATCTTCTCTACGAAGTAATGTTGATAGTCAGACCATTAGTAATATACCAGTTCCACGCTGATGCACATGCATATATGCAGTGTAGTTCGCACTTCTGTCGAATGCAGAGTCCAAAAGACATCTTTTTCGAAATAACACTTTCAGATCGGCATATCATATATAAACTTCGTGGTGATTTTTTTTTGAACAACGTGTGGAAAATATGCTGCATAGCATAGCATCCAGAGAAATATTTCCTACAGTACTGGCAATTCGTGTAATGGAAATTCACATTGCGTTACTTGTTCTAGTTGAATTATAATTGTTATGGTTACGATCCTTGATCAGGTGAAAATAGTTGCTATACAAATATCTGATTCTCGTAAGAGTGATCAAACTTCAAACTTTCAACTCGTTTTTCTTTTATATTCTCACTCATAATTGTTATGTTGTACAATTATCATCTGCATCTTATGACATATTTATGAAATTCATATTTTGCACATCAAAGGTTTCAACATCATTTACACGTATAAAATTCCTCTGACGTGAACTTTTTTCCTCAAAAGATACGTCTCAATTAATCGTCTGGTTGAAGTAAAAGAAACTTATTATCTTTACATGGCTTTGTTGAACTTTGTCCAACTGGAAAGATATATCATAATTCTCTCTGGGGTGTCCACTGTACAGATTATCATACCAGGAATACAAATTGCTCGGTAGTAAAACTATTAAATATTCAGAAACTTGGTATAGAAACTTCCATGTGATTTATTCTAGAGAAAGAATTCGTTCGTTTATCTCACAACTGGATTCTCTGCGAGATGAAATAAAAGTTGGAATAGTGAATCTTTACAATGGTGACAGCGATACGATACGACCTGTTCGTAGTTCCGTAATTGTCTATAACATCTGTGTTCAACGTGTAATAGCTTTTTATATCGTACTCGATTGTCATATTATGAATATTTATAGAACAAATACAGATCATTGAACATATTTTGTAGAAAGCATACTTGGGCTCATTTCAAGATACATGAATCATCATTTTTTGTGAAATTATGTTCACATGAGAAAGCGTGTTATAGGCTTAGAAATGATAATGTGCTGGACTACTTTTATCAAGGGGACATAGAAAGCGCCATACCGACAATGTTAAATGTGCACTTTTTCGGTACCTCTTTCAGAAACTATGGAAGTTACATGCCAAAAATGTCCACAGTAGTTACATATGACATTCGCACACATGCACTGGTAAATAAAATGAAGAATAAACTGTACATATTTCGATTTATTTCCAAAATTTAAAAAAAAAAAACATTCTTAGGCATACAACAATTTTTACTTTCGATGTTATTCCACATAGATGGAAAAATCCACTCAAGTATGACATTATTATATCTACAAGCGGTGAAAATTTGGTGTAATTATGTTCAATGGTTTCAGATATTCACATACCAAGAATCGAAAAAATTATATTTTGAAATGACTGATTTTGAAAATATTAGCACAAAAGTCAATAGCACTGAAATATGGGAATTGGGCCTACAAAGTGGTGAATGAAAAAAAATAATATAACTAGAATCACTTTGAATACTTTAATGATTCTTGCAGCATCCAATTGATAAAACATTACAGTCATCATGATTCTAAAAATAAAATAAAAAAAAGCTTTCAATGTCCCCTTAATGGACTGTACTGCATACGGGTAACTCAGCGAATGTCACATTCAAACAACAGGGTTGATCAGGCATGATTTTCTTTCCATAAAATAGTTTGTGAAAACTTCCATTACATCTCTGACGGAATAACCAATCAACACCCATCTTTTCCTATCATACATTCCAGGTGCGGTAGATCACAAATGTACGCCTTGTTGTGTTTCAATCACATCAGTAAACCCATTATGTTGGGAAATTGTATTGAAATGTTGAAAACGCTGCAAGAATTATTGAGTGGGATATAGCATCGGAAATATTGAATTCTAGGAAATCTAATCTATTCCTAACTGAGTTTTTATTTTCATTTCTACTGGGTTTCAATTCAATTTCTCAAATTTCAAAAATAAACAATTTCATTTTTACCGCTTTCTGTCTTCCATCAAGTGATTGTAAAACCTAGATAATGTATTTTCCTCGCTTCCATCTCACCTCTCGTTCCTGTGAATATCTTTTCCACATTGATCCAGCGTACGAAGTGACGGGAATAAGTTACGTGTCCCGCAGGCAATTTACTTAACATCATTGACTACATTGAGCCACATCTCCAGACCATAAATATCCGTCACTGCCACTTATTGTACGCTAGCTCGGCTACTACAGCTCACAGGTGATCAGTGTGAGGTTTCGCGTGCAGCTTTAGCGAGAACTCGAGAGGTTGTTTTATAGCATGATAGCTCAAGTACTTCGAGAAGATCTGTCTCGTTCATTACACTCGACCGATTAGTGCCGCATGTGTCGCTAATTATTACTATAGACACAGGATTAAGGTTTAAGCAATTGAGAAAGAACTTGTTATTTGATTTTTAAGTGGTTCAATAATATTCTAAGAAACCATTTTTGCAATTTTTTATTCTTTTGTGACATTTTCTTTTTTCAATATTTTTATTTTCCTAATTTACCGAGTTTGACGCAGAAAATTATAGCAGTGGTATTCTTAATCAACTCAATAGAAATCAAGTGCCACTAAATAGCGCTTTCATTTAAGATATGGCTTATTTCATTAAATAATTCACTTCTCAATTGTTTCTAAATTAATTGAACATATTCTATGTGTATCCATTATCGATGGATTTACGAGATATAACTCACGGCTATGAATCAACGGCTCAGTAGCGGACATCTTGTTGAAAATAGACCATATCGGCTCGTGTTTGGGCCTAATCGTCTTTGCTGATCCAGATTAACAAACAGTTTTATCTCTTGGAATGTTTTACCCAGTTTGGTTGAGATTTTCCGCATGTGATTTATGTTCTACTACAAGTCGAAAAAGTTAATAAGTTCATCGTATAGAACTATGGTCGATATATATATATATATATATATATATATATATATATATATATATATATATATATATATATATATATATATATATATGTATATATATATATATATATATATACATATATATATATATATATATATATATATATATATATATATATATATATATATATATATATATGTATATATATATATATATATATATATACATATATATATATATATATATATATATATATATATATATATATATATATATATATATATACATATATATGGGCATATACAAATATATTTTCGATACTGTCTATATACGATATAGATACGACATCTGATGGTCGATGCCTAACCACACAAATGAACCATTCGCACCCTGAATACGTTTTGTTATTTCGAGTTTCAATCGCAAGTCGTGAAATCGAACTGACATGTGATAGGAAAGTATCAACTGTACTAAATATCAACTGTCCTCAAACTCAGCTGTGCTGAAAACCAACTGTTCTAATTCAATACTAGCTGTACTCAAATCTAACTTGTCATTTTCAACCTTTTCGGCGTCAACATGCAGTATAAACTATCTTAGAGACTTTCCGTTTGAATGGGAAGGAGTAAAATTGCTTAATGTCAAAAGTGAAATGGAATTTTTCACAATACTGTAGATCCATGATGAGCAGTCGATTCACATCACGTGTTATTTGTATGAATTGAGACCCGCGGTGATCCAAGGTAAAAATAGTTGCAAAAAATAGGCCCATATGGTTTTATCGTAATATAAATTTGATCTCTCCACATGTGCTATCATAAAAATGTATCTAGCATTTCCAGCAAAGTTCACCTATTACTTATTCATCAATTTCGTTATTTGTACAATTATTTATCATCTATATGTGTCAAATCGCCCATGGCGGAAGCTTCATTTTTCGACGAGGTGAGATCGTCGTGAAGAGGTAGACCCACAACTTTTTGTGAGTCTGTGCCTCAGACAGCAATCAGACCCAAACTGAGACGAGTGGTCGAGTGACTAGCACACTGAATCATTATTTAGGAAACAGGGTTTCGATTCCTGCCATTTTCGACCATCTGTGACAGGCTTTTTTCGTGGTTTCTCTGTCATTCAGATCAATACTGAAATAAAACCTCAACAACTGGCCATGGCTGCATGACTTCTCTATCCAAAAACACCTAATAAAATGACCTGTATCATGTAAATTCTTTCACCGACGCCAACAGATCGTTATCATCAGTAGGCTTACAGTGCTTTGCTAAACCTAATACAAATAAATGATTAAAAAATTAGATTCAACTCGATTCCTGATCGATTCCTTGATCGATTCCTTGATCGATGATTTCGATTCCTGCCATCGACGACCATCGGTGACAGGGTTTTTTCATGGTTTCTCTGTCATTCAGATCAATACTGAAATGGATCCTCAACAACTGGCCAAGACTATATGACTTATCTATCTAAAAACACCTGATAAAATGACCTGTATCATGTAAATTCTTTCACTGACGCCAACAGATCGTGATCATCAGTATAGGCTTACAGTGCGTTGCTGAACCTAATACAAATAAATGAATAAAAAAATTAGATTCAACTTGAAACATGGGCCGTTTTCTTAGCACTTATCTCACCTCATACTAACTTACTTACACACTACTTGACGCATTATGTTGGCATCACCCACGTAGCTCGGTAAATATCTGTGAAATTACTCACAGTCTACCACTTTTAACAATAATTACCTTAAGTGGTTCTAGGATATGCACAGTTTCAAATTATAGCCACACCCTCAGGTCGTATATATACATTGTATCTAAACGTACGGATACCGACATACTCGTGCACACTATATTCACCGTGAGGGATTCATCCAAGAGGACTTCATTAGGAAGATGTATAACAAGCGGAAAATAATAATGGGATGGGTGTAAACGAAAACTTCGTGCCTAAATAAGCCTAAACTTGAATGTTGAAAAATCTCACGCATCACAGGTCAGACAAAGTAATTAATTTTCATAAAACTTGGCAAGCACATATGCCAGTACCTATATTAGTGCTGTATGACTATTGAACAAGATCGTTTGGAAACCTTTTTGTAAATAATCCAGAGGATAAAAATTGTAAATGAATTCTGAAAAATTCGAATTTCTATTTTCAAATACAACACACTACAACATATTTTCACATAAATCCGATCATTCAATTTGAAAATCAAAGTTGAAAATGTTAATCTGTCAAAATTATGTATGCTGTTACAATAGCATCAACCACAATTGACCACTAGTGTTAGGCGTGGCTAATCGCCAGGGCCACCTGGATCTAGAGATACTCTGATAGGTCAATGTGAAATTTCCCACATAACAAAGCCCATTTGATTGGATGTTCTGTTTTGTGACGTTTATGGGCAGGTCAATCACTATAGTCGTCAATTCTATTTTTAGGCAAAATTCGGACAAGAAATGCCTGAAAACGGTCTTTTCGATTATAATATGTCATTAAAATGTACATTATAAGTTTTTTGATTCGATGTGGCTCTGGTATTTCTCGTCATCAAGTAGCTAATCGTGGTTAACGCTATTGACAACTCGCAGTCTCCGCCCCCTTGACGTCACAAAACATACCGCCCAATCAACAAGCTGTTAGAACTGTAGTCAAATTCAAATATCCAATCGGGATATGTTCAAATGACCACAACTGGCCTACTTGTGAAGCCACGCCTATTTCGAGTCGTCAATTGTATTTGTGTTCAAGTTGAGACACATTGAAACATAGTTTCACCGTACCATCACAGTACTGTCGTATAAGTGATCACTTGAGCAACTGGCATATCTCTTATGTCCTCTTTATGAACAAAGGTATATGACATCGCATTCCCATGCACGAGAACGCAGCCAGTTTGCTCAGTCATGAACTGACACTAGATGACTTGTATGACGTCATGAAGGTTCACAACGAAGAACTGCATGTGAGCTAAACAAAACGTCACAGTGGTACAATTCATTTATTGTTTACAATGCGAGCGCACGGTTGCAAGAACTTGTGGTAATATATGAGAATTATGAATAAGCATACTGGAACAAAAAGAAACTGATACTAGGAAAACGCTATATACGCGTTGTTGGACGAGCGGAAAGTAATAGTATGTCGACTTCTTTGCCAAACTTTTGTCTAAATTCGCCAATTGGGTGACATTTAAGTTATTCATGGGTAAAAACTACTTCGAGTGGTACCAATTTAGCACATTTCATGTTTTTTCTTCAAAATGGCTGACCCGATAAAGCTGAGAATTTCCAGAAATGTGTATCAAGATGTAATTCAACTTCACACAGAATTTAATTTTTTTGAAAATAAAAATATTTTCTTTTTTTTCCGCCGTGTTATTCTAATGGGTATTTTTGAAATTTAAAAAATTCATAAAAATGAAAGTAACCACGCGATGATGCCACAAAACTATACAGATCTAAGTCAGATAAGGAACCATAACGAAAAAAAGTTTTAAGTTGATAGATGTAGCCGTTTGACCTGTGGAGAACCGACAAAAAAACATAAAAAAACGAACACCCATTTTTCTCCAGTATGTCAAATTGAATCCTCGCTAAAGCTCGTCTAATAATCGTAAACTCTACACACCTTTACTCATATGGAATTTACTTCATTCAGCTTAATAGTGGAAAAAGCCGTGAATTTCAGTAACATGGTTCTGCTATTTATTTATTTTATCTATTTGATGAATAGAAAGCATGAATTAAATTATTATTCCCAGAACGGCTGATCCAATTTGAATAGAAGTCCGTAATATTGTGTATCTCTCATGTATAGACATTCAATGAGAATTTGATTTTTCTTTTGTGGGGAATTCTATTTATCAAATTTTTCCTCACAAACCAACCTTATATGCTTTTCAGAAACTTTGTGTTGATGTTTCTCAAAAATATTCACTGACAGTGACAAAGCTCCATAACGTGGGATGGAAGTCTTTGCTACCGCTCATCCAATGAGTAGTGATATCAAGAATTTGATTCACAGATTTACGTAGAAGATAATCAATCATGTTGATTATCATGTTATCTAATCATGACTTGATGTGCTGGACAACTCTCCAGGGAGGACTTGATGTGCTGGCTAACTATCCAGGCAGGACTCGGAGGGCTGAACAACTCTCCAGGCAGGACTTGATGTGCTGGACAACTCTCCAGGCAGGACTCGGAGGGCTGAACAACTCTCCAGGCAGGACTTGATGTGCTGGACAACTCTCCAGGCAGGACTCGGAGGGCTGAACAACTCTCCAGGCAGGACTTGATGTGCTGGACAACTCTCCAGGCAGGACTCTATGGGAGTACTGGAATTCTGGATAAGGTGTTTTACCGCCGCAGCCAACGACCCGTGACCGTGGACCACATGAACTCTTATGATTGAATAAATCCTGGAACAAGACATTTGGTGTGAAGTGAACAGGCAATGGAGCAAACCAAAATCAGACACAGAAGCGAAAAAACTGAAAAATCAATTAACTTCCATCTTGAAGCTTATTCCTGTATTGGAAAAAGTGATAGCAAATAACATCTATGATAATCTACGTCAGAATGTGTCGCCAGTTCTGGTTCCACTATAATCTTTAACATTGTTAGTCTGACATTTGGCTCTTAGCTTCTTTTAAAATGTGTACACAAATTTGATTCCACTATTGTAAATTGTTAGTCTGACCTTTGGCTCTTAGCTTCTTTCAAAATGTGTACACAAATTTGATTCCACTATTGTACATTGTTAGCCTGACCTTTGGCTCTTAGCTTCTTTCAAAATGTGTACACAGTTTTGATTCCACTATTGTACATTGTTAGCCTGACCTTTGGCTCTTAGCTTCTTTCAAAATGTGTACACAAATTTGATTCCACTATTGTACATTGTTAGCCTGACCTTTGGCTCTTAGCTTCTTTCAAAATGTGTACAAAGTTTTGATTCCACTATAAGCATGTACATTGTTAGCCTGACCTTTGGCTCTTAGCTTCTTTCAAAATGAGTACACAAATTTGATTCCACTATAATCATGTACATTGTTAGCCTGACCTTTGGCTCTTAGCTTCTTTCAAAATGAGTACACAAATTTGATGCCACTATGATCATGTACATTGTTAGCCTGACCTTTGGCTCTTAGCTTCTTTCAAAATGAGTACACAAATTTGATTCCACTATAATCATGTACATTGTTAGCCTGACCTTCGGCTCTTAGCTTCTTTCAAAATTCGTATATTCTCTGAACCCAGATAACCAACTTAGTTGGGCCAGGGGGTGTTTCCACCGTATTACTAGGGCAGCCTTCTCAACTCTCGGTTGCTGCCATTTCCGAGACTCGCATCTACTCCCCCTCTTCTTTTTCTTCCTCTTCACAACTCATATCTCCTGCAACTTCTTCTCTTCCTACAAACTCCCTCCACCGTTCTCTATTCTTCCACCATTTCTCTTCTTTCACTTGTCCCCATTCCTCCCCTCGATTCGCTACTCCATTCACAACTCCCTGCTGCCACCTTTCTCTTGGTCTCCCAACTCTCCTCCTTGTCATATAGTTTTCAACCCTCCTGAACATTTCCTTGGTGATTCTTCCATCTTCCATGCGCATCATGTGCCCAAACCACCTCAGCCTTTTCCTCTCCATTTTAAAACACAAACTCTCCACTCCCTCTTCCTTCCTTATCTTCCTGATTCTCTTCCGCTCCATCTTCGATCATCATTCCCGCCATACTTCTAATAAACTTCATTTCTGCTGCTTCCAACTTCTTTTCGTCTTTCCAGTTCATTGTCCACGTCACCGCTCCATAAGTCAATATTGGCAGATAATAACTTTTATATATGATCATTTTCCCCTTCTTTGGAAAATCTTCATTCCAAATTAATTTCCCGACTTCTTGGGAAAAACGATCAGCCTTTACCACTCTCCGACTTATTTCCAATCCTATGTTATTTCCTTTGCTCATGATACTTCCCCGGTACGCAAAATCGTCCACTTCTTCCAAAACACAGTCTTCCAGTATAATGGTTTCTCTGGCTCTTAATCTTTTTTCTCTACTCAAAACCAAGACTTTACTCTTCTCTATGCTTATTCTCAATTCGAATTCCTCTGTTACCTTATGCCACTTATTCACTTCCTCTTGCAGCTCTTCTATACAGTCACCATATATTGATATATCATCAGCATATATAATCGTTTTAGACTCCATACCTTCTTTTCCCATCTCCACCTTCCTCAGCATGCCGTCTATAACCAATATGAAGAGGATTGGTGACAGAACACTACCTTGCCTCACACCACTTCTCACATTGAACCACTCGGACCTATCACCTCTCGTTTGCACACATGCCGTACAATCACGATACAAACTCTTCACTCGCACAATCAAGTCTTCACCTAAACCCTTTTCCCTCAAACTCTCCCACACTCTTTCTCTGGGGAGATGATCAAACGCCTTTTCTAGGTCAAGAAAAGCCATGTAAACCATTCTTCCCTCTTCCCAACTTGCATCTAGCATCTGCCTCATTGCAAATATCAAATCAATAGTGGATCTCCCTCTCCTGAAACCATACTGTTCTTCTCTTATCAATGGTTCAACGACTTTCCTTATCCTGCGTTATATTATTCTCTCATACAATTTTGCTGCCTGACTCATCAATGTGATTCCCCTATAGTTCCCACACATTTTTCAATCTCCTTTCTTGAATATCGTCATGATCACACCTCTCGTCCAATCCTCCGGTATCCTCTTTTGTAGCCATACTGCTTTCATCACCCGTAATATCCATTCACTAACCACTTGCCCTTTTGCTTTGACCATTTCTATTACAATCTCGTCTGCACCTGCTGTTTTTCCATTCTTCATCTTTCTTATAGCTTCATCCATCTCCATTTGAGTAATCATTTCCTCACCACTTTCCTCACCTTCTCTCATCTCTTTCTGTTCATCTATCATTGAATTTATCACACAGTTTCCATTCAACAGCTCCTTAAAATGCGCTTTCCACAATTTACTTATTTGCACAGGATCCCACATCAATTTTCCACTCATGTCATACATGGAAAATTGATGATAATTCAAAATATGTACACAAATTTGATTCCACTATTGTACATTGTTAGCCTGACCTTTGGCTCTTAGCTTCTTTCAAAATATGTACACAAATATGATTCCACTATTGTACATTGTTAGCCTGACCTTTGGCTCTTAGCTTCTTTCAAAATATGTACACAAATATGATTCCACTATTGTACATTGTTAGCCTGACCTTTGGCTCTTAGCTTCTTTCAAAATGTGTACACAGTTCTGATTCCACTATAATCATGTACATTGTTAGCCTGACCTTTGGCTCTTAGCTTCTTTCAAAATGTGTACACAAATTTGATTCCACTATAATCATGTACATTGTTAGCCTGACCTTTGGCTCTTAGCTTCTTTCAAAGTATGTACACAGTTTTGATTCCACTATAATCATGTACACTAAAGTAGCACAGTCGAAGTTCGCAAAAAAAGCACGCACGGATTTGGCTCAACCCTTCAATACCGTGAAAAAAATTGATGAAAAATATGTAAATAATTAGTAATGTAATGTATGTAGCCTAATGTATGTAATGTATGTAATTATGTATGTAGCCGGAGAATATGCTCGAGAGGATATTCTCCGAAAGAATATGCTTCCAGTTGTTCAAAGTATTTTCTTCTTAATAGAAAAACAAGCAAATAATGATGACCAGTTCATATGAAACGGGTTTCCTGTCACCATTACAAAGCTCAGATGGCTGTGAAGCACTCTAACCTAATAACTTTAGTGGCTTGCATTCCGTATATCTAATATATTCTACAAATTAATTTCTTTGTGAGGCTTGTGTTATTGAGATTAATCAAGAGAATGAAAAAAGACTTTCCCTGATAGAAAACAGTGATTTTTGTTATGAATCTGATGATATAGTTGAACTTTGAAAAATCATGTAACGGATAAATTGATAATACCGTTTCGTTGATCGAAAAATCAATTCAACATTCGAATGAAAAAGAATCGAGAAGATACAGTTTTGTATCAATTGTTCGGATGAAAAATGAAGGATAAAATACTATTGTGTCCACTCTGCAGCTTTACTGAATAGTTTTCCTAAATTTTAAATCATAGTTATTTTTGTTTTCCGTTTGTATCTCATTTTTAAAAAGTATAATGATGTTCATATTTCAGGTTATGCCAACAATGAATTATCAAAACTTGAACATAATAATATAATTTCACTTGTAATTACTTGGAAATAGCGTTGAATATTCGTTTTCATAGTATGCCCTCGGAATGCTCCAAAAGGAGAATATTCTCCAAAAACAAATGCTTGAGCATTTTACATCACCGTAAGTTAGTCAGGGTGACTCAGAAGAAGCTCAAAACAAGGTAGACAATGGAGCCCATACGGACATGAGAGGCGAGCCTTTTCGTTAGTAAAGAGAAGAGTGAGGCATTGGTTTTGAGAAGAGATGAGAATAAAAGTTGAAGATGACGGAAGATAATGCTGGATGGTGAGAAGTTAGTGGAGGTAATGGAATTCCTATATCTGGGTAATATGGCAGATGGGAAGATAGAACGAGAGTTGAATGAAAGGGTGCGCAAACCAGATAAGTTATCTATCATTTTTTTCATCTATATAGTTTCTGAAGCGAGCTGACTGAGCTACTGAAGGATTTTTGGGAGGCCTTAAAAACGATATTTTCTTTTGGGGGGATGAGTCCCTTGCCCATTCACAGTATTCTTTTCAACATTTTAACATTTTAATTTTTATTAGTACAAATTGATCAAAAAACATGATATTTGAACATTATCAAAGAGTTCAAGTCTCCTGGGAAACAACCGCTCTTTTTTTGTTATTAATACAATTATTTATTTATCAACATTTTCAATTGTTTAATTTTAATTTTTAATTTTTATATTTAATATCGATCGTTACTTAATAAATTGGTGATTTCACTCTGCATTAATTCGCTGTGCACCAATTTTGCTCTGTGCAAAATGCATCAATTTTGCTATGCATATTTTGCTATGCTCGATCATGTTATCTGATTACTAATGATGCTCGACGACCCCACCATGAGCTAGGACAGGTTATATGGGGGTATTTAATCACTTTCTATACGGCTATATACGTATCTGGGCGCAGCTCATTGGCTTAGCTTTACACTTAGCTTTGCGTGGAGTCTCTGTTGATGACTCGTTGGCTGAGTGGCTCAGGATGACGGGGTCGTCTGCCTGAGACTGACGAGTTCTCAGAAGCTGCGCTCATTCTCTTCCTTCCGTCCGAGACCATTCTAGTTCTGTCCGGGCGCCTGAAGAGCGTATACCGGAATAAAGTCGACTCGGTTGTGTGGCATGGGTTTGGGTATCAAACCTTACCTGAACCCTAGACAAATTCCATTGAAAAGTACCGCAAAGCTCATGTCACACAACCTTATTCCGGTATACGCTGTTCAGCGCCCCCCGTTGTCTCCTCGTGGTGTGATGGCTGACCCACACTTGTTGCTGTTTTGTTCCACCTTGGTCGACTAGGGGTAGAAGGTCTTACAGTTATTATCGCGTCATTAGCTATAGATTATTCTGCTATGCAATGCTAAATTAATTGAAGGAATCCATTTATTAGTTTTTTTCTGCGAATGGAGGAGGGACTGGAAATGACGACTGGTCGAAAATGAAATTTTGAACATTTTTCCAAATATTCTTTAAATATTTTTAATAATAATAATAATGATAAAATTTTTTAGGTTTTTGTAAAAGTTCTCTCACTTATCATCACTTCATCCATTCATAATCACCTGCTCATTCGTACCCCCGTATAACCTAGCTGTTGGTGGAACCGTTAAGCAAATAATAATCAATCAATCAATAATTTGTATCAGTACAAATTGATCAAAAAACATGATATTTGAACATTATCAAAGAGTTCAAGTCTCCTAGGAAACAACTGCTTTTTTTTGTTATTAATACAATAATTTATTCATTAACATTTTCAATTGTTCAATTTTAATTTTTAATTTTCATATTTAATATCGATCGTTACTTAATAAATTGGTGATTTTACTCTGCATTAATTCGCTGTGCACCAATTTTTCTCTGTGCAAAATGCATTCATTTTGCTATGCATATTTTGCTATGCTCGATCATGTTATCTGATTACTAATGATGCTCGACGACCCCACCATGAGCTAGGTTATATGGGGGTATTTAATCACTTCGGTTATAAGTGAAGGTTATACAAACCAGCTGAGATATTATTGTTAAAAATATATATATATATATATATATATATATATATATATATATATATATATATATATATATATATATATATATATATATATATATATATATATATATAAAGAAGAAATAAGTTGGGAAGAATAAGGAAGAAGTTGGAAGAAATATCTCAAGGCCAACAAAAATTTTGTTTCATCCATCCTGAGTTGGTTTTTCGTGGTTTCCCACAGTCCTCGAAGCAAATGCTTGGATGAAGTACTAATTGGCCACGACCATTAATTAGTAGAGCGATAGGCCTAATTATAACATTATAGGCCTATCACTAATTTAATTTTTACATTTTGTATAATGATCAATTTTACATCTGCTGTCAAGGGAAAGAAGTGATCATTGCCCAAGAGACTTAGTTCGAAGTGGAAGATATCAACATTCGTGTGTTTATACTGAAAGACTTTTATCTACGGCGAAAAATTATGGTCATATAGACAGTGCAGTCCTGGTTTTGAAGATCATTAGTTTTAAATAATCAAAATGGGGTGGTGAGATCGCCCTTGTGGTGCCCCGTCCAAACGATCCTATCTTTCATCCATAGCCTTAATTGGGGAACAATGATTTTGTATCAAGTGTCGATGTTATTAAAAAAAAAAAAAAAGATATCATTGTCTTGGTTTGACAAACAAATTGCAAAGGAGCCAACTTGATTCTTATCGACAACTCTCATGTTTACAGCAAACAGAGTATATCAGATTATTTTCAATATATTGTCAATATTTCTTTTCCAATTATTACCACTAATATTACTAATAATTGTATCAATAATAGTTTCTACTCACAACTTGGAAGATTCTCTGATTTCATTAGTTTCTTATACGATTGAAGGAGAGACTGGAAAAGACGACCGCTCAGAAATAACATTTTTACCATTTCCCAACGATTTCAAGTTTCCTAGGAAACAATCGTTCATGCCTTGTTATTATCACAATCATTTGTTCAATAATATTTCCATTTGTTTTTTTATGAATATGTTATCAATTGTTACCAAAATAATATGCACTGGCAATTATGCCATGTTTGATCATGCATAGATCAATGTTGATATGCTTCAATTTTGCTATGCATATTTTGCTATGCATATTTTGTTATGCTCGATCATGTCATCTGATTACTAATGATGCTTGACGACCCCACCATGAGCTAGGTTATATGGGGGTATTCATCAAACACGGTTATATGAGAAGATTATACGAATCTGCCTCAATCTCAATTGGTCTTAATTAGTCTTAAGAGTCCACGGCAGTCGATTTGGCGAAATATCAGTTTTTTGGTGATAACTTTTGAACGGTATGAGATATCAAAATTATAATAAGCGAGAAACACAGAAAATTATAATAACTTCAAGATGATATAAGATATAACTATTCAAGTCATGTCGCATAACTGTCAAGAGTCGACAGCTAAAAAATGTGTTTTTTTAGCTGTATACTCTTGACAGTCACGTGACATGGCTTTAATAGTTATATGTTATATCATCTTGAAGTTATTATAATTATCTGTGTTTCTCGCTTATTATAATTTTGATATCTCATACCGTTCAAAAGTTATCACCAAAAAACTGATTTTTCGCAAATTCGACTCCTGTGGACTCTTAATGAGTCTTAACTAGGCAAACGCGTTATGTGTTGCCGCGTTGATGGATGAACATATCAACTTATCTTTGGATTGGTTATTATATATATATATACACCTTGAGATTCAAACCATTACATCACTGCCATCTTATTTTCCGTTATTAATTTCCAAGGTCTGCTCTATCTCCGCCTAGCGGACAGACGGTAAACCGCCAAATGTGTGTATTGACGGTTCACCGTCTGTCCGCAAGGCGGAGATTAGGCAGACCTTGATTAATTTCTATGATAATAAAGAAGGCTTAGTTTTAATCGCTTACAATTAAGTGGTGTCACCTGTAGCTTGGATTTAATAGGTATCTTAATAGCTTTGAATGATTTATAAAAATTACATTATATATTTTTTTACATCAAAACGGCTGATCCTATTTGAGTGAAAGTTCGAAATAATGTTTATCATTATCAGATTAGAATTCCCTGAGAATTTGAATTCTCTCGGATGAAATATTTTTCCTGAATTTTTTTCTCTGGGTTACTCTTATGGGATTTTTGAAAACTTTGAAATGAGTTTTCTCGGAAAAGGTTCAACCGATCGCGCCTCAAAACTATACAGTATCGAATTAGATAATGATACTTGTGTGTGCCAAGTTTCATTTAATTTTGAATTCACGTCTAACCTGTGGAGCGTGAACAAAAAACAAAAAAGAAAAGTACTTTTTTTCGGGTATGGTGAAATTGAGTCTTCGCTTCGCTCATCCAATTACAATCCGGATAAAATGATGAAAAAAAATGAATACATATGGTAACTAAACTATACCGTAACTTAACAATATGATTGAACTAGGCAAAGGCGTTATGTGTTGCCGCGTTGATGGATGAGCTGGAACATATCGACTTATCTTTGGATTGGTTATTATGTATATATATATATACACCTTAAGATCCGAACCATCTTGTTCATCACTGCCATCTTGTTTTTCATTATTGATTTCTATGATCATAAAGAAGGCTTTGTTTTAATCGTTTACAGTTAAGAGGTGACACCTGTGGCTTGGATTTAATTGGTATCTTGATAGCTTTGAGTAATTCAAAAAAATCACATTATGTATCTTTTCACATCAAAACGACTGATCCGATTTGAGTGAAAGTTCGGAATAATGTGTATCATTATTATATTGAAATTCCCTGAGAATTTGAAATATCTCGGATGAAAATTATTTCATGAGTATTTTCCTCTGGGTTATTCTAATGAGATTTTTGAAAACTTTAGAATGAGTTTTCTCAGAAGTGGTTGAACCGATTGCGCCTCAAAACTGTACAGTATCGAATTAGATAATGACACTTGTGTATGTTAAGTTTCAACTGATTTTGAATGTTCGTTTGACCTGTGGAGCGCGAACAAAAAAACAAAACAAAAAACAGTCACTTTTTTTCGGGTATGATGAAACTTCGCTTCGCTCATCCAATAATTTCTATGAAGTGAGCAGTGTTGCACTACACTAGGCAAACGCGTTATGTGTTTCCGCGTTGATGGATGAGCTGGAACATATCAACTTATCTTTGGATTGGTTATTATATATATATATAGGCTATATATATATATATATATATATATATATATATATATATATATATATATATATATGTATATATATATATATATATATATATATATATATATATATATATATATATATATGTATATATATATATATATATACACCTTGAGATCCAAACCATTATATCACTGCCATCTTATTTTCCATTATTAATTGATATGATAATAAAGAAGGCTTTGTTTTAATCGCTTACAATCAAGTGGTGACACTTGTTGCTTGGATTCAATAGGTATCTTAATAGCTTTGAATAATTAATACAAATTACATTATATATTTTTTTACATCGAAACGGCTGATCCGATTTAAGTGAAAGTTCGGAATAATGTGTATCATTATCAGATTTAAATTTCCTGAGAATTTGAATCCTTCGGATGAAATATTTTTTACGAACTTTTCCTTCTGGGTTATTCTTATGGGATTTTTGAAAACTTTGAAATGAGTTTTCTCAAAAGTGGTTTGACCGATTGTGCCTTAAAACTATACAGTATCGAATTAGATAAGGACACTTGTGTATGTCAAGTTTCAACTGATTTTGGATTTTTGTTTGACCTGTGCAGCGCGAACAAAAAAAAACAAAAAAAAAGTTTTTTTTTCGGGTATGGTGAATTTGAGTCTTCGCTTCGCTCATCCAATCAAATTCTACTCTTTGATGGATCTATCCATCAGAGAATTCTATCCTATATTCGATTTAGCTGCCCTCTGGCGAATTGTGAATATATGGTCAATTTTACCGTATCAATATGGCTTATTCGATATACGATATCCACGATGCTCAATGGCTTAGCATAGCTTGTTTATGACGGATCACTGATATCGTACATCTTTTTTCCAGGTGCGACCGGATGTCATGACATTAGTCACGTGACATTTGGCTATGACGTCATCACGAGGTGCTCGCTCAATGTGGGAGAAATCAACGACTGCGACGCGTTACGGTAAGCTGCGTCAAGTTCTAATGACGCGTCATAATAACTTACGCCGTCGTTAAGAGAAGGCTAGTTTGTGATGTAACTTAATGATATAACTTGGTGCATGCAAGATGCTTATACAAATAGAGAAATTTATACCTTCACTATTTTTTCTATTTTCACTAATAATTTTTATTGAATAAAAACGTATATCAACTTCAATATAATTGTATGCTCTTCATTTATTGACATTCCGTTTTTGTGAATTCTATACTAGTTCCAAGATGATACGTCAGTGAATCCCATCACATTCTTGGTACGCATAGACACATATCACCTTAAAACTGATTGAATTCACAAAAATAGTATGTCAAATTGATTAAAGAGCACGAAATTACCTGGAGTTGATATACTTTTTCATCCAGAGACACTGGTTTGTGAGAATAGGGATAAAATAGTAGAGATTGAATTTTTCTATTTGTATAAGCAGGGTGAGGTCAAATTACGATCTCGCCAATGTGAAGTATAGTGAGCTGTTTTTTATTGGTGAGATAGAGACGCCAACAGATTTGAGTAAGATGTTTAGAGTGAGTTGTTGAATTCAGACTTCAACAACTGAGCAGTTATCAGTTTAATATTGTATATCGTTTAGTTTAGTAAACTGAATTGAAATCTTGGTCGAAATTTCAACTAACTTCGAACCCACCAACTAATGGGTTCTCTGGTTGTCACTCGGCGACAGTTCTAATCGCTAAACGATACGAAAAGTTTGGAATCGATCTCCGATATTTGTAGAACAAATTTATACTTATTTTGAAGATTCATCTTTGTGGAAAATGTAAACTAGCTTTCATTCAAATTTGAACGTTTTGATCAAATTTACCTCTTCGACTTTCCTTTTGAATTCCACTCTTTCGAGAGTTGACTTTTTCTTCGACTTTGAACTTTTTTAGATTAATCTTAAATTTTTCTCCAATTTTCACAAAGTTTTCAATTCTCGATCTTTTTTTCAACTTTTGAAAATGATTTGAAAAAGTTTTCAATTTTATTGTATTCAAAATTCAAACTACTCGAAAAATTCGAACATTTTTCAAAGTAATCATTTATTCACCATGACGGCTTTTACACAGTGGAATACACTGCATGTTTACTGATAGTGAATATACGTTCTACTCATATTACTCATGAAATGTTGTACTCATGCATTATTGAAGTGCACAACTTTCCACTTTCGCGTTTGTGTTGTTTACTCTTGTATACGTGCTCACAGGGCATATCACATTACGGGTCAGCATGGAAGTCATATATATCAAATCAGAATATAACTATATGTTGTTTGATACCTTCTGTGTTCACCTTCATTTCATATTTCGGATTCCATAAATTCCACAGAAAAAAAACATTCTGAAAAAATGTTTTCTAATGATCGAGTTGATGCGAGAGAATAATATGCGTGTTACTAAATTACCCTGTAGAATGGTAACTTCAGAGAAAAGTTCAGAAATAAAAATGAAATCGATAGTAATTTTCTCAAGAAATTGAGTAATCAATTATATACGTATACGTTACTTATCGCTACGTTTATCAATTAAACCGAAAATAAAATCTCCTATAGTTTGTTCACATTCGTATTCGATTGTATAAACATTCCTTATAAGCCAATATGTATAACAAAGCCCACAGTGACTGCAATAATGGATCTGATCTTGGTTTGAACGTTGGTTGCACGTAGAAATACCCGGCACCTCCACCATAATGTTGAAAAACGCCGTACTCGTGTTTTTGATTGAAAAAAGTGCCCAAAACGTGTCATGATTAAATACGCAATCTATGAGTTGATCGATTTTGAGACATTTCATTCATATTTTATTCGCTGACTCACTAATCATGTAGGGTTCGTCAAATTGATTTTTCTCGTGATTGGATCAACCGATTTCCCCAAAAAAATACGATTCACAGTTTCATTCTACTGAGGGTAACGGAATTTCTGAAATATATCACAGGTTTTCCAGCATTTAAAATTGATACCACTTGTCTCCGTACATATAAGTATTATCTACCTCCCTCTGTTCGATTCCCGTTCTAGTTCTGCTAGAAGAATAGCATCACTCGGAAATAAGGCCACAACAAAAAGAAAATAATACGTAGCATCAGCTATATTGCATTTACTTGTAACTGCATTTTCTCATTCAATCTTCTTTCTACTTTCGCTCGTTGAATCGAGTTGGAATGAACGAAAAGCAATTCAATAAAAGCAATTCTTGCAAACGTAATCGCCGGCAAGATTCGATTAGTTTAATATTGTATTTCTATTGTATGTCCCAGACTCGATCCCTTTCCTCTTCTCATCTCACCTCTATTGTATGCTTTGCAAGTAAGTATAAAAAGAGCTTATATACCGACTATAATTGTGTCCACCATTTTTTTTCAATATAAGTGAATGGAAAAGATCAAGTGAATTGAGCCTGTGCTTATAAGACTCGTCGTAGGCTTATATCATCATATATATATATATATATATATATATATATATATATATATATATATATATATATATATATATATATATATATATATATATATACGACCAGACATATACCTGGATATATACCAGACGAGTTTAAAGAAATGAAAAGTTTGAGTAATTTTAGGTCCAGTGTTAAGAACTTTCTTCTTGAAAAATGTTTTTATTCTACTGACGAATACTTATGTATTAATTATTGAGCATTAATTCCAATTGTTGACGATTATCATTCTGTAATTGTACAGTCTTCCGACAATAAAAAAATATTATTATTATTATTATTATATATATATATATATATATATATATATATATATATATATATATATATATGTATATATATATATATATATATATATATATATATATATA
Organism: Brachyptera risi; assembly: GCA_964007535.1. Taxonomy (NCBI): domain Eukaryota; kingdom Metazoa; phylum Arthropoda; class Insecta; order Plecoptera; family Taeniopterygidae; genus Brachyptera; species Brachyptera risi. The sequence continues at coordinate 19,335,692 of OZ023328.1, forward strand.
TATATATATATATATATATATATATATATATATACATATATATGTATATATATATATATATATATATATATATATATATATATATATATATATATATATATATATACCGAGACGCGTGGCCGAGTAGTAAAACACTGAACAGTCATTCGAGAGACCGGGGTTCGATTCCCGCCATGGTCGACCATCCTGAGGGGTTTTTCGTGGTTTCCTCTGTCGTTCAGGTTGATACTGGAATGGTTCCTCAACAACAGGTCACGACCGACTCCTTCCCACCATCCAAAACATTAATAAAATAACTTTTCATCTCATCATCCCACCATCTCATCAATCATCCACCGACGCCAATAGATCGTAGCCATCAGTATAGTGCGTCGTTAAAATCTAATATAAAATATATATATTTATATATCGAGAATTTCGTTCGTACTGAACGTCGGCAATCCTGAAAATAAACTGATCGATTTGTTTTATTATGGACATCACCCCAACGTAAAAATTATATTCAAGCAGTTAGTTTGCAGGACGGTTATGAGGAATGATTAAATCAGTTATGACAGAAATATTGTAGAAAATTTTAATTCGTTCATTCTCAAGAACAGGCTCTGGTTGATAGTCATAATACCTAGACTGAGATGTAAGAAGACCGTGAGCTCTGGGCTTTATCTACTGGAGGGTTATTCTGTTCTTTTCGCGTCCAATTCGTACGCATACGAATCAGTTTCCCTTGTCATCCAAAGCAATTCGTCAATATGGTATTTCTGGCTGTGAAATATAGGGTATAGGGCTTAGTTCATATATCTACTAGACCCAAGTCTAGTTATTTATTGTTATGTACAAGCATTGAGTTGGAATGGTAACCTAAGCCTATAACCTTTAAATATTGAATCAATTGTGAAAAATCATCAAATTTAATCTGTAAGTTGCTAGACATATGCTTGCCTAATTCCAATTATTAAAAAATACTACTAAATGGAACGTAAATCCCTTTCTTACCTCAAAATCGAAAAATTTAATCTAAGTAGGTCAAAAATGTCACCTGTCAATCTCACGCTTTTGACAACCTCCCAAAGACACAGCTGAGTCGTCTGATTCGTGCTGCTAGCGTCGATAAAAGGAACAGAATATGAAATGTCTAAAAACGAAACTAATGAACTGTCTTTTGATTCGTTTTTCACGAATTGGCTTAACAGAATAACCCTCTGATGTAAAATCTTGCCAGATAGATTGTGTCTGTGTAGATATTCAGTATTGACAATACTCGAACAGCCCGAAGTAATATGTTGAATGGTCTCTGGCTTCGTATGACATAATCTGCATAAGTCATTATCAATGGTCAATTTCTGAATGTATTTTAGATGATTTTTAGTTGATATAACTTCGTCTTGTATATCAATAATGAAACCTTCAGTTTCACTATACAAGCTTCCTTCTTGCAGTCACTTCATTGAAGATAACTTATCAGCCATACCTAAATTTTTCGTAAATCTTCCGTGTAGCGATTTCGCCCTCCACGTTGAAATGAAATATTTCACCTCTATTTGCTTACTTACACATTCTTTGTTATACAAATCTAGAGGCGAAAGATTCAGGTCCAACTGGACGGTGGCATCATGAAGTGGGGATTCTTGTTGTTTCCTATAGAAATAATTTCTTGATGATAAAATCTGTTTTCCATGTAACTGCTGAAGATTTATCAACCCTCTTCCGCCTTCTACTCTTGGAAGGTACATCCTATAATAATAATTATTATTATTATTACTGATAAAACATTTTCTGCATTAATTATTTCATCAGCACCTCTAAAATAAATTGTGTTTTGTGCCGTATTAATTTGAATAGTAATTTTGGAGTGAATTTCAAAACGTTTTTGACTGTGAATTAATGATTCAAAATGAATAATAGAGTTGGCTTTTCAACCATAACTGAACAACGTAACAATTGTTTGACTGTCCTTCCTGTCGTAAGCTGTCACACATTGAAACACCTTCCCCTCCCATCCAAGACGTAATTGTAGCGCGACTCTTTTGTACTGATATCAACTTTGTCAACATCAAGCATATAGTCAAACAAACAAGACACATGAAACAAGTAGCAATAAACGATGAGCCTGAACCTGGCGGCAACGTGTGCGACTATTGGCATACGTGACGTAACGAAACCATTGCGCAATCGAAACGTACACAATTTTCTAACTCGTTCAAATAATATGTTCATTGTTTTTATCTACGTTTTCAGCCTTCCATAGATGCTTGAATAAATACGCACACTTTCAGGTTTTGTTCTAGTTTTCATTCATTCATTTATTCATTTATTCATAACATCTTCTGCCAGTAGATTTACAATATTCTTTTTACAGGTGTAAATAGTTTCATATTGAAATATTTGGCACATCAGGTACATACAGTACACTTCACATCATACGATGCACGTACCGGTAATTGATTTTGTAGTAATTTTATTCTTGAAATCCATGATGCATCGCTTTGCCGTTGGATCGTGCGTAAGAGCTTCATATATCTTATGAGCTCTTACTATATTTTAATTAATAAACGGTTAGAGAGAAGTTTTAACCCTTGAAAATGAGATTTTAATGTCAATCGCTTATTAAAATGTAAGGTGATGCTTAGTAATGCTCGCTACGTCATGAAAATGAAGTGTTTAAAGGGCATCACAACATGCACTAAAATTTGCCGGTCTAGGTGGAGAGAATTTTTTTGTACCGACTTGCGGTGAAAATTGATTTTTTTATAGGCGTGTACAACTAACTAGGAAAACGCGGGATGCGCGTTGTGAGATGAGCTTAGAAGTATGGAAATGTAGAATGAAAAATATTTCGTCAGCTCAATCCACATTTACGGACCTTGAATTATTTCAAACGTTTAAAAACCTTACCTGTAACTAGTTGATATTTATAGTGCTGCAACCTGTCGCATAAATACTTTGCAAAACCAATTGATCCACATATTCAATAAAATGTACACTTTTATTGCGTTTTCTTTGTTATTTCTCATCCGATTCTTGCAAAAATCTCTGAAAAGGTGTATGGTATTGTATTCCCTGAGAATTTGAGAGCTTCTGAAGAATTCTTGCTTTACAAGTATTTTTCCTCCGGGTTACTCTTATGAGGATTTCTCAAACTTTTCGAACTTTTTCCGGAAAAACCTTCAGACCGATTCTTCTGAAAAACAATCCCAGCTTATTCTAGCATGAGAGAAGTGTGTAGAAAAAGTTTCGAGACGATAAGTATTTTTTCCTGACATGTATGCCGCGTACAGAATTACAAACAAAAAAAAAACCAAGCCCATTTTTCCGGCATGTGAAATGGAATCTTCGCCACGCTCATCTAATTATGATGTAGGCCCTACTGTGAATTGGAAATGCCAGTTCTTTCTCAAGTTGTCACGTACTTAACTGAACCAGCACATGGTTCATATAGTCTTGACTATTGATTATTTCCAATTTGGAATAATTATGTTATTTGAACTTATTCCTAGTATACCAATCAAAAATATTCCGTTCTCACCACAATTGACGACTAGTGACCCGTCCACAAACGTCACAAAACAAAACATCCAATAAAATGGGCTGTTTGTTATGTGGGAAAATTGGCATTGCGTATCTCTAAATGCCCACATGAAGTACAGATCAAGGTGGCCTGCCGATAAGCCACGCCTATCAATAGTGGTCATTTGATAGGAAGAAAAACTTTCTGCCTGCAGCAGCAAATGTTAGTGTTGTGATTACCTTTAATAATAATGTTTGAACATAAAATGTAGAATATATATTCTCTTTTCAGATCTCTTGTACAAGATCTTCAGGACAGTTTGGTAACCGGACAGTACTTGTCTAATGGCGGTTCTTATTTACGACCACTTGATCTGTCAGACAATCTGGAGAACATCTCAGCGAACCTGTCTGGGAACCTGTCAGGGAACCTATCTGGGAACGTGTCTGGGAACCTGTCTGGAAACCTATCTGGGAACGTGTCTGGGAACGTTTCTAGAAACCTATCTGGAAACTTGCCTAAGAACCTGTCGGGGACCCTGGTACCTATTCTCCGGTAAGTTCATCACTACAAGTACTAACTTTGTCGTGTCATATGGCATATGATGACCTCGAGCATAGTTCCAACGCTGTGATATGTTGATGGTGAAAATATCATTGTTCTTGGAAGTTGATTTATTGAATTAGATATAATTGACACAATAATTCGATTTTCATTCAAACGTGTTTCTCAAGTTGTTTGTTGATGCGTTTAGTTGCCAAAATCGAAATGCTTCAATGAACTGCCTTCTTTCCAGGGAGCTTTGATTATTCAATAATCCGTTGGATATGTCAATTGTCAACTCTTTGGCTACCTGCGCTATTTTATTTCAACAGTCGAATAACCTAACGGATTTTTTAAGAACGCTTGACATTCAGGACCCAATTCTACATTCATTATAATATTTCATGAAATTACTCAAGTTCTAGTAGATTTCATAATATTATGTACCAAAGCATTTTCTGTTCTTTCTGTTTCTTTTAAAACGCAATTCCAAGAAATTATGTAAACTGAGTTATTCATTCAAGTTTTAATATACCGGTAGATTGAATTTGTTTCGAGGTTTTTTTGTAATAATCAGACTCTGTTAGATGTGAATTACAAATCATCTTCTTTATCTTCGTTCTCTATTGCTCGCTCTCTCTCTCTCTCTCTCTCTCTCTCTCTCTCTCTCTCTCTCTCTCTCTCTCTCTCTCTCTCTCTCTCTCTCTCTCTCTCTCTCTCTCTCTCTCTCTCTCTCTCTCTCTCTCTGTCTCTCAAAACAGTTACGTTGTGAAATAATGTGTCAAATGGATCGCATTTCAACGCATTGTTCTCCGTCGCTCGTGCCGGTAATTAGATCCTATAGTGCTCATCCATTAACGCGCCATGACACTATCTCATTTAATAGTCGAATAACGCGAGCATGAGGTTTTTTCAACTCTTTTCATAGTATGGTGTGGATTTATTCTGAAAGACGCTATAAGATGGCTCATGTCTATAGCACCGTGGTTTTTCATTGTAGTTTATATGAACCAGTATTAGGGCTAATCTGGTTTACTGAACAATGAAGTCCTCTTTATGATCTTTCGTCATGATGGGTCGTAGGAAGAGAGTCTCGTTTGTAACATTTTCACACCAAAGTTTTAGTTTCATGATAATATGTATTGTATATATATTTATATATATATATATATACTGTATATATATATATATATATATATATATATATATGTATATATATATATATATATATATATATATATATATATATATATATATATATATATATATATATATACATATATATATATATATATATATATATATATATATATATATATATATATATATATATATATATATATATATATGCTGAAATAAGCGTAACTCTGACCTAAAGATGAGCTTTCTTCAAGTTTATGAAGAGACAAAAAGTTAATCAGATCAAACTAATAACAGTTCAGGGGCACATGTAAAATTTGAAATTCTTCTTTCCATGTCGTTAGCTCATAATTGTTGGCATGGTCATACCGCTATGTGGAAGGAAATCGTCTCCGAATAGTGCTTTGATTCTCACTAGGAAGAACATTCCATAATGTGTAGTACAAGCTCGCTCATTCTCAACAATCACGAAATTCGAACTATACCACAAATATATTTCTTCCGTCTTTTTCATATTCAATTCTCTTTCCACAGTTACATAATTATAATTATTCCAAGATTAAATTTATTATGGTTTGGTTATGGTTTAATTTGATTATGGTTATCACCAAACCCACATTTTATGTAATTGAATTCATATATTGATCTGAACCTTCACTTCAGTATACACCCACAGTCAGCCCACCTCTGGTGATTTCGAGGGATTGTGAGAGACGTATAATTTGTGTATTATCGTTAATTCTTCCTTTCTCTTTTTTGTCAATATAATTTTTCATTTGATCAATATGTGTGCATAATTCATGTAAGATAACACCAATGAATAACTTGAACGTGAAATCAGTATGTTATATATGTAAAACATGAAACGTAGATTGAATTATTTGAAGACAAACATTCTGATTGGTTGTCCAGCTACTATACGACACCCTATATAAATAACGTACGTATGCACTTCCTTGAAAACTATCAAATGTGACAACACTATTCTATTTGTTACCAGAGTGTACTATAGAAAGTATCCCCCGGATACATGAACTTTTCAAATTATACCATAGCCACTAGATGACCAGTTTTCACATAGTTTCTTCCACTGCCCTCGTTACGAGAGGTCCCACTGAAACCTTCATCATCGTCCTGTAACAGTCCCTGTGCAGGCCGGTTGCTATGACAACGCGACGTGTAGGGTCACGTGTATGCAAAGTGGCCAAATGCACGAGTAGCTCACAGTATATAGTCTGAACCAACTTCATAAGCATTAGTCCTTGATGGGTTGTCGAATAGCACCCCATAGGATAATGTGGTATATACTATGGTAGATATACGAGCTTATAAAGTCCAACGGGGAAAACCAACACCCTTTGACAATTACAAACTTGCGTCGTCAGTTTGCCGCGCGGTTTTATCATGGATTGAAACAGCGTGTATATCAATTTGTTTCATTTAACCAGTTCAGATGAAAGTATATAATTGTTACAGTGTCCAGTGATGAATATCCTCGACGTTGATAACCCGTAAATCTTACCATTCAGTTCAACATACATCACAGTCCAACATTAACCCCAGACCGGGCTACGACTATTATTTTATTTTATTTTCTATATTGGTTTTAACGACGCACTGTACTGATGACTACGATCTATTGGCGTCGGTGAATAATATATGAGATGGTGGGAGGATGAGATGAAAGGTTATATTTTATTTGGTATCTTTGGATTGTGAGAAGGAGTCGTTTGTGGCCTGTTTTTTAAGGAACCATCCCAGTATCGATCTGAACGACAGAGGAAACCACGAAAAACACCTGTCAGGATGGTCGATCATGGCAAGAATCGAACCCCAGTCTCCTGAATGGTGGTTCAATGTGTTAACCACTCGACCATACGTCTCCGTACGACGACTATTCTATTTTCTGACGTGCAGTGTTCGTGAAACTAACATGGATTGTGAGGACCATCTCCTTCCGTTTGTTTTTTCTCATTTTTTTCTCGTTTGATTTAAGCCTGATTCACAATTATAAAATATGGAATAGTGATTATGAAATAGTAATAGAGTTATAGTTCATTACTGGTTCACAATTGAAATAGTGATTATGGAATATGGAATATGGTATTAGTGTGCGAAATGGATGATGGCGTTTCCATGTAACCGTTCACAATAAGAAACTGGTTATAGTGATTAGGTCATAAGTCATAAGAAATGAAAAAAATCAATTTCTTATTACTTATTCCTCATAACCTTCATGACAAGCCAAATTCTGACCAATCAGATGATGTTACTACTGCGTATAGTCAAGTGACTTACCGTTATGTATTGCGGGTATTTTATTTTTCTCTGAGACTCAAATCAGACATTCTCAAGGAATAAATGTCAAAATTACTTTTGACAGTTGCTGCAAGGCTTAATATATTATTTTAAAAGAATAATAGAATGATAATAGAATAATCTGGAAGGCCTTGGTTGTTGCCATTGCCACTGAAATTCGAACCGTTCAAGGCAAAATAGTGATTTAGGTTGGCGGTGCTGAACCAGTGAAATAAGAGGCTATTGTGGCCCACCTATGTCACCATACACTATAACACTATTGCTATTTCATAATCAATATTCCATATTTCAATTGTAAATCAGGCTTCTTTTCGGCTTTTTTACGTTTCTTATGACCTTACCTAATCACTATAAAACCTGTTACTTATTGTGAACGGTTACATTGAAACCCCATCATCCATTTCGCTTATACACTATAACACTATTGCTATTTCGTTATCACTACTCCATATTTCAATTGTGAATCAGGCTATAACTGCATGATTCACGACCCTGCATCTTTTATTTCCACCTCGGAATTTCACCCGCTGAACCCCAAGGACCGAGCGAAATGTAGATAGTGAACTATCGGCTATTGCACTTGCAGTACTGTTTTTAGTTACATACACATAAATCTTGAGTTACGGGGATTAAAATACACGTGATAGATGTGAATATACGGGGCTAGACATGGCAGACTACATCCAGGAGACGTCGATTTCAACCGAGTTGTACAAATAAGTTGAGCAAAAATAATATCAATTACGGGTTATTGTCAAATACCGGAGCAGATATATAGGTATTTTTTCACTTTGTAACGAAAAGTTGATTATTATTTGAAAATGCATGGAATAATTCATCGAGTAATAAAACATCGCTGATTCAATTTCCTGAGAAGAAATTACTTTCAGCTCAATTATCTCCATCAACAATTGATGGTCTCATAAATCGTCGAATGTTTTTGCTCCAACACCCTGGGTCATATAAAAGTAATTGTTGGCTCGCTTCAATATCACTAGGAAAACGCGTTATATGTTTCCGCGTTTATTATAGATGAGCTAGAGCAAATCAATGTTTCTTCAGTTAGTCATATCCAACCTGAGATCCAAACAATTACGTCACTGCCCTCCTGTTTCATTCATTGACAATTCTAATTAATTTCTCTAATAATAAAAAAGGTTTCATTTCAATCCTTCTTTATTAATTGGTGACACTTGTTGCTTGAATATAATTGCGGGTATCTTAATAGCTGTAAGTGATTTATGATAATTACATTAAAGATTTTGTTACATCAACACGGCTGATCGGATTTGAGTGAAAGTTCGGAATAGTGTGTATAGTTATTATATTGAAATTCCGTAACAATTTGAATTTTTCGAAGGAAATATTGTTTACCGAATTTTCTCTTCTGGATTATTCTTATGAGATTTTTAAAAACTTTGGAATGAATTTTCTCAAAAGTAATGCAACCGATTGCGCCTCAAAACTATACATTATCGATTTAGATGAGTACACTTTTTTATACCAAGTTTCAACTGAATTTGCGTTCTCATTTAACCTGTGGACCGCGAGCAAAAAAAACAGAAGAAAAAACATGTGGGCCCACTTATTTTCGACTGTGGTGAAATCGAGTCTTCGCTTCACTCATCCAATCATGTCCATACATTTCTTTATATACTATAGACCAACTAACATAGCCCAATTCACAGGTCTGACGAGGTTCAGCTCAACGTCAGCGACTTGAGTGACAAAATGGCCGCTGAGGTTCAAGACAGTAACGCCATCGACAACAGCGACAAAATGGCGACTATTTGTGACGCCATACCCACGTCACGTGTCACCCAGGTGTTGTATACGACAGTTGTGAACTCGATTGGTCACCAAGTGCACCGTATCGTAGGAGCAAAAACCAGGTAAAGAATATTGGTATTTATCCTTTATCAGAGATCCTTCATTATATTATTTATACCATTTTCATAATTCAATGCGCAGACGCTTACTGCCAGCTATACTGCCTTCTAGCACCCAAAATCGGAGAAATTGCATTCTGAGTATTTTAGTAATGTTTAAAAAGTATGTCTACCTATCCACAAAATTACAGGCAAAACATCAAGCTATAGGCCTATAACTTGCATCGCCTCTCATTTTACTCACTTGACAGTGTGTAAATATCTTGGAAAATGATAAACATATCAATGTTGTACCTGCTATCATATTATATTATAAGTAGATACGTTCACTGACGCACAACAAAAATCATTCGTGCTGCGTAGCATTGGCAGCATAGGACTTTCAAACGCGGGTACTAAGATCTCGCTATATATTTCAAACGTCGCCGCTAGATGACTCTTTCATTTCTAGAAGGGTCTATAATGTATATCAAGATGGAAAATTCGTTGTTTTTTTAGATGAAGACGCATTAATTGGGTAGGCGTACTGAAGAAAATCCACAAATATGTAGTCGTAAATTAATTTGGCGCCAAATACACAACAGTTTCAGTTACACAACTTCCAGCGGCCTTCAATTTGTTATTCAATGGCTGCCATGTTGATGGAATAGTCTTCCATTTTAGCTTTGACAGCTGTAGGCCATTATTTTATTTGAAAGTATTTGATTTTGTGACTTGAGGTGAGAGCTGTGACATGGTACGCAGCTAAGCAACAGCTACGATTTAGTTACGACTTACTCACCTCTCTTCATTATCTTTGTAGATGATGATGAAGATCATCTTTCACATCATCTCTTCATCTCTCTTCATCATCATCACAACATTATACTCAACAATGAGCATAATCGATAATAACTTCAGTTGAATTTTGCAATGAGCCTAAATCGTTGTTATCATGTTTCACCTTTTGTATCCAATGATTCCATCAGCAGTTGAAACATTGAATGAAAAAAGATCGAATATTATTTTACAACTTTTTCAACGTGCCGATGTTCGTGTCCACTCGTATGATGAGAAGCGATTCAAGGCAGTCGATTTAATGAAATGTTGGGTAATATACTTGTGAAGTGTGTATAAGAGCCCACAAAATTCCAATTTTGTAGAAACCCATGATCTTTTTAACTCCTTACCGTGCCTACACAAAATAATATCCTATATAACTCTATTCAAAGATCGTCAAAAGTCGTGAACCTTCATCTCATCATTCTATCTATCATTTTATTCATCGAATGATTGGTGAGATGACGGACGCGTTAAATAAAAACCGTTGCTATAATTGGTCAACACAATATATAAATTAATATATTAAATATGTAATATGTGTAAGTTTCAGTTTGCAGGCCTGGTATTAAGAAGCATGTGTTTCTCTTACACCAAATACAGGGTTTGTACTATTTTTCTGAGCTCGAAAAAAATTGAAATGACATCAAAAGTCAAGAAAAATCTGATAGTAAGTGAAAGTTTTTATTTTAGAGATCCTGAAAATGTTGGTGAATATAAAAAAATCGTATCATAGTTGTAAAGGAGTATCAGCCAGACGACCCTATTCAGATCCAATCATATTACCTCATTGAAAAATTGAAAACAGCCATTTTCAATTTCAATTTCAATTGTCCTTGAACTCTATTCATTCCATTCATGAAAATAATACCTTTGGATACTAACAATATGAAGAAATGTTTCCGAGGACAAGTAAATGTGAAGGGTGTAAAATTGGCTAGATTCACATTTTGACGTTATTGAATCTAAAAAAATGCGCAATATCACCCAAAAGCTAGGGCTTCATTCCTGTATATTATGGCTGTCGACAAGTAATCTCTCAACCTAACTGAGGTTGATACTCGACCTATCACAACTTTATTTGCATATCCATAAATATATGGAAGATTGAAATGTAATTGTATTTTATATTTGATAAAACTACTCTTCCAAAATACTACTACAGGCCTACGTGAATTTTACTCTCTTACATATTCTTGAATAGTTCATCAAAGATACAACAGTCCGGTCAAGACTAAAGTGATCACTTATACAGTCACAACATGCACAGGAAATGAGGCTACTGGACTTTATTTTTATGGATCGTTTTTTTTTTACAACCCTAACGCAATATTGGAATGTTGATATAAATAATTCAGAAGTCATAATCAGAGCCTTGACATTTTGCTGAATCAACTCCTCTGCCATTCAAATAGGCCCCTATTACATGCAAATAGGTGCATGGGCTTCCCGACTTTCTGTGTTGACCTCTTGTGTGTACAAAGGAGGGCATTATAGATGAGCGTAGCGAAGACTTCCATTCCATATATCGAAAATAATTGGGCTTCGTTTTAATGTTTTTTTATTGGTGTTATACACCAGAATAGGTTGGAATCGTTTTCAAAAAATTTGTTGGATGGTTTTCTCGAAAAACATTTAGAAAGTTTGGAAAATCCCAATGATAATAACCCGGAAGGAAAATGGATGAAAAAAATTCTTCAAAAGCTCTAAAATAATTATTGGATATGAAAACAACTATCACACACATTTTTTGTGATTCTTACAAAAATCGGATGAGAAATGACGAAGAAAAGTCATTTATGATGTAACTTTTCCGAATAGATCAAAGCTATCAACAAAACAATTAAATCTGAGCAACAAGTGTCACCAATTGCTTCAGACCGATTAAAATGAGTGATACATAAAACAGGAAGGCAGTGACACTCCAAGGTCTGATAGATGTGGATTCAAAAATTCAACTGACAATAGTTTTCATTCTAGATTTCCATTCTCATCTCACAACGCATTTCCCGTGTTTTTCTACGTGGTATAGACATACCGTGACCTCTTATGCACACACGGTACATATAGAGTCGTTGTAAAAAGTGTGTAATACGTTATGTCTGTATGTATACGTGTCGGGCTGATCCCGAGGGATCCATAATCTTGTTCCAGAAAGTCAAGCTAATACTGATTACATTAAATTCCATCGCAAATCCAGACATTTACTTTTAGTCTGCCAGAACACATCAGTATTCAGCGTACGTCTGTAATGCGGCTTGATCACATTACATATAGTCTGGGGTGGGAGCAGTTTTATAGATGTAATATTTTTCACATAATATAATATCATAAATTATTCTTCTAGCAATATATTATTAGGTATTGTATCCATGCCGACTGTTTGTTGTATAGTACGAGAAAGGGAGTAAAGAATAATGAGTAATGGCCCTCAACTTTATTCTTTGTTAGACAGAAGAATTGTACTTGTTTTTTTCCGTCCTATGTTCCACTCGTACAATTTAATGATCACCGATCAGAAAACTCAGCGTTAGTTGTAAGATGAGCGAGATTTTATATGAAACGTGAAGGAAAGCTATAGATTCTATAGGGTATTCTCAACTGACGTCACCCATTGTTGAAAGAGAGAGACAACAATGTGCACCAGTTGGAATTGATCAATCAGAATGTTTGATAGTCCACCAGTTCGCTATATTGCTATAGTAACGATTGTTTGTCGTTTGGTACGTGCGAACACCCTATTGAACTCACTGCCTTCCCGAATTATCAATTGACTACTTGCAGTCTCCGACTCCTTGACGTCACAAATCATCATACCGTCCAATCAACAGGGCTGTGAGAACTGCAGTGAAATTCGAATACCCAGTCGGAGTATCTTGAAATGATCACAAATGATATAGATTCAACTGGCCTACTGGTGAAGCCACGCCTTTTTCGAGTCGTCAATTGATTTTTCAACCGTTTTATGTACCTAGTGAACATATTGGTTTATTTGTTGATCTCCTTGATAGCTTCCTTAATATCTTGTATTTTTAATTTTTCGTATTTGTTTTATGTTAAAAAAATACGACATAATTTGTATCTTCAATTCGGTAGAAATGTCAATTTATCGGGAGTCTCATTTTTTCGATTTTCCCTCCTGGGTTATTCTTATGGGGTTTTTCGAAACTATAGAATTATTTTTCTCATTAGTGGTTCCACCAATTGCGTCTCAAAACAATACACTATCGAGTTAGATTATGACATATTATGTGCTTGCCAATTTCCGACAGAAAATCTTTCGATTGACCTGTGGAACGCGCAAACCAAAAGATAAGAGATAATGTCCTTTTTTAGTGCGGGAAAATTGAGTCTTTGCTTCGCTCATCCAAAAACGTTCAAAGAAATTCAAATATTTGAACCTAAAATTGTTTAGTGATGTAGGTAGTTATAAGAAAACTAGAGAATGTCAGTCACATAAACTCATACTGACGATATACTCACAATTTGGGGTTCATTATTGTCCACTTAACAACAATGTATATCATCGATTGAGAAAAGCCAATCTTCAGAGGTACACAATTTTATTGTTTCTACCTTCCTTCTTCTTTTTCTTCTTTTTTGAGAAAGAGAGAGAGAAAGAGAGAGAGAGCGAGCAAAGATACTTTGAAAGTTTCAACAATAAACAATTTCCTACTTGATTTTCAACCCATCAACTTGTAAATCAAATACCATGAGAATATATAACGACATAATTACGACTAAATCAAGACTACGCTGGAATGGATTCACAAGGACTGAATGATGCCCTTTGAAATTTAGTTCTGAGCTCGATTTAATGATATATTCTGTCTTGATTTGCCTGCAGTGTTGAAACCAGAACAGTTACGTCACTTCCGCTTTCCGACGTCGCTGACGCGGGTCACGTGATTGTGCTGACTTCCTCTGTGACGTTCGTTCCGGTTCCGGTGCACTCATATTCGCCCAGATCCAGGTATGCCTCTCAAGTTACCTGAAGCGGGTATAATATCACAGGACGTGCCTAGCTATACCAACATAATATGGGCCTATTAGAAAACTTCAACGGAGAGCGTTGAGGTATAGGAAAATGAGTCAAATAGCGCGAACTTGGAAAGTGACAAACCAATAGTGTACTCTGTCATCGGACTTTTTATATAGGAGCTATAAGGGTTCTGTCAATAGAGTGATTTTGTTGATTTTTATATGTACAGTTGAGATCACAAAGGGGAGTTAATATATGTTTTCACGCTTCAAAAGTGGCGAATTCGCTTATATGAAATCATTTGAAGTGAATGCAGGAATGAGATTCAACTAGTCAACTTGTAGAGTACATTCATTTCATTTCTTTTTAGTTATATTCAAGCATTCCCTAATTTCAGTATCATAAAGTTTGATTGTTATTTCGATTTCATCATATATTGTTTTATATCTATTTAAACTGTTAACTGTTTATCTATTCAAACTGGAGTGTTATCATATAATAATTTTAAATTGAATATGCTAGCAATATATAGGCCCCCGTCAGGAAGTAAAATTCAGTTTGTTTATGAGCTAGAGAAAATATTACAAGATCTGCGTGGCAACGCTGTAATTGTTGGTGATATTAATATTAATCTTTTAGACGTGAATGACAATAATGTACAAATGTACGAAAATATTTTAGCCGTTAATGGTTTTTATAAATGCATAAATGGAATCACTAGAGAGGAATTTCGTGGAGATCAATATTGTGCATCATGTCTAGATCATATTTTTATTAGAAGTAATATTCATGAAATACATTCTTTTATTTATACAACAAAATTATCAGATCACTATATTGTAGGAATTTGTTGCACTACTGACGATTTGAATGAGCCAGCTGAACAATGCATAGACATGATATGTTTGAATGAGGATAAATTAGCTAGTAAATTGAAATTAATTGATTGGAATCGCCTAATGAGCATTGATAATGCGTCTGATTTGTATAATAACATTGAGTCGAAATTTAAAGATTGTTATGACAGTTCTACGTTCAGACGTAATAGCCTAAACATGAAGAAAAAGAGAGTTAACAAAGCATGGATAACGGAAGACTTAATGAATCTTATAAGAGATAGAGATAAATCATTTCGTAGATGGAAAGATTGTAGTAATTCTCTCAAGAATGATCTACGTAATCAGTATAAGACACTGAGAAATATAACAAATTGGCAAATAACAAAAGAAAAAAATAAATATTTTAAAGACAGAATAAATGCTTCGAAAAACAGTTTGAAAGATACATGGAAAACTATAAATGAAATAATCGGAACAAAGAAAAAACTCTCTGTAGATGAAACTATAAGTAAACATCTAGGTAAAAAGCATAGTAATGACGTTATCGTAAATAGTTTTGCAAATTCTTTTATCGATGAAATTACTAATTTAAATCATGACTGCAATATTGTCAATGTGCCTGCATCAGATAGATCTCCGGCCTTGCAATCTATGTTTATTCCATCTGTACAGCATGATACTGTCAAAAATATAATCAATTCTATGGATGAAAACAAACAGCCGGGCATCGACGGGATAAGAGTTAAAGACTTGCAATTAGTTTCCACGCATATAAGTCCTGTTATATCCAAACTCATCAATTTAAGTATTAAAGAAGGAGTGGTGCCAGATAAGTTAAAAATATCTATTGTAAGACCTGTGTATAAGAAAGGAGATCACTCTCAATATTCAAACTATAGACCAATTGCTCTTCTACCGACAATTGAAAAGATAATGGAAAGATGGATCGCAATAAACTTAACGAATTATTTAAATGATAGTAATATCATTAATCCACTTCAATTTGGCTTTCAAAAGGGAAAAAGTACTTCTGATTTATTATCCTTATTTTCAGACTTTGTTAATTCTAGACTAAATTTTAATTTACATGTTCTGGCTCTCTTCGTAGACTTCTCTAAAGCATTTGACACTCTAAATCACCAAAAACTAGTTTCTATATTAGAATTCATAGGGATCCGTGGTAATCTGCTTTGTTGGTTTCAAAATTATTTATTCAATCGTCATATCGTGGTGAAAGTCGGCAACAACCTCAGCACTTCTAAAAACGTTATTTCTGGTGTACCCCAAGGCTCAATTTTAGGGCCAATTTTGTATTTATTGTATACCAATTATTTATCAGATCACGTAAAAAATTGTCAAATGTACTTGTATGCGGACGACGCCCTTATTATGAGTACAAATAGAGACATAACAACTGCTGTGCATAACCTACAAATTGATTTCACAAATATTTTAAAAATAACACACGATTTAGATTTGGTTATTAATTCATCAAAAACAAAAATTATCCACTTTTGCACTGCCTTAAATAAAGATAGAAATACACCCTTTCAAATTTTATATCACACTTATGATTGCTTGCACATTACAAGTTGTGGTAATCCTTGTTTAGGTTGCAATTCTAATATTGAAATTGTACACGAGTATGTTTATCTTGGCCTTAAAATTGATAGATCATTTTCATGGCGACCACACATTGATAATATTTGTAGCCGGTTAAGGTCCTGTGCATACAAAATTCACATGCTTAAACATATAATTCCTTTCACTTTGCTCAGAACTGTGTATTTTGCTCTAGTTGAGTCAATAATTAATTATGGAAACTTAGCCTGGGGTAACGCATCAGATTCACATATGAAATTGATAGAATTCGTTCAAACTAGAATTGTTAAAAGTATTGTACCTCCTCATAAATTAGGATCTCTCCATCAGGATACAGTTGGAATTTTTCAGTGTTTAAATGTGTTACCAGTTATTTACTTGTTCAAGTATAGATTCATCCTTAAATATTATTTTTCTGACTTATATAAAACACCAGTTGACACTCCATTTAATACCAGGCTCCAAAAACTTGAATTATTCCGATTACCTCTTTTCAATAACAAAAATGGTAAAAGAAGATTGGAATATGCAATACCTTCAATATTCAATGACATACCTGTGGAGTTAAGAAAAATGAATAGATATGCTCAAATTAAAAAAGAAATTAAAGCTTTCATCATAAATTCAGTTAATTTCACATAATTTAGTGTCTACGTTAATTACTTATGGTACCGTATATTTTTTGTCATTAATTTTAATTTTTTGTTAGGGTCAATCACAGCATATGTTGATACAATATGGAAATTCTAGAATTATTTTCCAATTGGTTGCCTTATTTTCGTTTTCATGCTCATTATTATTTAACCTATCGAAGTGAATTATGTTTTAATATGAGTTTATTAAATATTAGCATAGTAAATCACAGTGTATTTTAGTGTTTTGTTTTTCATCGTTTAAACCACAGATAAGCCATTTATGGCTTAGTGGACGAGAGTTCAAACTGTATTACTTTATTGTATGATTTAATTTGTGACAATAAAAAAAAAAAAAAAAAAACTCATGTATAATATTCTGTGTCTTGATGCAACTTTTTAGTGAAAGAGCGATCTTATTTTTAATGGTGGAAATATGAATAAGTCAGAAAATAGAAGTAGGAGATTATTTACATATTTAATTTTTACATTTTGGACGTAATGTGTCCTTGACCAAGTTTTTCCAAGCATGGGAACAAGATATAACCATTGAATTTATTCCAGCTTATACAAGTCCAAAGTTGTATCTGCTATAAATCAATTCTGTTAGAGAAAACATCGATCCATTTACGAAATACAAATTCATATTCGGAATTCAAATCGTGTATAGAAAACATCGATCTATTTTTGAAATGCAAATTCATATTTGACATTTGAAACGAGACCGACGTTTGTGATCAGCTCATGCACGTGCTCCAGTCAGTGCCCGGGGAACAAGAGGAGGAAAAGCAGACGCAATAACTGTCACTTGTCACAGTCCTACCGTGTAATTGGATGATTCCGATTACAGCATCTCTTGCGTCGTCCTTATATATAGCGTCTAGCCGCAATGTGTCAATACGAAAACTGTCGACCAATAACATATACACCCACAGACAAACAAATAAACATTAAGACATAACAAAAATCAATGTGCTACTTGACTACTTGATTATTGTTAATAGAACGTCCAATCAAGTTGGCTTCTTATTATAGGTTTTTTTTCGAAATCCCCAATCAAGATGTCTCAAGTTGCATAGATCCAGGTGACCGGTTACGAAACTACACCTCGTTAGTTCAGGTGCAGATCGATTTGGCGAGGAAAATTCTCGATGGTTTGAAAAACACACTTTCAGGTCGGTTTGAATTTAAGAGTACATGGGAGGCGATTTAGTGTAATATCAGTTTGTTGGTTATACATTTCGAACGGTACGAGAGATCAAAATCTAATAAAGAGTAAACACAGATGCTTTGAATACCTTCAGGATGGTATAAAATATAACTATGTAACGCATGTTGCATAATTGTCATGTGTATACGCAGTGGCGTATCCAGGATTATATTTTTCCATTTTTTCATTTCATTCATTCAATATTACAAGTTGATCGTTAGTTGCATTTCTGACTAACGTAAACATACAAGAATCAGGTTAATGCACCAGATATGGCAGGTCAAGAATATGGCATAAAATATATTAATAAATATATATATATATATATATATATATATATATATATATATATATATATATATATTATATATATATTATATTATATATATATATATATAATATTATATTATATATTATATCATATTATATATATTATATATATATATATATATTATAAATGTAATATATATATATATATTAATATAGCAATGAACGTGTTATTTCCTCGTATACTCTACAGTCAACACGAACATCTTATCTTATAAAAAATTAAGCATAACAGTTCATTTCATAATGCACAGTATGGTGTTATTTTTATTAGTATGGGGGGGAGGGGCACGAAACTCAAGTGTAAAATTGAAGAAATTTTGTGAAAAATTGGCTATCCTCAGGGCAGGAGCGGATCCAGGTCATGTTCATGTAGGGGAGGGCGATTTCAGTTTGAAAAACAAAATGCTACGTCATTTTAACACCCCATAAGACAAGCACTCAATTGTGCGCCCTCAAAACTGAGTGTGCGTAGGTCTATCGATGGTGAATGCAATGAGGGAGCCATGCTCCGCAGGGAAATTTTTGAAAATTACCTTTTTAATAGGATTCTATATGGCTTTCAGGAACTACACAAAATTTCCGGAATACATGGATTTTAACAAGACCAATTTTTCCAAATGGCTGTTCCGAGCAAATAAAATGCTGGATTAATCTATCATTCAATAACAGTGATATTGGAATATGAGAACATTTATACTCCATCCAGGGATGATGTAAATAAAATATCATTAATTTGATTTAAAGGATACGATTACTGACAGAAAGTCACAGATGGGCGCCGATAGCACTCCTTGAATTTGGCCACCGGGTCCACCCTCTTTGGCCACCCTCTTTCCCAATAACTATCACACACATTCCAATTAATAATTCCATAAAATAATATATAATATTTTATTTATCACAAACTTTATTGTTTTTATTCTAATAATGCAATTTCAGTCCAGCTTCGGTTAAGTTTCGAGGGGGGCCACCCCCCTCCCCCCCCCCCCCCCCCCTGTATACGCCATCGAGTATACGACTAAAAACATGTTGTTTTTTAGCTGTATACGCTGGACAATATGCGCTATGAGTTTAATGGTTCAAATTACACCATCTTTAAGGTATTATAAGTATATGTTTTCTCTTTATCTGAATTTTGATGTCTCATACTGTTTGAAAGCTATCACCAAATACTAATATTTTGGTCAATCGACTCACATGGACTCTTAAGAGCCCGCATCTTAGACAGATTTACAGGGTGCACTTTCGCCACACATATCTCAAGAACTACAAACACTATGGACTTGCGGTAAAATGCAATAAATAAACAATACCCTCACAATTAGATATGCTTAATCGAAAATTGAATAATAATTTCATTATGGAGCAATAATTGAATCAAAATGTGCATAATTTGATGGTTTTCATTGTTCAATTCCCGATTACCGAATAATGGTAAAAATAAATTACAAACGCACATCCTTAAGTTCAACTTTGCTCATCAATATTTGAAATTCTGATTCGCCTTTTATTCTTTAGTTTTCCCATTTTCCTTGGCCAAAATGTGTAATTTAACTAGATTTTGTCCAAATTATTAAATGAAAAACTCCCCCATCTAGCGGTGGTTACTGGAACTCTTCCAATATCATCCTTTTTTCACTTTTCAACCAACAATCAAACTTTTCAACCAACAATCAAACTTTTCAACGCACATCGAACTTGGGTCGAGCATTTCGAAGAGACACATGCTCAGCTAAGATGCGGGCTCTTAAGCCGGGTCGAAATGCGTGATAGGCCTATGCTTGAACAGCTTGTTTCAAGCATTGCTTTAGCATTGATAAAATATTGTCTAGATAGGCAACGCCGTATGCTAGAGCCTATGCTCAACAATGAGAAAGTTGGCTGATAACAACACTCCTAGCAGCATTCACTCGCTACAGTGTTCTAGCAAATGGTATTTTCTTGGTGATCACAGCGCTCGTAGCAGGATTACCATGCGTAACACTACCAGGGTATGTAGACTGTTTAGCCAGGGCGCTGCCACTTTATCCCGTAGGATACTTCTCCACTCAATGGCTGTAGCTCTAGTGTGTGTTCTGTTGAATGTGATCGCAGGTTCTGGCAGCAAATGTCGGCGCCACATGGATCAGAGACAGCCTGGATCAACATTCTACACGTGTTTGATGGCATGACCACAGGAGACGAGTACCGCCAAGTGACGCTAGGTGGCTTAGCAGTCGCTCTCGTAGCTATTCTTCTTGTTTCGTTGCTGATGATCAGGCAGTGACGTCATTGAGGAGGAGGAAATGATGTAATTATTGATATATTATGTAATTTACCTTCAAGTATTTAATTGACAAGTGATTTTCGACACAGAAATACTTCCCTCATATTGAAACCTCCATGCACACAATATGTTATAGGATTTTGAGATAATTTTAATTATGGATTTATCTTTTTCTCTCACTTTGTATTTTTTCTTTCTGTGTGACTCATGTGATTATATGTAATGTATCGTAATAATCATTTCAATGTAATTGATCGTTCAAATAGTTTGTTTACGTTCGTATCGGCGTTAGGATCGCATCCTTTAACACTTGTTCAGTAAACGCTTCCAAGTTATGGTTGGAAAATAAAAACAAGGACCTCTCAGTATGCACAGTCGTTTCATCTTGGAATATTTTGATTTGTAAATAAACAGTTCATATGAGTCGTTTAACCTGTCAATGAACGCCGCCGTCACCGTGCTGAGCATTTCCTGTATATTCAACTATAACTACGGCAAAAGTTCCACACTTTCACCAATCGTCATCCTCCGGTCACTTGGGTGGCACTCTCAATATTCCTCTCAAGTCCACGTAAATGTCACATCATCATCTCTGTACCTCTGCACCTCTGTGCATATCTTCCTATATGTTTCGTCCATAATACCTGAACCCCTCCTATCGATGGTGATTTAACGATGGTGATGACAATTGGTGATTGCTATAAGTCGATGTAGTGTGTTGGTACGGCATAGAATGTAGCATGATAGTTATCATGCTTATACCCATAGTAGATTTAGCTATAAACGTGTCAAGTCTTCATTCATCAATGATTTCTAGAAATATCGGCATCACCATTTCCACACGCCCAAAAGCTCAGAAACAAATCACATTGCCACACGCACCTAAACATGTAGTGCGTCTGTCATTATTTTTTCAAAATTTCAACTGGTTTTTCTCAAACTCAGTGGACGAAGTGATTTGCGCGAGCACTATGTATATATATATATATATATATATATATATATATATATATATATATATATATATATATATATATATATATATATATATATATATATATATATATATATATATATATATATATATATATATATATAGTGCTAGGTTCGATGAGTTCGCGTGTTCACAGGAAGTGTCTTGTTAATCAAACATACCGTCCGACCTGTGGCTACAAGAAGAAACAAACACAAAAAGACTTGAAGGATTTAGTTCAAGATAATGTAATGATTAGGACACTGAATAAATAGTATGAATCAATACACTAGGAAAACGCAGTATATGTGTTGTGAGATTAGCTTAGAATTATGGAAATCAAGAATGAAAAATATTCTGTCAGCTCAGTCTACATCTACAACCTTTCTGTTTTATTCATCACTCATTTTAATCGTTCTAGATTAATTGGTGACGCACTTGTTGCTCATATTAGATTGTTTTCTTAATGACTTTGATTGATCTGAAAGAATACATCATAATTACGTTTTCTTCATTATTTCTCATCCGATTGTTGTATAAATCACTGAAAATATGTATGATAGTTGTTTTCGTAACCGGTGAAAATTTGAGAGCTTTTGAAGAATTTTTGTTTTTCAAGAATATTTTCCCTCCGGCTTATTCTCACAGAGATTTTCCAAACTTTCCTATTTGTGTTCTGAAAAACCGTACAGCCAATTTTTCTGAAAAAACAATCCCAATCTATTCCTGCTGTATAGCACCAATATGCAGAAAGAGTTTCTAGCTGATTGTTTTTTTTTACTGACCTGTACAAAATGAAAAAAACGAAGCTCATTTTTTCGGTAAGAGGAATGAAAGTCTTCGCTACGCTCATCCAATTATATAAATATAACTGTTGAAAACCACTTTTTTGATACATTTCGATTAAAAATTATTATATTTCGGATACTTTTCTCACACTTTCAATAATCCACGCCTGAGACAATTAGTCTGTGCCGCAATTCACACGCAATAAACTCCAGGGTACCTAATCACTGCCACCTTTGTCTTCTACGTGATTATTATAGAATGAAACTTGATATCTCTCTCATAACAGCTATTTGTTTTGTTGCCAGCAAGGCGTAGCGTCTACTTATTCAACTAACAATTAACAACTTGAATTAATTAACCAACAACTAGGAAAACGTAGAGTGTGTGATGTAAAATGAGCGAGAAATGTGTATGAAATGTACCCAAAATATGCACACCTTGTTTTTTACTTTCGAAGGTAGTCATCCACTGCATTTGAAATGCACCTCTGTGATTGATAATTGTTCATTTGATCATTTTTTCTAATATTTGATTCAGAAAACTACATTTTATATTTGTTTACTCAAAATGGCTTGGCCGTGGTTTATGTTGAAATCGTAGTAAGCCTACATAGTGTTTGAAATCTAAATTTTTCGAAGAATTGTTTCCAAACTGTCCCCCTCTGGGTTATTTTTGTGGGGTTTTCATAATTTCAAAATCATATTTTACGAACGTGGTCCGAAAAATGTTACGAAAAAATATATAGTTCTATCAAAAACCAGTTCTAAGTTGATTAAGTCTGCATGTCCACAAACAGTACCGGTAGATCACAAGTTTAGGTTGAAAATATTTTGGTGGAGGTGCCAGGTTCAACTTATAATAACTTATTACTTGTGATCATTGATTCAGGATAAGGAAGAGTCAGTCAAGAGTCAGGTTATCCTTGAATTTGCCTGTGCATGGGTGCTGATGAAACTGTATACACGGGCTTGACTGATTATTGTAATTTCAGTAATTTATATATATATATATATATATATATATATATATATATATATATATATATATATATATATATATATATATATATATATATGATTTAGAAGGCATTTAGAAGGCTGCCGCAGTGATTAACGGTGAAAACACCCCCTGGCCTATATATAAATATATATATATATATATATATATATATATATATATATATATATATATATATATATATATATATATATATACGCCCAAATAGCCTACTGTTGATAGGGTCGTTAAGCAAACAATCATATCATAATGTAGTTTTATGTCATTCTTGAATCTCTGTGAATCTGTGAATCTCACATTACGAGATGGCGTGTCGTTCACTTTTCCAAAGTAATGGTTCCTAACCACACTGTTCTGGGAAATCCTGTCAGGTGCGTCAAAAAAAAAATATATATATACTATGTATAGGATATACATCAAAATTTTCCAATGTGATTCTTCTCAGAATGTATATCTCTAGTCTAGCTATACAGACTATTTGTACAGCCAACAAAGACAGATGTCACATCAGTGCACTTTCTGATATGAATACCCAGACTATAATGCTAATTCAGTATTTCCATACTAATTCATTCGCTTACCTACAATATCACTGTACAAAGGTAAAAATACCAACTGAGAAAATGATCGGTGCTGTGATACCCTAATCGCGGGACACATTATAAGTCTATTCTGGGCTTTTAGGGATATGTATAGGTATATCTAGGAATTGAATAACACTTGACATTGTATTTCGAGTAGTTGGGCTTTATTTATTCGAAGGAGGAGATATATTATACACAGACTTGACACTTGCGTTTCTGTATCTCACACAGGTGTATACACCACCCAAGATGCATTGAGGGTTGCGTTTGCCCGTTTGAGGCCGCAAACAAACCCTCTATGCATCTTGACACCACCATTCAATAAAACGTACACTTGCGGTTACATATATAGTATCTTTCATTATATATATCTTTCATCCATAGCCTTAATTGGGGAACAATGATTTTGTATCAAGTTTAGATGTTATTAAATAAAAAAAACATATATAGTGATCGATCAATTAACATTCAAATGCATCCTGAAGTAAGTTTTTGGTCATAATACGCACTAAAAGTAGCAGACAATATATGTTTATGTATACTCCACTTATGTGCAAAAATAGCGGCTTGATATACATTTTGTTTGAATTTTACTAAAAAAAAAAAAACATTTGATGTGACTGCAAGTGTATATCCATCTCGATATTATAGACTGAGGATTACTATGTGTACAAACTATATATTTTGTGTAAGTATGCTTTATGTAAAGTATATATGCTTTGTGATATATTTTGAGTGTTAATGACAATGACAGCTCGTAAGTCTCCTCTTTATTAACAACTGAACATTAATATCCACTAAATGTAACTGACTTGATCAACAGATCCGAGTTCATTAATAAAAGTACATTTCCATGTTCAGCAAAATATAATAATATAGTTATACAGTTAATATAGTTATACATTATTATATTTACCAAAAGTAAAAGACCAAATAGTTTCTCGCGTTATTGAATGAGCTATAATCTGGAATTTTCTGGAAAAAAAATGTGTTGTATTGATTCATTTTCGAATCGAAATGGTATATTCGAGTCTAAAATAAGTAGGGATGAATTTCATCAAATTGTGTTTGGTGAGTGATTGATTGTAAATTTTTATTCACTTAGTTCATATAGAGTGCATGTAAAAAATAATATAAAACCATTCACCAAAGAATTATTATTATAAAACAAACAATTCACAGATATATAGGTATTATTACAAATAATGTATTATTGTATTATTATCACATCAAGTATAACGACTGCATTTTCTTGTATTATGTTGTATCGAATAACTAAGTGTTCCCTTGCACGTATCATCATATTTTAGGTTCACTCAACATCCAATTGATTTTCACGTCTTTTTGTACATCTCATCAGCATTTTTATGTGGGGTCAGTTTATTTAGGTTAATGTAGGCTAATTACACAACCAAATGTAATGTTTGTTCCCTTCGCAAAACGAAAAATGATCATTTAATACTTGAAATAAATAAATTGGAACTAAAATAGCTATAGAATTGAAATTATAAATTCTCGTTCCGTCACAAAGGAAGATACTTTCTCTCCATAATTGTATATAGGCCTACCTATATACCTGTCAATGGGTGCTGAATATGAAGTCTATGGAATATGAAATAACATGCTTCCCACACAATACTCCTGACCTCCATCCCTTCATGCCTTGCCTATCCCCTATACCCTCTCTAACCCCAAAGCTTCATTCTCATTAGTATGGGTTGTCATTTTTTTTTATTTTATTCAGTTGTTTGTTTGTTTCCTTCTCCGTCTAGCTTCACGCATGAGTTGCTCTTTCATGTTAGAACAATTGTTCGAACGTGCATTTCGCTCTTGTCCAGTCTAGAATGAAGTAATTGTCTAATTGTGATTTCACATGAATGATTAAATAGCAGCCAGACTCGAAACTTTCAATGAAAACCGGCGCGGTTTCAAACAAACGTAAGAGAATCATTAGACCAGTCGACCAATGACAGACGATAGAGTTTCAACAACTGCAGCAGAGAATAGAGAGTTGTAGCTCGATTACCTTCAGGTGAACTCATATATAGCCAACTAATCAAGTCGCTTTTCAGAGCTATCAACCGATTTAATTGGCTACTGTATACAAATGTAGAAGGTTACTTTTGGTTAGGTACTTGTGTAACGAGCATTATTATCGTGGTATGTTACCTGAATTTCATATTTAAACCACATCGTTTGTGGAATCATTTTAAGAAGTATTACCCAGTATAGTGTATCCATGCCCAAGAACGGCTTGATAGCGTCTAGTTTTCTTTTTCGAATATATTACGAATATTGTGTATAGTTCTGTCAAATGCTATATGTAGATTTGTGAACATTTATTTTGTTCTTATATATATATGAATTTAAAACAATCTAATTTTAGTTTATTCTCAATCTCATCAATCCAACTTTCTCCAATTATGCTGAGCAAGAGACGATTACAATGTTATATGCACGTCACACCCTCAGAATGTTTACCGTGGATCTTATAGTGGAGGATTTGGCTATAATCAGAGGTTCAGCAAAATAATTACTGAGCTTGCAGATGAAGTTACTCCAGTTAGTATACCTACTAAGTGCTGAAATTACCAACATGAGAGTAGCACTAACTGGCTGTTTGAAGTTATTATCAGCATGGTTGCCCCTGCTATTTGTTTTCACCAACTCAAGATAAAGACTAACTGGACTTTGTAATACCGGGCTATGTAAGGTTAATGAATTATTGCCCAAAATTCCATAATTATCTCTCGGTAAGTATTTCAATCAAGTCCAAATGGAATTTGTATTTTAGGAAAAGCACGTAGACCCCTATATGAAATGTGTTAACTCATCCCTCTTACATGTATAGTACTTATCACATAAATTGTCACAGAATTAGTGCTAGTGTATGCCAATTAGTGTCTTAAGTTTTATAATTAGTGCTCTCTTTCAGAATCCAAGATGACCAATTTTGAAATATTGTAGTGTCATTTAAAAAAAGAGGAGAGAAACTGAAGTCGCCGTTGGGCGTGGGTTCGAGTCCCGCATGGGCATGGATTTTTGTAAACGTAATTTCACTTATCATCACATCATAGTTTCATAATCACTTCCTCATTCGTACCCCAGTATAACCTTGCTGTTGGTGGGGTCGTTAAGCAAACAATCATCATCAAGAAAGAAGATCTGCATATGGGTGAGAGGGGCTTCCCCATGTGCAGCCCAAATTCTGATGATTGATTGTTAGATTTAGGGTGCATCAATTTCAAAGATTAGTTTGCACAGCACCAATTCTGGAACTTTACACATAATTAGTGCTAGGGTATTATTGAGTCTCCAAATTTCCATAGAGTGGATCTGAGAGTAGATGGCCGAGTTTATGCTCATTCAGCCTCGCATGCGGAGCTTTTGAGTCTATTATGAACTCTGCAATCGGCATATAGATTCAGTACTACAGGCTGTGGCACATGGTTCAGATGTGTTGTTTCTCCATTTCATGCACACACCCCAGAACTAATTTTATGCCAATTTTCAGAACTTTCCTCCCAATTTTTACCACTTTCCCCCCTCAACTTTCAAATTCGATTATCTATTGAACTGATTTAGAACCGATTGTGGAACTGAGGGTTTCCTTTGAATTAAAACTGTGCCAATAGTGAATTAGTGCTGCAGATGAGGGTCATATGCACGAACCACGGGTTCAGCTCCTTCCACATACTGCTTTGATTATCTCGAAAAATGCTGAAGCACATTATAGTACAGTGGGGGTACCAAGTTCACGGAATCTTTCTTATGAGTTTGTGAGTGGCTTTAGTGACTTGTGAGAAGTAGGCCTAGTCTCAGTCCGAATATCGACACATTCAATATGAAAACAGGTAGCAAACATCATTCACACTAAAATATCACGTGGAAATGTACAAATATTTCAGTAAAATATATAAAATATACATGAAAAACGATAGTAACATCTGACTGATATTTTAAATATATCACATCAAACCATACAAATACACGTGTTTACCAGTTTTGATTGATTATCACCCATACGTCATGTGACTATTCCGTATTCCAGTTGGGCGTCGCGACGCCACTTAACCGACGTCCCCAGCGACGAAGTCGCTTGCGTCAACAAAGTTAAACGAAATACGTCGAGTTGCACCCGGAATAGTAAACATAACACGACATTATGATTGAATACACACACACAGAAATATAAACTGTTCCGTGTGCAAAAGCAAAGATCTTACAAAAGCGTCCACACGAATACAGCAACCTACCGCTGGAACCGGCGTTCGAGGAGACCGTGCACCCTACAGACCAAAACGCGTAAATAAAACTAGCTAGGTAGGCGAATTTCCGCTCTCTCCCCTCAATATTTTGTTTGCTATTTTGTATTCGCTTAGCCACGGAAGGATCTAGGTGGCCCAAGTGCTATCCCGGATTTTTTTCAATTATTGCAATCGATTTGGTGCAACGTCTTGAATACAGCAATAAAAAATCTCATCGTACTAATTGGAATTTTATTTATCACTGGGAAAACACAGCATTATGCGTTGTTAGTTGAGCGATATAGGCCTTTCCATATGAGACGTGATAGATAACTAGGCCCATACACACCTTGGTTTTGAAACTATCAAGTCACTGTCTTCCCGTTTTATCTGTTGATTAGTTCAATCGTTTTGGGAGTATAGATTGATTTTATCTACTACATTATTAATTTATCATACATGCAAAAGTACATCATAATTATTGTTACTAGGCCTAATTGGGTCATAGAATTTTTAAATGATAGAACACAGAAGGTGAACGCGTGAGGGGAATTTTCGGAAGACATCAAGACTACCTCGGGCGTACCACAAGGTAGCGTCGTAAGACCCCTGCTAATTTTCAACATATTCATTAACGGTTTGGGAGATAATATAAATTTCAAAATTGAGACTATTGCAGACGACACTGTGTGGTGTATAGGATAATTAATGGAAAGGGGGATGCACAGGAACTTCAGAAGGATTTAGATAGAATTAAATGTACTCAATTTTGTACATCGTTCATAAATGTAATATTTTTCTGTATACACACTGACACTGTATATCATGTTATATGGTGTGTAAGTTATGTAATAGAAATCAGACATTCGATTACTGATCGATCTGTATCAGCCAATAATCGAATAAAATTGATTGATCGACTAGATTATTTATTAGATTACTTATGGATGTGTGAAACTGTTCAAAAATTTGCGCTGAGCTTTCGAGATGGGCGAGAGGAACAGTGTATCAATGTGTAGGATTTGTCAAGTATCGCAAAAAGGAACATGGAGTGGTCATTTACTTCTGGTTCAAGCTCTACTATTTATAGGAGCTAAATATAGTTACTGAATTTCCACCATTAAAATGATGATGATTTGAAAATGATTTCACATAGTTTGTTGGTTGCGCTCCTATAATATTTGATTCTTATTGATATGCATTCAATTATATTTTGGTTGCAATTTTTCCAAACTATTTCTTCAAATAATTAAATTATCTTCAGGAATTATCTTTAAAACTTGGATTGGTGAATGTAACTGTCAGAAATGGAGCAGCAACCCTAATGTGTATTTTAGTCATGAGTTATTCATATTCAAATAACAAATCTGCCTTCAAAAATATTTCACAGATTAGTAGGCCTATGAGTGGCCTGTGTGATAGTCAACTAGAATCAGTGGTGTACTCATTGGTAGAAGGGGGGTCACTAAATACCTCTCTTATGCATTAGGCCTACATGTTTCGTTAGACGATGCACATTGAATAGGCCTAATATTTATTTTCAGTTCATAGTTGAGCAGACTGGAATTGAATATGAATTGAATTAATTTACTGATTTATTGATTTTGAAAGGAATTGAGCTGCATCATATCTGCCCATGCTAGAAGGTAGATTATGAGACATTTATTGCAAACTTCAATGTGTTTTGAATGAAATTGATGTAATTGCTGTCATTACTTCAATCCACATTTGACATGTGTATCATAATGGTAATTATAGGGCCTGCTTGGTGTCCTAATTTACTCAAAATGTATATTTTCAGTGCAACTGGAATAAAAATTTATCTCTTAGATATACTTTGTAATTCAAACCAGGCTTAGAATAGAGATAAAAAAAATCCATTTGGATTTCAATTCAACATTTATATAAATTGTCCATTCATGTCCCTGGGGTAGTACAAATAATTATTTCAACAGTCTATTTATTATGTACATTTAAAATAATTCATGGTCTTTATTGTCATTTGATCCACATCGTAGGCCTACTTTACAGTGAAGGATATCCATATGTATGCATCTAGTGCATTCACTACATTAACAAGTCTGTAATATTCTCAATATTGTTCAGTGAAACTTTATTGAGAAAGATATACTGAATAATATTGTATGATAGTGGCAATATAATAATAGTTAGGGGGCCTATGGAATTGATAATAATTGTAATCAAAATAAATTATTTGTGTTTTGAAAAACATGTGATATTTCAGAAATTCTAATAAAAATCATGATAATACAATGTGTATGATCTTTTGTCCTCTTGATTGTCTCATCCCAATTCCAAATCCTTCACATTATTTTCATGAAACTTTTGAAAAATTCAGATAAAAAAGCAAATAATTGAATAAATAATGAATAATTATAAAAAAGCATGAATCAGGCTAGAAAGTAAAACTATATCATGAAATGTCAGTTTATAACGAACAGATGGAGTAGATGAAATGAATGATAACAACAATTCACTGTGTAATCCCTTGAGAGATCATGCAATAGAAACAGAAATTTCTATAACTTCCTGCATCCTGACGTTTGCTTGGTCCAGATTTGGATTTCTGTTCAATTTAGAAGCTGTCTGTAAGTCAATGGCTAGAACCTATAGCTTATGTTTACCGTCTACCCCAACTAGATTTTCGATCAATTTACAGCTTCCCTGCAAGGAGCAAGGGCTTATAGCTATAACTTCCTACTGCATGATGTTTGCCGTGTATCATAGTTTGATTTCTTATCAATTTACACGTTCCTGCAAGGTCCTATAGCTAACCTCTTGGACATTATGTTCGCCGTCTACCCAAACTAGATTTTCGATCAATTTACAGCTTGCCTGCAAGGAGCAAGGGCTTATAGCTATAACCTCCTACTGTATGATGTTTGTCGTGTACCCCAGTTCGTATCTTGATGAATTTACACGTTTCTACTGTAAATTGTCAACAAATCAAACTAGAGTCCACGGCAAACATCATACAGCAGGAGGTTATTGCTATGAGCACTTGCTCGTTGCAGGCAAGTTGTAAATTGATTGAAAATCTTATTGGAGTAGACGGCAAACATAAGGTCTAAGAGGTTATAGCTATAGACTCTATCTAGTCATTCATTACATTGACTTACAGACGAGACAGCTTCTGAATTGAACAAAAATCTGACTCAGGTATCAGGCAAACATCAAGATGTAGGAAGTTATAGAAATCTCACTGTCTCTCTCCAATACGTGATCTCTGACAGAGCCACACAGTGAATTTGTTGTTACCATTAATTCCCTCAATCTTTCTGATGTAAACTGACTTGTGACTTCTTACGATATAGAGTTCTACCATGATTCATCATCATTATTTAAATTGAAAGTGCTTTGAAAAGTGTTTAATATTAATGAGAAGGGAATTCAGAATTGGGATCACACAATAAACAGGACAAATGAGAGAACATACACATTGCAGGATTTTATTTGCATTTCTATAATATCATCTCTTTACAAAACTCAAACATACAGGAAATGAATGCACTGAAAATAATTATTGAATGAGCCAAGCGAAGACTCAATGTCACTATACTAAAAAAAAAGTACACTTCTTTTGTTCGTGCTTCATTCACAGGTCAAACGAAAATGCAGTCAGTTGAAACTTGGCTTACTACAAGACTGGTATATTTTTCAAATTTTGAGTCATATATTTATTCTGGGGGTGTTCATCACACTCAAATGAAATGTTCATCCCTCAGAAATGTGCGATTCGAATTATCGTGGGAACAGAAAAAAGGGTCAATGCAGACAACTCTTGAAAAAATAAGAGATTCCATTCTATTAGACCTTCCATTGCATCTATATCTTACAGGCAATTTTATATGTGAGACAAAAATTGAATCTGTGA
Organism: Brachyptera risi; assembly: GCA_964007535.1. Classification (NCBI taxonomy): domain Eukaryota; kingdom Metazoa; phylum Arthropoda; class Insecta; order Plecoptera; family Taeniopterygidae; genus Brachyptera; species Brachyptera risi. The sequence goes on from OZ023328.1 coordinate 19,368,273, forward strand.
ATTCAAATGCAGATGAAACACAGTTACAATAAATACAAGGATGAAAACCAATATACATCATTCATAGTACAAAAATCGCTTGAGAAAACTCTAATTTCATCAACATCAAACTTTTCAACAAATTACCAATGTCAATAAAAATTATATACCATCTATTCACACTTTCAGGAACATTCTCAAGACATTCTTAATTATAAAATGTTACTACTCCATTGACGAATTCTTACTAGATAAAACAGAGGACTACGATCCAGAATTCACTATGAACAAACTAAAAAACAGAACAGACTTCTGCAAACAATTTGAAAAAACTTTCCAGCTTGAAACACCCCAAAACACTTTGAACCATGACCTTATAAGGTCATGGTTATATATATATATATATATATATATATATATATATATATATATATATATATATATATATATATATATATATATATATATATATATATATATATATATATATATATATATATATATATATATATATATATATATATATATATATATATATATATATATGTTGTTTTAATGCTGTATACAGCATTAAAACCACATGTATATATTTGAATTTTCCTCCTAGCATAATACTACAAAATAAAATTGGTATGGTAGTTGTATGAATTATCATTATATAAAATCATCAATATAATAGCCTAATTGTTTTATTACTACAAATTATAATTTTTTATATTGCATCAAAAATGACTGTACATCCTAACAAAATAATCGATTATCACCGTATATAATATGGATCTGAGTGACGGAATAAATGAAATATTTATTATTAAAGCGTGAAGCGTCTTTATCCAATTTGATACTGTAGTTTTGAGGTGGGATCGGTTGCACCACTTCTGAGAAAACTCATTAAAAAGTTTTTAAGAATCGGAGAAAATTTGTAAAAAATATTTCCTTCGAAACAATGCAAATTTTCATGGAATTTCAATATAATAATGACACACTACACTCCAAACTTTCACTCGAATCGGATCAGCCGTTTTGATGTAACAAAATATATACCTAATGTAATGTTTTTACTTCACTCAAAGCTTTTTGATCTTATAGTTAGATCGATCTCAGATCGATTGATCAATAGTCAATACATCTTAGTCATCATTGTGATCTTAGTTATTATTAGATCATTGTAGTGCGTCGTTAAAACCCAATATGAAAAATGCTATTACGATACAACAACAAGTGTCACTAATTAAATAAAAACGATTAAGGCTCGGTATTACCAACTGGCAGTGGGAGTAGCTCCAACTGGCAGATAAAAGTTGTTATCACCATGGTTACCTGTGATTTTGTTTTCACCCACTCTCAGATAACTGCTAACTGGACTTGGTAATACCGGGCCTAAAACAAGGCCTTCCTTATTATTACAGAAAATAATTAGAATGAGTAATTAATAAAACAGGAGGGCAGTGACGTAATTGTTTGGATCGCAAGGTGGATCTAGATAGATGGATAGATAGAATATTTATTGTCATACAAAATAGATAGAATATTTTATATAAGCAATCGGATATGTTGATATGCTCGATAGCTCATTCATCAACGCGGAATCAGAAAACGTGATTTCTTCGTTTTTTTACATCTTCAATTGACACAAAGAGACAATCGATTTATAATAATGGTAAATTAAATTCTGGATGGATTTTCATCTCCAAAGCCTGGTTTTATCTACAATTTATGTCTAGGCTGGAGAAAATTAGTCTCCCAAAGTACACTTAAAACATAGGGCCTACACTTTTGGTGAATTACTTTTTTAAAGTCAAAATTGGACAGAAGGAATATATGACGACAATTACACCAGTTTCATTCAACACACATTAAAAGTGACAATAAATTCATAATTCATAATCTGTCTTGTGAAATGAGCAAAAATGATACAATTCAATTTTTTCAAAATCCATAAATCACAAAATTAATTCAGCTAGTGATTGGTTGCAGTCTGCTCAACTATATGAACTTGAAAATAAATATTATTAAATTTGTGTCTTTCAACAAAACATGTATAGGCCTACATATGAGAAGAGTTATATAGCAATCCCCGACTATCAATGAGTACACCACAGATTTTAGTTAACCATCACTTGCACTCACCTGTGCACACTTTGCACCTTTGTGCACCTCACACTTTGCACTTGAACCTGTGGATTTTTTTTGTAGAATACAGATTTGTTATTTAAATGTGAATAACTTACGACTAGAATATAAAATAGGGTTGTTCTTCAAGAAGTAGTGGTAGTAGTAATTTAATTCAGCATTACTGCTAATTTAAATAGCTAATATAAAACAGTTACATCCACCGACCAAAGTTTCAAAGATACCATAATTTATTATTTGATTACTGGTATTCGAAGAAAAATTGGCAAAAATTGAAACGAAATTATAGCTCAATGAATACCAATTGGAATAAATTTTGAGAAAAATAACAAATAAACTACTATCAGAATCATGTAGAATTATTCCAGTGTTAGAAATTCAGTACTTATACTTAGCTCCTATACATAGTAGAGCTTGAACCAAAATTAAGTGACCACTCCATTTTCCTGTTTGCCTGATATATCTACAATATGTCTCCTCAACAGACCGGTAATACTGATGAACGAAGCGCAGTTGTTTGAGCTGCTGTGGCGCTACGACGTCGATGTAGGTCTTGTGTGTGACACCAACTCAACTGGCATCGAGAGGCGTGTCTTCTCGTTCCAGAAGTAGAACATCGTCACATAGCAGAGTGGTGCAGCAGAGCCTACAAACACGAAACCAACAAATTGGTTATTGATTAAGTTTCATTTATTTATAATGGGTGTTAAACACGGTTGAACAATTGAGATTGTATCATCAAATACCTGTGTTACATTGTTATATAGAAACAATAAATGAAAACCCCTGTGAACAGATTTGACAGATCAATATTCTTGCGTTAAGAAATCTTTAAATATACTTCTCAGTTTGATTCGTACTCTGAGAAGTGGGAGAGAATCATTCATTTTTGTTGTCTTTTCATCCTCACAACGAATGACTGAAGGTCCAGCTTACTATAAATTTTGAATAATAATTGGCAAAAGGGGAGATGAGTTATAAAATGATGGTGATAAAATAAAATAAAGTCAAATAGTAACAGTAAAATCAGAAAAATATTAGAATATTGTGATATAAAAATAACAATGTATAAAAAAATAAAGATGAAGGTAATATGAGACGATGTAGCAATGTATTTCCATTAATGTGATGCATGCATTATGTTCAGATTTGCTAGCTGTAAGAGGCATATTCGATTAGGATCAAATTTATGATCAAATGTATTTCTATTTCAAGGACATTTTTATTTTTTATATGGAACTGAGTATTCTCATCCAGCTGTTTTTCTGAATATCATCTCAACAGTTGAGAACTCCTTTACAAACCTTCTCCTTCCACCAACTCCACTTCTTTACTGCCACAACCTCCCATAGGCATTCCTCCCCTCCTTCCATCCTGGCTAATATGCAAATGTAGTGAACATGGCCTATTGGTGCAAAATCTAGAAAATAAAAATCTAAAACAAATCTAAAATGCTTTATGAAAATAGGGGCTTGATTTATTTCAATTGAATGCTATAGATTTAAAATATATTTTTAAATGCAAATTCTTCTACAAATTCTATCCAATACGTGTCAATATAATAACTATAGAAATGTATAAGCATATTTCAATTACACCAGGGAGGGTTTATAAACCCAGTGAAAATTGCATTGCCTTTTTTTAAACCCATATTAACCAAATATCAGTTGAGTATGAAAGTACAGAAATATCCAATGTTATGCTTGTATCTTGCTCATATTAGGGTCATTGCTTTCCCATTTCTGCACCTATGGTTGGCAAATATGAGGTTGTTTGCCAAGTAGGAAAAAAAAGGTTGACCTTTCTTGTTCCTAATATTAGCTTGACATTTTCATAATATTTACATTATAGGGAAGAGATTGAAGGGATTTGTTTTCTCATGGTATTATTTTTTTTATATTGGGTTTTAACGATGCACTGTAATGATGACTGAGATCTATTGGCGTCGGATGAATGATTAATGAGATGATGGGATGAAGGTTTTATGGGTATAGTGGGAAGGAAGCGGTCGTGGCCTATATTGTGGGAACCATCCCAGCATTAGCCCAGACTACAGAGGGAAACCACGAAAAGCCCCTGTAAAGATGGACGGTGGCGGGGATCGAACCGGGTCCGATATGTAGGTTCACCTCCCGGGTCACACGAAGCAAGTGCGCTAACCACTCAGCTACTGTGCTGGTCTCATGGTATTACATTCATGATAATTTTATCCATATTAGAAAAAAAAAATTCAAATGTCAATATCAACTAGGGTGACCAGATTATGAGAAATAAAATCTGGGACAAAGAAACATTTGAAAGAAACATCTGCGAAGCTGGTGACCCGTGGGGGGTTAGCCCCGCAGGGATTTTTTGGGGGGGGGAACGATGTTTTAATGAATTTTATTTGCTTTGGAGCACGGTGTGAATCATAAATAAATACATTATTATTTTCTTATGTTGGCCTAGAGATCTTTGTTTCATTATACTCTTTTATTAAAGAATTATTCATTACCGTATCATAAACTTATGTTGTATGTACATTTATGTAATGATTACTGTTGGCGCAGTTTCTTAATTTTGAATTCATACCTTGTATTTGTCGGACGACCTTAAAAAATCTCTTAAGACCTTATTGTGTATGTAAAAAATCATGTTTTTTTTATTTCAAGTACATAATTGTGAATCTCAGTGCAGGAAAATTTGTAGTTGGTTGTTGATCCTCATATCTTCCTAGTTTTAAAAAAAATTCCACTCAGCAGAATATTTCTTGATAGAAGCATTTTCGTTTCGGCATTGTAACACAACACACAAGTACCTCAAGTTACCACACAAGTTGCCCTCTCAGAGCCAGACTGACTAATAATACCACGTGTAAAGAGTAGGCAGTAAAAGGTCTTCGCATGTCAGAAGGGAGGGGGCCCGCCGAGCCATTTGCACTGTAAGAAACAAATTCTTCATGGCGTCGTAAATACTGAAAATACATTTATTGTCGCCAAAAATAGAACAACTTTGCTCTTGCAACGAAACCGGGACATTTGGGTGTCCCGAAAGTTCTTTACAAGAGGTAGAAAACCGGGACAATCCCAGTTTTCCGGGACGGATGGTCCGCCTAACATCAACTAGAACTGATTGGACCAAAAGAGCAGACAAGTGTCAGGCGTGGGCGTTGGAGAAACGCAATCTGCGAGCTCGCAGGATGTGATGGATGCTGTGAGCAGCCTTTAAAGGCAGTGGCGACATCCTCCACAACAAATACAGTGTTCCACAAGGTCAAGCAAAAGACTTGGACCACCTGTGCACTAGTGGTGTGGGATAGGGGGGATAGTCGCTCGGAACCATCATATCTCGTGGATACAAGCAACACACGAGAGATGAAGGCTTGAACCACTCTCGAGATATATAATCGGAAAAGATTGGACAGCCACTCGGAACCTTCTTCTTCTTCTTCTTTCGTGAATAACAGTATACTCAGCTGAGCTGGCTCTTTAGTTGGTCATTGGGGGCCTATGTGGTCGGATGACTGAGAGACCACCTCACCCTGTGATGTGCCTATACAGGGTGAAAGTACCTACTAGCAGATTGTCGACCGGGTTGGCGTTTTCATCCTGACGAGACATGTACGACTATGCGTAATCTGGGAGATGATGCACTAGACCGTCGTGAAGGAGGAACAGGGTTGATAATAACTCAGGTTTCATTGAAAAAATTTAGCACACTGGATTTTTTGAAAAAAATACCTAAAATAACTCCTGTGTTCTTTTATAACTTTACATACCGGTATATTGTTTAGTATATAGGTATTGTTGTTTTTGTTTCGTCTTACTCTCACTGCAAGTGAGAAAAGTGAGCAATCTTTCTGTATTCTTGATAATTGCCTTGCATATATTTCTGTGAAAATTGAAATATTTGCAAACAATTCACAAATTCTGTGCAATATTTTTAAAATGATCAAATATTTCTAATCAAACTATTGTGTAACAGTGTACATGTGGTTTGGTACTTTCAGGCAAATATTCCCCAAGACCCCATTTTAGCTGTTTTCTTGGATGATAAACCCAACAGGTTTTTTCGGACAGCATTTCTCAACTCTGAGAAGAAGAACGAGCCAAATGGGAGCTTCGAAACGGTCTGATAAATCGTCGTTGGTAACATCATAAACTGAACTGCTAAAATTTGCTGTAGACGTTCCAGCTGAAGAGCAGACAGGAAGACACAGGATGACAAGGGATCCGGATAAGGGATGAGGGGACCGGAGCTGGGCATCCTCGCATTGAAGAGGTTGTCAACGATCAGGTGGAAGGACATATTGCGGTAGAGGCCTACACCAGAGTTTTATGATCATGACAGGAGGCAGAGGTCACATTTGAGCAGTTTTTACGAACAGAGTCGGAGTTAAAACTAGCCACCATTTTGCCAGTATCAAGCCCCACAGTACCAAACAGGGTTGTAGGGTTTTTAATCCCAAACAGTGGAATCAAATAAGGCTGTTAAGTCTGGCATAAGGCCTCTGCTGTAACTACATAGATTTACCGTATTAAATTCCAATGTCAAATATTTAGGCCCAGGCTTTAGGCGGTTTGTCTTTTAAGCCTGATTTGCAGTAACATGGTGGCATGTTTTTTTTCGACCCAGTCCGTAAAATCTACGAAAAGTTACTGATTTGAGTGATTTGTTCATGTGACTCACGCCGGTACAGAAAAAAAGGATACTATGAATCAGTCTCCAGACAATAATAGGCATATGCCATTTCAAAAATAACTACACCTATATTTTATTTAGGCTATATAGTATATTCAAGTGCCCTTTGGCAACCAGGCATTAGTTTAACGCTAAATGATTAGACGACACCCGTAGTGGTACTAGATAATCGAATATATTTACAATTCATATTTGTTTTTTAATTTCACAGAAAGGGCTGTAATAAAGTTTGTTACATGCATACCGTAGATGGGACGGCTACAGCACCATCAGAGCAGAACATTGATACGAACTGATGCAATGCATGGCTTTTTTGAATACCGTACATAATATTTTATAATGTACATAATTAAAATTTGCATGTTGAATCCAACAGAATATTAAACAACAGTATTGTTGTTCAACTATATGTACAACGAATCCCTCAACGATTCTTAGCACTACCGGTAGTACAATAATATTACATCTGAAGATAAATCATCCAAAGTTGTATCTGCAGTTAAGCAGCACTAATAGTAAATACTAGTAAGATATTCCATTTATTATTCATGCCCAGACAAGAATTTTGATAAGAAATCAGTTGGTTTAGGTTCTTGGGTTTCCTTGAAGTATGTCATTATGTGCCCCTTCTGCTTCCAAATTTCAACAGTTTCCTTAAGTTCCATTTGTCCCTGTAAAGAAATTGTCAAACATATCACTTCTATCTTTTAGCAGTTTTTTGGTAGGCCTACCGATTACACTATCTTATATACTGTACCCATAGCCTACCCATGCAGTACCGTACGTTATATTTTGGTATGGTAATGAAGGTATTTGCACAATTAGACACTACAGTACTGCAATAAGGAAATTTAATTGATTAAGAGCCACTCATAGCATAAGCCTACATGTATTTAAAAAAAATTTTAAAGCAATTTATGTTGTTGTTTTTTATAACAAAGTGGTACCAGTAGGTATGGACTTCAACAGAAACATTCCAGTAGGCCTACACTATCTAGATTTACTAAAATTGTGTATTTTTCTTAAGTAACAAAAATAATTCCAGACACATAATAGTTCTATTTTTGTTGACACAGATGCTAGAATAACAGCTGCCTTAGATGTGATAAGCTCCACAGACTTTAAAGAAGACTACGTTATTCAAATTTCAACACTTGGAATAATTTTGCAATGCCACATATCAATTAAAAAATGCATTACCAGTAGACCTCCATACTGAAACGGCTTTAGGCCTGCTACAGATTATTTTATGTGTGAACATTCGATCATCAAAGTTGAATCAATTTTCAGAAAAATACGTAAATTACTTGAGCTAATATGTAGACTCAACCAGTGAGCGTCAGTCTATTTCAAAGCGTTCCGACACTACAAACGGGATCGCAATGAGAGTGCATCTTGTATAATTCTGATGACCAGTTCACACGAGGCATTACAATGTCCCCGTTGGAAGGCTAGGGTTCCAATGCCAGGTTTTAGAACCAAGCTCTAAAAGTTTTCAGCCTGCCGAAAAAATCAATATTTGTTTATTCACACGGCAGCACTGGAAACCTCATTTCAACGGTGGTATTGCAGTGCCTCGTGTGAACTGGCCACATAGCCCAAGTTCTCGTCTATAACATGGTATAGTCAGATCTCTGCCATCTTCGTTGACTGTCTATTAACAACAATCTTGCTAAATTAACGACTCTGCACGGAGTTTTTCTAAAAACGCCATAGCTTGTCCACCAATGGAGCACAAAATGAGGCCTAAGTAAACTTGTGTATTTTTATGAATTGCGTGCATTTTTTAGGCCGTCCATGTTTGGTGAACTTCAAGATATGAGATTACTGTGTAATAGATACATTTATCATCTAAGCGTAGAAAACTTTAGAGCATTGTAGTTTCATTTTTTAGTTTACATTTATAGAATCATATTTTGCGTTTTCTTTCCAAAAATGTCCCAATTGGGAATCTTGCGCGTACTGGTAATCTGCTTCTAAATTAATTATCCTCAACAAGGTAAGCTTTGTTATTTAATATATTTTAAAATATAGACTCCAGACTAAAAACATGGACCTGCACACCTTTATTTGATTAATTATCAACATGTTTAAAGATATTGTCAATTTACAAAATCAAGTATCATCATAATATGAACAAGAGAAATGGCATAAAGTATTCAAGAAGACTATTAGGAACATCACCAGTTCACCACCATGCAACACATCACCAAATAATTGCTAAAAATTCCTAAAAAATCCTGATCATAGGATTACCTACACTTGATACAGTGATGCAATAATGGCTCTGAGTAATTACCTTGATGACTAGCATGTCCATAACACGAATGTCTGTGACGTGGCTGTTTTTAACAAACTCTTCACGCAGCTTTGCACGACAGTCCTCGACAGTTTTTGGGATGTCATAATCCATTACTGAAAAATGTACAATTTTCACATTTAGCAAATAAATACATACCTGTACATGTTTACTCAATCAAAGGAACTTGAATTTCAATGATTAATTATTCATATATTTTTTTCCTGAAGACTTTCATGGTTAAGATTATGAGAAACGAATCTATTTTGGAAGTGGGCCTACCATGTTCCTTAGATGATTTATCAGAATACCCGTACCGGTACCAACGTTTCAACCCTCTTGCTGTGATCATTTTCTACTGAATAAAGCATTGTACGCCTTTTGCATTTTAATTCAAAACTCACCATATGAAAACCATCTATTTGGATTATTTCGAATTATTTGTTGCGGTATGGTAAGTATTATCTTTTGGGGTGGAGTGTCATGTTCTCATTTAATTTTGAAAATACAGAAGTAATACTTCGAGTAATGTATTTCAACTACTCTGGGTTTAGGGGGCCTATACATTTATGAAAGAATAAGTACGGTAACATTAGGAAAAATATATCTAATTTTCATCTAAATTCAGACATACATGACAAGATCTAGAGACAATACCCACCATAACACATGGGCTACCATAGAACGATATATCATCAAGATTGTGCTTTAAAGGATATTAATTTGTATAACATGCTTCCTGACTATATTTTAGGTATTGACTCAATGCTTTTCAAAATTGAATTGAAGAAGTTTTTAATCTCCAATTGTTTTCATTCTGTGAATGAGTTTATTGAAAAATGCAAGTGTGGTGAATGAGTCTGTAGATATGTTGTAAGGGCCTATAGCTCATACAAATTGTTTAGTTTTTGTCCATATGTTAATGTTCATGTTTAAATTTGATGTGCCATATATTTTATCATGATCTATTTAAGGATGTAAGAATCAACTTGGCAAATGAAGCAATTGAAATTGCAATTTCAAAAATAAAGCAATTGAAAGATTGAAGAACGGGATTCGACCTTCAAGGACCTTCAGTCCTTAACACTCAACGATTTAAACTGTTAATGGGCCTAGTTGAAAATTGTAAAGTCAATGGCTGAAAAAGAGAACTGCACTGCTGGTGAAAATTGCCTCAAGTGCTATTTTGAATGGTTAGTATAACCTTGGAATAATAGCCTTTCACCACCTGGTGGAAATTGCCGCGTTCATAAAAAATATCCGTGTCAAATAAACTGTGGCCAAAATTGTTTTATTCAAATTTTTTTAAATTTTGGCATACGATGGGGCAGAAATGGACCCCAGGACTCTTGCATTGAGTTCAAAAACCCTCAAGATAGTAGCAGCGCCCTGCCCTGGTTCAACAGTCAACAGACCGCAGAAGTGTTACGACTGGTAATCCTACTAGGAGCACTGTGATTATCAAGAAAATGTCACCAGCTAGAGCACTGTTGCGAGTGAATGCTGCTAGGAGCGTGCTGATCAGCCAACTTGGAGAAACTAGTCATACGCTACATAACTCAATCTAGTCTCAACCCCACTGCCGACATCTATTATAAAGACTCTTGTCTAGGCCCTACTCTCTTTAGAAAATACAACAACCTAGGACTGTCCCGTGTCTGTACATATATGTGACAATACATATTTTATTCAAGTGTGACAATGAACATCTAGCTAAAATCAATGAATGTGTACATAGCCACTTTACTAGGGCTTATAACTTATATTATGCTTAAATATTATATTGCCTTATATTATGTTGTGGCACACATCAAAGTGTCAAGAGAGGCCCCTTGTTTATTAAGGGTGTATGCTTTATAACAAGTTGCCCAACGTATTAAAAAATGTACGCAGCACGTCCTTCAATATGAGATTGAAAAAATGGCTGATGAACGAATGTTTTCATTCCTTGAACAAATGTTTCAATTTTCATAATTTTAGAGTGAAATATTTGAAGGCACACATGTGGGTCTATAGTTTAGACTACCGGTAGGCCTATAGGCAAACTCAATGCTATAGGGTATCAAGTTCTACTCATGTCTATGTTTTCCACTTTGTCAAGTGTTTTTTGTACCTCTACTTTCTAACTCAAGCGACTTGTCCAATAAATATCATAGTTTATGATCAACCTGGATTAATAAAATTATTATTATTATTATTGTCATCATCATAGGCTTTGAGTTTTTAACTCATTTAAAAGTAGGCCTACTGTCATAGGTCGTTGCCCATCTGGAGACTAGTTTATCAATGACTGTAGGCCTGTCCCATACCACCACGCTGTGGTGAGTTTATAAAAATTGCTGGATATAAGAACATCAGAAAGATAATGGCTTCAGAAGACTGTGGCTGGCCGCAGCGTGTACGCATTGTGTGTGTAGTGTAAACTTGTAGTTACGCCAATAGATTGTAGCCATCAGTACAGGGCGTCGTTTAAACCCAATATAATAATAAACTTGTAGTTTGTGGGCGCTACCAACGCAATGGCGCTACACTCATGTACTGAGCCAGGCCTTCTGTCTTGTAAGCACGATGTGGTCAAGGAAGTTATCAGCACTTGGGAAGGCAGAAGCTGAGAGTGACGTATCGAGAACGAATCTCGATCGTGGCGTTACCCCTCAAACTACACACGAACGCGCCACAAATGTTCCGAAGAACATTCCTGGCGCTGACACTCTATTTAACAACAAACTCAATGGTGTAGGCCTAAAAATAGATTGCGGGCGGTAGGCCTAGTATAAGCCCTTGGCCTAGACCTAATTCTACAGTGCATCAAACCATTTCCACGGTCCTGAGCATTGAGTTTGTATGGCCTTGGATCTTTTTTGATACAACAAACCAATGGCGAGCCTATTAGACCCTCTGCCCACTTGTAAACTTCAACTAAATTTGTATTTTATTCTTACCAACATAGGGCATATGCCTGTACCAAGCTTTGTAGAGATTGAGAACTCTCTTTCTAGCCTCTCCACTATCAATGGATAAAATTGGCCGGACTTGTCTCACAACTGAGCGAATTGCTGCTTGTTGCGATGCCATAATTAATGAATATTTGTTCACAGGCCAAAGACCATCTACTCTCTTAAACTGTGTATTTGATCAAATTCTAGGGCCTCTATATATATATATATTGAAAATAACTTTCACGCAAAATTCTGGCTCTATGATCAGCTGTAAGCTAGCCAGTAGCACCGCTGACCAGATTGAATGATTTGAATCGAGTTATTCTGATTCAGTGATGTATACATTTAGAAGGCTTTAGAACGCAGGCGCTTGCGCCTGCACGAAGGCGGAATAACTATGAAATCGTGATTTCTTCATGAGCGTTATAAATCCATGACAACTTTAAAAGTACTTATAGAGATCAATTACTTGCAGTATTATTGAAGAGCTAGTAAAATCATCTAGAATAGATATATGAAAATGATATCATTATTATATATAATACAGCCTGATATAATTTACTTTTTAAAATATTAGTATTGTAGGCCTTTGAATGTTGGGAACATAATAATAATAATGGTATTTATTCACAGTATACATAATTATTACCGGTACATGTTATGTTTCGTTATCGTCACTGAAATTATGAAAATCTTACATAAAAATCTGTTGTGATATGATGAAATTCTTTTTCAACAAGATAACATTTCACTTTTGATTTATAAGTATGTATGTTGTCGACAATACGCAATTATTTAGGTAAGATATTATAAAATTTGATACCATTGTGGTAAATCCAGTTTCATAAAGAAACTGGACTGTAATGGGGTGGTAAGATCGCCCTTGTGGTGCCCCGTCCAAACGATCCTATCTTTCATCCATAGCCTTAATTGGGGAACAATGATTTTGTATCAAGTTTCGATGTTATTAAAAAAAAATAAAAAATAAAGAACATAAGATGATCAATTTGGATGTCATTTTTCCCCCGAGTGTTATGCGAGGGATATATTTGTCATATATTTGTCTCTTTGTCATATATAATTTGAAGTTAGATTTTGTGTATGGAGAATGCATAGGAAATATTGAATAATGATAACTTCTGATGATCTACCTCATCCATCATCTAGAAATTCAAGATTTAATCGTCAATTTTTGTAAAATGCGTTCATGTTCTATTTTGGCCCATAATCTTGTGTTGAGATTGATTGATTATTGTTTGCTTAACAGCCAGGATACGTATGAGCAGGTGATATTGAAACAGGAAGTGATGTGTATAAGGATAAATACAAAACCCCATGCCTTATGATTTATGAAGGACTTGGAACTCACTCCCAACCGGTAACCTCAGTTTTTAAAGCGGTATCTTAGTTGACTGTGCTCTGGAAGGCAGCATCATGTTGTTTTGTATATACTTACTATTTTTTATATTGGGTTTTAACGACACACTATAATGATGACTAAGATCTATTGGCGTCAAATGAATGATTGATGAGATGATGGGATAATGAGATGATGGTTTCTTGGGTATTGGGAAGGATGTGGTCATGGCCTATATGGTAGGAACCATCTCGGCATTAGCCTATATACTACAGAGGGAAACCACCAAAAACCCCTGTAAAGATGGACGGTGGCAGGGATCGAACCGGGTCAGATTTGCCCCTTCACATCCTGGATCACATCAAGCGTGTGTGTTAACCACTCAGCTGCATGTGCAGGTTATACTTACTTCTTCACCAAAGGTCCTACTGGACAGTTCAATGCACATTGCTATGAAGATAGTTTTCATCTCCAGTGTCATGAGCAGTAGCGAAGCGTCGGGGTGAACATTGAGACAATCGATGTCTACCCAATAAAAAAAAGGGAAGGAAAAAATTGTTTTCTATATTTTTATCTCTAAATTGATTTCAAGGTTTTCCAGGAGACAATATTCTGCCTTATTCACCATCACACGCTGAGTGTGTGCGGTTGTCAGTGCGCGTGGCTGTCTCCAATGCTCTCTATACAGTGTTTCCTTCCTGAGCCTATCTTACACATTTATTGAGTCATATGCATGCTCGGGTTTGTAGCCACGTATGCAACTTAACAGAACAATGTATATTGAGTAGTTAATCCTCATTTCGAGAAGGTTGGAATGTGATTCTTCAAGCAAGTAATAAATAAAAGATGTGACATAAGATCGAGAACATGTTTTTTTCATGTTACCCGTATGTCCCCCCATATTTAACCCTTACTCTTTTCTGTCTCCCCTACCAGATTGTCACGCTTTTGAGCTGACTTGAAACTGAAGAATGAACTAAACATGTAATATTTTATTTTACTAGAAATTTTTGGATTATAATGGACGATGACAAAAGACAAGGAACAAATTGACAACCTACAGTTACCGGTTATCAACTGACCCAAAAAATAACTCGTCTAAACTCGTACTACCAGCTACGAACTAAAATTTGATGAATGCTTATTATATGCCTATGAATTATGCAGATTTCATTGCCAACTGATGTCACAAGTACTTAACCTTGGCATCAACTAGGGAAATGCAGCAGATGCATTGTAAGATCAGCAAGATAAGCAAGTTTTATGGAATAGCTATTCCATAAAAATATCTATAAAATGAATGAATGAATGAATGAATAACAAATAAAAATAATTTCAAATCAAGTGTGTGTATATAACTTTTTTGTTTAGGGCCTACTATAGAGTAGGGTAATAAAAAAGTTATATACACACCTTGATTTTGAAATTATTTTTATTCACTATTCATTCATTCATTAATTTATTTTATAACTCATAACCTCTGTTATTCCATGCAACCTGTTGATTCATACACAAACTATAAACTCAATATTTTTGTAATATTTTGTAGAATATAATAATTTATTTTCTTGAAAACAACAAATCCAAATCACTTCAAACTTGGTAGAAACATATACAGTATAAGTATAGGCCTACAATATGAACATTCTGTGAGAATTTCATTCCAAATGGATAAAATTTAAAAATTTCTAACACAATGATTCACAAATTCTACAGTGATATTCTCATCTTTTATGGGGATTTTATGAATTTTTCTAATTTGTTTCTTAGTAACCGTTCAAAGTGATTTTGCTCAAAAACGATCCTAGCATGACATCGATGTCCAGAAATTTATTCAAGTCAATTGGTTACTTCACCTGAACCATTCCTGAACTGTATGCTACGTAAAAAAAAAACTTCGTAAAACAAAGCCAGGGGGTCGATTGTGTAACTCTTTCGGCAACTCGTTGGATAACGATATCATTCGTTATCTTCACCGAAGTGAGAACCAAGTTATCACTTACCCCTATTGTCTAACACTTTCGTTAGACTTCTCTCAGAGACAATTCTAGTCAATACGAGATCTCTTTTTACGGATGTTTTTGGTGAAGATAGTACATCATTCGCCATGGCAATATGTGATCGACCAATTGGAGTGCGATGGTCAAACGAAGAACAAAAAACTTACAGAAGACCGTGGTCGAGATTTTCATATCTGCCTCCTTGATGCAGTCCAAATTGCTGAAATATAAGTCAAGAACCATCGAAGGCCGTGCATGCAAAATTGTTTTCGTGTTAATTAATAGTGTTGTAATAATAACCTCTTTGTTTTCTTTGACAGCTGTGCCTAGATTCAACTCATAGTTTCGTTGTTCAAAGGATATACATATTGAACGTTTTCTGCTATATAAAGAGGCATGTATTGATTCCATGTGTATTGTAGATAATTGTTCAGCAAATATCAGTTTTCATTCATTCATGATTCATTTATTTGGAATATATCTTGAAACTTTCATAGTGTTGCCATTGCCCGCCATTTTTTGGGGTCTTGTTGAAGTGATAACTAGAAAACGACATGTATTTGAGTTTCGTTAACTTGTCGGAGGAGTTGTCGAACAAGGTGATCGACAACGAGTTAGACAATAGCCATTTTAGATGCCGATCGAGATGATATGATATATCGATTGACAAGTGAAGTGACAAAGATTACACAATCGACCCCCAGATCTTTTCAATATGTGAAATGATGCTAGTTTCCATCTTCCAATCAATGGACATCTTGCACTCTTTTTGGATTTACCTTGATACTCTATGTCCCAGTGTTTGTGGAATAATTGAGGTGGGAGCGGATATTTCTATGATGAATTTGATGCATTGAGACTGCACCCAGAAACACTACTAGAATATATAGGCCTATGTGTCGTACTACGGTACTTACCTATATACCTAAATACATTTGATGGATGCTTGTGCCTCCAATTTCTTCTATCTCAGCACCTCATACAAGGCCTTCTATATTATTACATCTAATAATATAGAAGGCCTTGCCTCATACCATTTACTTTATAATAACTACATTGCTCATACTCACCACAGCCAAACTCGAAGCTTATACAGTATCGTATGTCACTCTAATACAGTTTGCTATATGAATATTGAGTCAAACTAATTACATAGTAACTTTTCAATTCGTATTAAAAGATATCATATAAATTGAAAATATTTATTCGAGTATAGAAAACATGTCAGTGAGATAATTTTAAAATCAATTTGTGTTGCCAGTAAGAGATAGAAAGCAGATTTGAGAATGGAATTATAAGAGGTTTGCAGGGGGGAGAGTTATTGAGCCTTGGCCGGAGAGGGTGACAGGGAGAACATTGATACCTTTTACCCAACTTTTTCTTTCACAGCAGTAACATTCTATGCTGCTAAGAGCACGCATGTATGCTGTGGTCACACCGCCAATTATGAGGATTTGAGAACCTGTGAAAATGGAATTGTAAAATTTAGGGTAGGCCTTCAAACATTTAATTATACTGCATTTAATTTTCGATTGTCTGAAAAATAAGTACTATGCACTTATTAACAAGATTATGATTTGGAAAATGTCATTATACTGCCAAAAATTTGTATCATTTTTCATATATAATTGTCAAAATCCCATGCTTTTCAGTAATATTTCTTCAGTCCGTTTGTTTATTTTTTTCAAAAGTATTTCACCTATGACTTTTATTGGATAAATTAAAAACTATCTACATAATCATGTGGAGTATTTAAGAATTATTTGAATGCCTGAAAGAAGTATATTGATGAATTTGATGGTCGATAATATCTACGTAATAAATAACAGATCTATTCGTTTTACCGCCCACACAAATAGTAGCAACGTACCTAAGTAAGCAACCGAATGTCCATGACGTGGGACAGCCAACATTGCCCTCGGAGTCCATTGCTTGGTGTCATCATTCCATTGATCAATATCTTGGATGCTAGACGTGGACTGAGACTTTCCTTGTACGCGACCAGCACCTCCGATTATGTACATAATGTCATTCTCAACAATTAAACGAGAAAAGCATCGCGGAAATCGCAGTGGTGTAGTAAACGTCCATCTGTAAAGTTGATTATTCATAAAATAAATAGTAAATCAATCTTTATAAGCCTATTACTATCATTTTCATTATTGATAGCAATTGTAAAGAGTTTGATCAAATTATTTTACTGTTGGCCTACTGTAATTTTCATTTTCCGTTATATTGGTAGGCTTCCTACATATGTAGTAAAAATCTGGGCAAAAATAATCAATCGTTGGCACTTGATGATACGTAGTAATACAACAGATTGCAAATCGTTTCAATAGGGCTCTATTAATTTTTTGACGCAAGTTTCACCCGTTTTTTTTCTAATTTCATCAGCTTTTTATTATATTGTATTGGAATTGCAAAAAAGTATTGTTTTTTCTATGATGTCATTTATTCACGAACAATACGTAGGTCTTAGCCACTAAATAAGTTCTCAAAAACTCTAATTCAATGTCTAAGCCTGGTCTACTGGTGATCTGCTCAGAAATAACGTTCACCCGTCCATTCATTTTTATGAATCAATTATTTTTACGATATATGTTTTAAATTGTAGGCCGCATAGTAAACTGGTTTGAATAAAAAATCAATTTTTATTGCCGTTCCAACTGCGATGTACAATATTAAAAATGAGATGCAAATCAAAATTGGAATTGCAAATTTGCTTTAAAAACCTCATATTTTTGTCTTTGATTGAAATGGGAAATCAATCAAATCATACTAACATTTGAATGAATAAATATAAATTTGTAGATGTTTTACGACTCACTGGTCATGCTTCGTGCTATAGCATTCGACTTCGTTGCAGAGTGGTGTGGCGGGTATGCCCGTCATGCCACCCGCTACCCAGATCAGGCCTCGATGCATCGTAGAAGCCACACCCATCCTCGGGAACCCCAGCGGAGCCACTTCATCCCACACGCCGGTCACAGGATCAAAACGCTCCACGGACTTCATCGCTCTAAATAATCATACGTGTGCATTACATTTTTAGAAAACTTTATATTCAAGTATCATTTTTGAAATGGATTACAAATTTATAAATTAATGATGGTCATAATTTTTCAATTTGTTTGTATATAATAGCATGATGTTATAATGGAATCTGGTAATGATGAATGACTTTTTGTCCTTGTTGCTCAAACAGCTTATGGCTCTGGCATTGCTGTAGGCATGAGTTTTCTAAGCATTCTTTCATCTATCATCTCCAACGTTTCATCATCACCCACTAATTTGTACCGCCATGCAACCTAGCTGTTGGTGGGGTCATTGAGCAGCATTGAATAAAAATAATAAAAATGATGACTGAAAATGCACCCGACTCACTTTCCTAGTCTGTCCTGCCCGCCGATAACAAACAATTTCCCTTGTGTGGCGACCATGCCGAAGTTCATTCTTGGAATTTTCATGCCAGATTCGCTAAACCACGAGCGAGTGACGGGCTCGTAGCTCCAGACCGTACTGCCGATCTTCGCCTTGCCTCGAACATCGTCTTCCCGAGGGTCTGCACCACCTACCAATATGAAATCATTCAATTCCCAACAGGCCGAGTCTTACAAAATTTAAAATGTGTTGATTACGATAAATTGATAATCAGGGTACAAAGGGTGGTCAACCAAGTAATTCACAAATTGATTTTGCATACCCTTGAGCCGTGTTATACCAATTGATGATTATATAGTGAATTAAACTCGTGATAATTTTCAATTTAATTTTCTGCCGACACCAATAGATCTTAGTTATCAACACGGTGCATTGTTAAGCCCAATATAGATAAATGAATAGTAATTCATCACTAATCAGTTCCTGGATATCGGCAGTCAGTGGATGAATGATTCAAGTGAGAGTCAAATTTCTCTGCTTGATTGAGACGAGATTTTTTTGTCCAATATATTCGCAATCTGATCGACACAACCAACTTATCGTAGTTTACAAGCTCTAACTTTTCTCGCATTTTTTTGTAACAATTAGTTTGAATAGTTTCTATAACACACTCACCAGCTAAGAATACTCGTCCTTTAAGAAATGCGACTGCGTGATGAATACGTGGTTCCGGTATTTCTCCCACCACTTCCCAGCTGTTGTATTCAGGCACAAAACGATAAATGTCCTTGCCCAAGTTCTTGCCAATGCCGTAATTGGTGTGCGGATCCATGCCTCCCATAACCAACACTGACTCGCGGTCTTGGAGGAAAAGTGATCCATCTTTCAAGTAATTCTTTTTAGCTGGTCCTAATACGCTCAAACTCATATGGTACGGCCTTAGATAATGAAAAAACAGAATATTCCTAAAGTAATACAATGAAATATTGCTAAGAAAACAAATCACTTTTGTGTTTTGATTAACATGCTTCATATAAAATTATGCTGAAACTTCAATGAGTAACTCCCCACAAAATGGTCAGTTGAAATATTTCACTGCCAGTAACTTTTCAAATGTTGAAGAGAAAATATATGAAAATGAAACTTTAGTAAACTTTGGTGGTTATGATCTTACAACATAGCACAAAATCTACGTCTGGGTCAACTATGATATTTCACTACTTTGTTCATTATTTGTATTTGTAGTTGTATTTTGTATTTTGTATTTATTTACGGTTTTATGAAAACATGATTACATGTATAAACCAAATCAGAATTAAAAATAAGTAGTCTACAAATAGTGTTAGAGTGCAATGTAGCGGCACGAATAAAATGGATGGTAATGAACAAAAATTGTCATGTATAAAAAACAATAAATCCTAAATATATATATATATATATATATATATATATATATATATATATATATATATATATATATATATATATATATATTTTTGAGTGACACAACTAAGTCACTTCAATTCCTACTGTTTGACGTCAACTGACTTTAATACAGACTTATATGCTTAATTATCCATTAAACCTGACCGATGTTTGAGTACTCTCTCTATGTGACAGTAAAAGTTGAGATAAACTGCTGGTGGCAAAGTGAATAACTCATAAAAATAGTAGAAAAGAAGCATGTGAAAATTAAACAATGACATTTATTACACATTTCACATTATTGGCATTATTTATTTTCACTACATTTTGACGGCCCGAAATAATTTAGGAGCGCTTTCTGTTTTGACTTTCACTGGCAAATTACTGTGAGTCGAATATGATTTCAACCAAAAGATTATGATATTGGTGACGTTTCAGAGGCTGCATAGCACACCTGACGTAATATTTATATTTTGTTAATATATATCGAAGCTATATTCATTAGCTATTGATAAATAATAATAATTGGGTGCTATGCCACGACAAAAAACAACAGAAATCTCAAGATGATCAGAGCAATATGCCTCTAATTGATTCTAGAGGGAGAAAGTACACATCTGTCTGTTACTTCATATTAAAGAATTGAGACACCTAAAACTACTAGGTAAGCTGCTGGTTTTCTGTGTTTCTAATGACAGACCTATCTGTATCTGAAAGATACAATATCTTAATTCGATCAGAATATCTGTAAGATAATACCATAGGGGCTGACTATGAAAACATAAATGCAGATTATAAGAGAAAGAGATGAAGGATGAATCAGAAGGGAAAAGGTTGGAATTAGAACTCTGAAGAAGATGGTCTGCACACTCATTTGGTACTGATTAGCTTTGGCCAACTGTAGACCTACTCTGTATTCATACATTCAAACTCTGTTAAAAATGTAGATTGAGTCCTGTATCATGATTATTACTAATAGATGAATAATATAATATTTGTGGCATATATATTTCCAGATACTTCAAGGACATCACAACCCTAGACTAGATTTTAACGAATAGTTACGATAGTTATTTTCCGAGTTTTAGAGAAAACTAGAAATCACCATCTCAATTTCAGAAATTATGAATAATCTATTTCTCCTCCAGGATTCGGCACTCTACGTTAAGACGTAGACATTAATTGATTCAGTTCATGTATCTGTACAGAATTGGTAATGTCTACGTCATGACTCGTCGTCTGTGGAGGATACAAAAATTAATTTGAATTTTGAAATTGAGATGGTGATTTCTAGTTTTCTCTTGAATTGAAGAAACAAATATCATCATTATTCATTAATATGTAGTTTCAGGGTTGTGATGTTTTATAAGAAATGACAGAAGATACGTTAATTTTTTCTAGCTAATAGCTATATTGTAATGAGAAAATTACAGAAGATTTGCATTGAAGAAGAGTAAATTGACTGTGGGAGACATATGGATGAAGTAACAGTAGGTAAGCTGCTGGTATTATCAATTAGTATCATTCGTTCAAACTGTCTTCAACATTTTACGTAGTTTATAATAATTGGTCCACAAAAGTTGATCCTATCCTTCATCCTATCCTATCTTTCATCCTATCTTTCATCCTATCTTTCATCCATAGCCTTAATTGGGGAACAATGATTTTGTATCAAGTTTCGATGTTATTAAAAAAAAAAAAAAAAAAAAAAAAAAAAGTTAATAAAATGCCTAGCATCTCCAAACCACGACAACCTATTTTATCATAATATAAAGAAGGTTCTCCAACTCAGGTCTTGATAGTGAAATATTTCCGAGGTCAGAATCTGAGTCCAGCATCCCGATTGCCTGTAGCACAACTATCGCTTTCAACTTTTATATTGAACTATTTAAAACAACAATGCTCAACAATGCTATACATAGCCCAGTAGATTACAAGAATTATAGATTTTTTTGATTCAACAATGCCACCGGTACCGTAGCCACTCTTTATTTACATGTAGTTCACAAGGGGATCCGCTAAATCGTGGCAGGCAATCGGGACTTTTGGCTCTGAAGTCTGAACTGACCGCAAGAAACCACAAATTCCTTCCATGTTATCAGTATGTGAGTTGGAGCACCTTCTTTATATTATGATAAAATAGGTTGGTGTCACTACATCGTGTCCAAACTATGATGAATTAGACAGCATATAAATATAATTGACATACTTCAAGAGAAAAACGACAAACTCTTAATCTATTAGTTGCGAACCGTAGCCATTAAACAGTAATCCATTAAAGCATTCTCATTTGTGCATGGTTGTCTATTTGACACAGACTTTAACTTCACATAATATAATTTTCTACTTACTGAGGCTGATATTTCTCGAGTTTGGAAAGTGATGAATTTCTCGGAATAAGATCTAGTGAATTATCGGTAGGTGGTTGGAAGAAGGATACAGATTTACCATCATTATTCTTGCTTGTATCAGGCATGATAACAAAATCTGGTGTATGTGATTTATTTCCCAACCAAGAATGGGATTTTAATAGCAGTTCGGGGAATGATCCAATGTTTTCGAATTCTTTTGATAAACTATCAAACTTTTCAAATGTTAATTTTTGAGCTGATTTCTTATATAGTAAATCAGACCGTTTAGGTTCTCTTTCATAGATAGAAGACTTTTGATATGATATACTATTATCTCTCTGTTTACTAGTGGTTGGTAAATCATCATCTTTTCGATAATCTTCATGTTCATGTTTTGGTAATACGACCGGTTTGCTCTGTATTTGTGGATACACCTTTTGTTCATTCGAACAGAAGTCTTTTCTTTCGTATCGATCGTCAGTTTCTTCTTGTATGGAATCTTTAATTTCATCATGACTTGACCTATATTTCACGTTCTGGTTGATCGAATGTTTTCTAGGTCGTTGGTCTGATCTTCTGAATTCCATCTCTTGAATATCACTTTTATTTGGAAAGCTATTATAATTTTTGTCTTCTGCTTGAGATGGTTCACGAGAAAACACTGTCTCCAATTCACGTGTTCTCGTAGGCTTGGCATGGACAGTACCAGAAACTATCGAGGGATTTCTTATAGAATGTGGAGAAGGCATCTGACCCAACTCGGTGACTCGAAGAACACTTTCAACAAGAGAAGACTCATTCTTTTGGAGAGAAGGCTTTCTTTTCCTCGGAGTTTCCTCTACGTGTTTCAAGAGATTACTTGCTATTGTGATGGTTGTTTTGTCAGGTATGCGAGAAGTCGTAGCTTCTGGTTCGTCTCTCTCCTTCATCTGCTCAACCACAAAAGGCAAGTTCTCATCCAAATTCTTATTTTTTGGCAGTGTATTTTTTTTTACTTTTTCTCCCTAGAACACAATATTTCATGCAATTTCAAATTACGTTGTACTGTATTTGGCTATCAGTGACATTTTTCACAATGAATAGATGTTAAGCATAAAAAATGATGTACGCCTACATACCGTAGATAAATGTTCATTATGCAGGTTATATATAATACATATTATATAAGGGCCTATATGCCATCTCCATTGAGAATAATTTCCAGTATTTTTTTAGGGGATACAAAATAATCATATAACTATTATGTGATGACTGATTAGTAATAATTATTACATTCTGTAAGTAGCCGACCTCCATGATGTGCATTATGTTCATTATATCTATGTTTCCATATTATTAAAATTTCAATATTTTATTCCATTCAAAATTCATGTACAAAAAACTGATATTTTGCTCAGTCGACTCTCGTGTGCTCTCAATTGAGTCAAGTAATAGTTATTTACTTTTATTACCAACTAGCCATGTACATGCTCACTTGCATACGAGCCTGGAGATCATTAGAATCAGATGATAAATATAAATTGCATAAAACAAGGGAGGATGTATTGGTAACTACAGGAATAAAAAAAGGAGCAATCGAGCTTAGCTCCTCTCATCTAAAATTGTTAATTAGTGACTACCATTTGGATTATACATTTGAGGAATTATAGGTATTCAAGGATTTTACATTCCACAGCCTTGTATCTATATCATCAGAAGATTTCATTCAAGACTCATTCAAGATTCATTGATTTTTCCAGTAGAAGTTCAGAATACTAATACAGAAATAAAGCCCGGCTGTATACAAAAAAAAGTGTAAAGTAAAATTTGACGAGTGAGAACCGGTATCATGAAGTATAGATGAAATATTTATAATATTTTTCAAGGAATATAGAAAAAATTATCATGGTCACAGCCAACTTGATCTTGTCTAAATAAATTATGTGGTGAATAAATACTATGAGTCGGTCTTACGAGCACGTACCGGTAGTCAAGTATCATTCAACTAGCCATTATTGAAGGTACGAAAAAAACATATGTAAGCAAGGGTGAATCCGGTAACCACAGGTCAATTAACTGACTATTAGTTCGTAAATCAAGCACTGAGTTGAGCTTTATAACGATCCAGAAAAAATTTGTTTCTTTTCAAATCTTAATGAGAAGAAAATGAAAAAGTAGGTTTTCCATTGTTTTCAATGTAGAAAGATGTTATTTCATTATATTGTAAAAACTACCGGTAGTAAGGGGATTTATTTTTGAATTATGTTTGTTGTATTCAATACTGTATCTGGAGTACCTATGCTTTTCAAATGCATCAAAAGCTTTAGCTTTATAATTCATATATCCATGATAGAAATGGTTGCATACCAGATTGATGCGTTTCTCTGTAAACTTCTTCCGGGTTAATAAGCGATGTGAATAGTACCGGTAGATACCGATGTTCAGTTGCCTGAGGGATAAGACCAAAAGAGAAGGAATTAATGTTTATTTGGAACTATATAAAGCATACAGAAGTTCAATGCCCATATTTTATATTATTTTATTTTGCAGTGAATTTATTTAAAGTACTCACCACTTGGCCATTCAGTATTTTTTTGTTTTGTCAGAAGTTTCTTAATGATCATTGATCACACACTATGGCCACCCCACATCTTCATGGATTATCGAGAACTGCAGATACATTGAACGATAACATAACTATGACTATCGAGTTTCTACTTCCAGTTAAAGTTCATCGAAGCACATCTAATTTCTTCATGATGGATAGTTCTCATTTGATAATTTAATTTTTAGCAAATGATTGCTCAACCAACGTGGTGAAAATGGGTTTGAAATCACCGGCCTAAGCTATCGCGTATAAAAAGGAATGTTTAGTATTATCAGAGAGGTTCCAAAAGCTTTCATATTACAGCATATACCGGTAATTTTTTATTGTACCAGTGCACTTTAGGTTTATTTATCATAATACAGTGTATGTAGAATATTATTGTATTTCTGAACTGATGTGCAATGGTAATACAATAATAGCCTCAATAGGTCTACCTATGAGCCAACAATTACAGTTGAATGGAATAAATATTTGATCATAGTTTGCATAATGACCCCACCGATAGCAATGTTATTTGAGTGTACAAGCATACAGATGATAGATGAATGAAGTTTATAAAACCCGTCTTATGCGGAACTAGAACCCTCTTTACTTGACTTGACTTGACTCGATAAAGAAGAGTCTTTTAGCTGACTAAGCCAAATGATGAAATATATATTGATATTGTATATTATATAATGAGTATATATTCAATGAATTAATATAGCAACCAACTCATACCATCAAAATTGTAGCAAGTACACAAGTATGGAAATGTAAATTGATAGGTAGAGAGGTCTTGGTTCCCTCAACACTACAATTTTTATTGAATTATAATTAAAACAAGACAGTTCTAAAATAAAATTATAATCATATCAGTATGAAGTAGGAATTACGGAATTTTCCATCGTATTGTATTTCTAGCGCTTCGACAAGGAAAAGATGTAGGAACCAATCCCAGAACCAAAATTCAGATTCAACAAACTATCTACAAACACAATGGATAACTCAATGAAAAACAAACTTGAATAAATTTGCTCACAAATATATATTGAAAATTAGTACAAAATATAATATACATAAATATTAAATAGTCTTTAAAAAATATTTTCACATTACAATGAATGAATTTAGACTCAATACACAACTGGAAATTATTCTCTGGAGACAGCAACATCAGGCATCAGTTAATGTTGGAATTACTTACAAAATCTTTCCGGGCCAGTAACTGCGCCAATGCACTTGATGGCGCGCTCGTGTGTGAGTTTGGCATACCAATAGGGAAGCCGTTCACCATGGAAGGAATAGGATCAGTTTTGGGAGGCAAAACGGGCATCTGATAGTTTTTACCAGTGTTCAGTTTTCCACCTTTTGAACGTTTCTGGTCAGCCACGTAATTGCGTCGGTAGATTTTCAGATCTTGCACAAACTGTTTATAGGTGATGTAATTCTGAAACATTTTCATAGGTTAGTTTAGTTTTATTTCTAAATTGTTGGTAACATGTGACAGAGTTACAATAATTGAGCCAGGTAAAGCCTAGTTCCCACTCCGATTTTTTCTCGGGTCGGCCGACGAAACTTTGGCCGAAATTCTGGTCCCCACTGTGATTTTTCAACAGCACATTCTCGTGATGACAGCCACGCATTCTAGTTGAAAGAAGGTCTTCGAAACGTGTTAATAAAACAAAAACTGAATTACAGAGCTTTTGATATCAAGTCCAATGACCTCTGAAATACAGGAATGCTAGGGCTAGAAGGTAGTCAATATGGCAACTTTTATGGCACAAAATGAATTTTGTTGAAATGATTGAAGTTGAACCAACTTTGCCATCTTGTTTTGGTGGAATTACGGTACACCAAATGAAAGCTGATTTGAATATTCACTACTGGTAAATCTTTATGGAGATAAAGGAAAAGGCTTATTACTCGTTAGTGCGTCCCATGGTGGAATATGCTAGTTCAGTTTGGGATCCTTATAGATTAGGTGAGATAAGGGATGTGGAAAGGGTGCAAAGGATTGCAGTTAGAAGGGTTACAGGTAGGGTAAGGAGGTGGAAATGGGGGGAGAATGAAAGGGGGGAGAGGGTGAGAATATTGGAGAGTCCATCTGAGATGATCCGAGACTTGGGATGGCGGGAATTGGAAATACGGAGAAAGGAGGATCGGATCTGTAATTTCCTCAGGGTAATGGAAGGAGAAGGGGGCTGGGGAGAGTTGAATAGGTTGATTGAAAGGAATGAGTCAGGGTATGGGGGTAGGCGAAGTCATGATAGAGCAGTAGTTATGAAGGGGGCTAGATTAGATGTCGGTAAGTTCTCTTTCTTGAATAGGACAGGTAGGGATTGGAATGGGCTTAGTAGAAGTATACTTGAGGAGGATGAAATAGGGTTGAAGCTATTCCGTCAGAAGGTTAGGGAGGCGATAGGATAGGATTGATAGGGAACTTGCCACCGCGCATTTATGTGCAACTGCAAGAGTTAATAATAATAATAATAATTTATACCACCATTCCCACTCGGCCATACTTTTAGTTTCACAGCCTATTGGCAGACTTAAATGCCGTTTTTTGAATTGGCATTGTACTGTCTCTAGTAGAGAAACTAGGAAGTATGGTGGTAATATACAATACCAAAAAAATTTAAAAAAAAAAATTGGAGTGGTAAATTATCATATAATTATCCTGAATTATCATAAAGGGTTGAAGGATAGAGAAAAATATTGAGGCACAAAACTGGCAAAATGCAGTGCAGTGGTTAACACGCTCGCTTCATCTGATTTGGCAGGTGCATTTAATATCGGACCCGGTTCGATTCCTGTCACCGTCCATCCTTACAGATGTTTCTCATGGTTGCCTTCAGTAGTCTAGGCTAATGCCGGGATGGTTCCTAGTATAAGTCAGCCATGACCCTTCTATAATTCCTATTATTACATGGCACTTACTAGCACAGGTAGCTGAGTGGTTAACGCACTTGCTCCATGTGACCCGGGAGGTAGTGGGTATGTTGGACCCGGTTCGATCCCCGCCACCGTCCATCTTAACAGGGGTTTTTCGTGGTTTCCCTCTGTAGTCTAGGCTAATGCCGGGATGGTTCCCACAATTTAGGCCACAACCGCTTTCTTCCCACTATCCTTCCCATTACCCATAAAAAAAACCTTCATCTCATCATCCCATCATCTCATTAATCATCCATCCGACGCCAATAGATCTTGGTCATCATTACAGTGCGTCGTTAAACCCAATATAAAAAAAAAAATACATGGCACTTGTGGGACCTTGGTTCTGTTGTTCATAAATAATAAATAAATAATAAAATAATAGAGCTGAAAGTTTCAATGATTATTTAAAACATCATGTTTGACTATTTTTCAAAATACCCCGTAATTATAATGATACTGATGCTAACTACCAAGAGTCGGTTTTGTCAACATTAGATTAGCTAAAGGTCAGATTAAGAGGCTCCGGGGGTCTGGTTGGCATGTGAGCTTTCATGTTAATAAATAATAACTCTCACGACTATACTCTACAAAATATCAAACTGGTTCCTGTTTCATATTACATGTATTACTGATCTAGGTTTATGCCAACAAGAAGTTTTTATAAGATATACCAACTGAACCAGAAGGGTGGTAAACTTTGCAAATGACTGGTTCATTTTGTTTGATCTGCTTGCTTCAGCATCAGAAGTCCAGGAATTCAAGGTTTCACAAGGTGCACTCTCATGATCGTAGTTTTTATAATATCAAATTGATTTTCACTTTATTACATTTCTGAATGAAAAATGTATGATTATGTTGATGCAAAATTTAGATTAAACACACATTCTGTAATCGGCACTTGACGCCATCGTTTAGATTTGTCTCAAACACCTACCCGCTGTTAAAGTCATTCATCAACTTGGATACCAATATCATTTTTTTCATTAACCTTAGGTTAATCGGTTATTCTCAGATCAATTCTTTGCTACAACTGATCCTAAGTGATTCCAACTGAATACAAATGTTGAAAGTGATAAATATGATCAAAATATTTCAGGAGAACTATCCATCCATAAGAGGCTCTATGTCAACAAGGATATTTCACCTGGCTAGACCGTAACCTAATCAAATTTTGTATTCAAGGAACAAAACAAGTTGAGATTCATTTCCACATAACAAAGAGTAGAAATGCTACACCTACAATAGGTTCCCCGACGAAATTCCTTCCAGTTGGCTCGCTTAGACCGAGAATGTCAATCCAATGTCCATAATCCTGAATCGTGCTGCTGTACCAGTACTTGATGATGGCAAAACTAAAGCAAACAAAATATATCCAAGTTAATATCTTAAGAAATAAGAATGCAAAAATGGCTGGCAAAGAGATGATATCGGACAACTCATGCTAAGTAATTATGATGGAAAAACTCTATATATAGAGCAAAGAAACATGACGGTGAATTGTTATATTTTATACATAATTTATATTTGCATTTTATATTTGTACATAATGAATCAAGTTCAAATTATATTGTGAATCTGATTATTGCTATTCTCGACGTTTATTTTATTGCCTAATGTACTGTTTTTTCTTTATGATTTGTTCAAAATGTGATCTACAATGAAGACTTCAATGTAGACAGAAGGGATGCTGGTCAAGAAAATTATAAGAACACTTATTTTGCCTTTCTGTTTTCTACTTTTCATGCATTGAAAAGGTTATAAAGAATTTAATTGAAACTAAATGTTGGATGATTAGTGCAAAATAGAAAAGAATAGTGTAATTTGTACCATTGTAATAGCACATTTTTTATTCTGTAATATGAAGTTGGTTGCACAGCTGTGTAATGCTGTTGTCTATCCATATACATGGTGGCTTAACAGATTCTTTAATGTACTATTAGCCAATACAATACAATATTTAAAAACTGGACTCAGGTTCAGGGCCAACATTATAACTGGGTGGTTAGAGATTTCTTTCTACTACTGTCGTGGTTTACCTATGAGAGTACGACCATCTTGTAAGATATATCCCTTCACGATTCAGAAATGATATTATAATTACTCATTGACTCACGCAAGCCCGTCATCTACCATTCGCTGCACTTCGTTATTGCTGGTGACTTCAACAAAGTGGGGGTTCTCCGGGTTGCGTCTGATGTCGACAAGCTGCCAAGGGGGTAGAAGTCCAAAGCGCACGCATTGCATTACTTCTTCAATGTGTTTCTTTCTCTCTGGCCATTTGTGCATCAGCCAGCGTATTGCTGACATGAATATCTCAATCTCACTGAGAATTGACAAAGAAACACGTTACTAGATACTAATAAACAATACAAACTTGAAAAACTAGCTATAATTGAATCCACAAAAGGAGGAGTATACCAACATAACAAACAGGAACATCACAATTCTCCTATATTTGTTTAGCTATGGTATTTTTTGAATATCATAATTTTTCATGGCAAGGTTTACTATGAGAATTGCAACTGCATCTTTTAAAAGCGATATCTTCGAAATTGTAGCAAGATTATGTTGGTTATCAAAGTTTTTATAATTATTTAATTCGAGGATAGCCTTCTTCCCTCGTTTATTTAAGTATGTCTATTATCGATCTTTCCATTTACCACTGTAGTTACATAGACTCCAGAAGTGAATGTCAGGATAATGGACAATTCTTTGTGACAATCACTCGTACTAAACAAATGTTCTTTGATTAAAGTCATGATTGTATGATAAAAAATGAACTAAAATACCTGAAAATACTAATAGCAGAATGTGGAATATGAACTGTTGATTGAACTGATGAATAAACAACAAGAATGAAAACGTAGCCATAACTGCCGGTAATATTAGTGTGAACACATTGTGCGCTCGACGAATGTGATGCGAAAGTGAATGAATATGCTCTCTTTACTATAAGCTAGCAATGGGGCAACAACAGTAATTACAGGGTGAGAAAGAGAGATACCTATTAACTATAGCAATGGGTGGCAATATTCAATATTAGGGGTGTGTGAATCCATATTTTTTATTCCAAACCGAATCCGAACCCGAATCTTTTTAACGTGCATTGTGAAGCGTAATACTGAGACAAACGACACCAGACGGACTGACCACACGGACAGACGGACCAGAACGACTGGACTTGATCCAGAAAGTGAAAATCCTATCTCAACATTATCATAATCACCCCTGCATAAGACATTTTATGCAGCACAAGTCTAACCATTACAGCAATTGTTCTCGAGAATGGAGAATGTTCGCACGTTTTGGCGCCAAGATTCAAAATTTTCGAATCTTCTATGTTCGATCGAATTCAAATCTGAAAGCGGATTCGGATTCGATTCTAAAAACATGGATTCGCACACCCCTATTCAATATCAGTAGAGAATATATGAAAGAAAGACATTGATTAGGAATCATTTTTGTACTTACCCATGCACACATATGTAGTTTGACTGCAACAGCATTGTGATCTCATCGATTCCTAGGTTGACATAATCTTTCGAGCTGACAAGTGCTAAGAAGAACTTCATGATCCGCGGTAACATAATGTGCATCACATCCGTGTTGGCGGCCGCCTTCGCTTGTATATACATGATGAAAGCCGTATCTTCGCAAAACAGCTCTTCACTGTCGAGGAATGCCCAGCATTGTTGTTCAAGTTCTGACAAAATTGGCATCTGGATAACATTCTATTATTTCTCAGTGAATAAGTATAGGTGAGTGAGTATAAGTATAAGATGAGTATGACATATTAGTGCTAGTAGATGGTCTCTAACAGACACTTTTCTGTTTGAAATATTCCTCAAGTCCGAGCTGTTGGTTAGTGATCTATTGTGATTAAATTTGATTGGTTATAAAGTCACTCAACCCGTTTATAGTCACCATCCAACATCAAGCAGATCGCTCAAATAATCCTCCTCACCCTGATCAAGATATCCTAGTACGATTTCCGATAACTTGAGTACATATCATTCTGACTTAAAATTCGTAGTCTCATGTCTACTTTATCGAGCAAATAACGATTAGCGATTCCTAGGCGATTCTGATAGACTTCATGAAAATTTACAAAAAGAATTCGCTCGAAAAACATCAAGTTTTACTTGGTAAACGTATGATGGAAGAACAGCTTATGATCAGTGCCTTTTATATTACTGTTATAGATTATGCGGTAAATATCTAGTTCTTAGCATTTTATAACATACCGATAGGGCTATGGGCCTACATTTTAGGTGATTTTAGCTTTTTTGGTGATTTCTACTACAAAAGATTTTTTCAATACTGCATGAGCTGTCAATGCAAAACCAATTATGATATCTAGTGAAATGGTTGTTTATAATATAGGCATACCTGTAACGAACAGAAACTGGGCTGCCATGAATATTTCCAAAATGTTGTCCCGGTCCAAGGTCTGAATCTTGTGATCCGAGTTGATCATCCAATCATAGATTTGTGCAAATGATCTTGGCGATACTTGTTTCTTCATCCAGATGAGAAAAATGGATTAAAAATAGAAATGGTACTCTTAGAAAAGGTATCAAAAATATAAGCTCACTGTGGGCGTATATGATACTTTACTACGTATTTTATATTTCAATCTCAATCACAGACGATACATGACGATCAATATCCGATAGGGTAGACGATTCCTCTCTAGACGATATATGTACGTCATGGCAAGTCATGCAATGTAGAAATAAAACTAATCCTTACTCTTAGCCCCACTCTACCCCTTCACAATAGTCTCATCCCTCACCCTGTAGTTTTCGACCACTAATAATCACTAAAAAGCGTCACGATTGGTCGTGGTTGTAATGAACCAACTGATTGGATTACTCTAAAATGCATTGACTTCTCCATTCAACCTTTGCAGACTGTTGGTGGGGTTGTTGACCACCATTAAAAAACCTTGACTTCTTTGTGCTGATCAAAATAGCTTACCTCTGGTAAAGTTATTGGCTTTTTAGATCCAACAAGGTCCAAATTATCAAAGTATCTTGAGTAACATTGCAAGACCATAGCATGGCAGTTGAATTCTTCGTTCCCAATGTGAACGATACAATCTGGTTTCCTAAGCAGAATTTAGACACAAAACTATGAGAATGTTTGACACTGGTATATAAAAGAATATAAAAGATTATGGATGTATTGAAAACCACCTTGGCTACTCAGCCGTCTGCATCAGTAGAACTCAGCCATTAATTATATATGATGCTTATGTAATTGAATAATTTATAAAGGCCTATATAGGCCTATAATGAGAAATTTAATATATAATATTTAATTATATAGGCCTATGAGCCTGAAATAAAAAAATATAATATAGGCCTATAATTATAAATATAATTATGACAAAATGTATTTTAAAAAATCAGTCACAATATTTGTCCAATCAATTAAGTGAAAGTGAAAAAATATTTTGTAAGCAAATATAACTACGTATACGAGTAGTTACTAGCTACATTTATACCAGTTTAGTTTCCTCACCATTCATTTTGGAAGCATAGAATGAACTTTGAATTGTGGATTGTAATGTAAGCAAAAAAAAATCACCAAATGAATTATTATTGTCAATTGATAGTTTGTGATCGATTCCAGGTAATGCAGATTGATTAGCGATCCAATGCCTGATAATCGATAATCGATCAATTCATTAATGATAGGCAACATTCCTAGATGCAATAATAATAATACATATCAGGACTGAACTTGTGACCACTGCCTTTTAGAGACGAGGGAGCAAACAGTGTCTGTACTCACACATAATTGTCTACGCGTTGCCGTATAAGATCGGAAAGGTTTGACTTTGCAGGTAATCTCATTTCACTCCAATCTACTGGTCCTGCTTTATGAAATCCTTTCCTGTAATCATGAACAATTATTATCAATTTGACATTTAGTTGAATGTCTTTTATCTAATAGACTGGTATTTGATTTCGAATTGAGATAATGATTGAATGTTTGAAAATTATCCATGTATGGAACCAGGAAACTCTAAAAAGTGTTGTGATTTTGAGATAAGCAGAGCAGTATGAAAATTGAAAATTAAAAAATATCAGGAACGGTTGAACTGATTGAACTACATGCAGTATCTACAGAAAAGAAATGAATAAGGTTTGATTTTACGAACTTATTGTTAATGTATTGAGCGATAGTTAAAGGGTCAACTCAACATCATCATTTTTACTCGAGTTATGTTTGTACTTCAACTAATAGTTAGTGGATTGATTCTCAACTGATTTTGTATAACAGGCTCTTATTCAAGTATTAATTAACTCACTAATGGTTGAAGTATATTTAACGTGTTATATCATTGCAGAATGAAGCGAGCATTATGTCGTTTTTTATAAAAACATTTTGTCTCAACCCAGTATTATTCCGGCGCAATATAACCTAGCCATTGACGCGCCGTAAAACAACAATATTAATTCACTCATTCATTCAAAAAAACATGAGCAGATATATAACCAAGGGTAATAATAAGTTAATCTACCAGTTATCCACTATCAGTTCATGAAATCAAATCTGCATCAAAAGTTTCTATAAGAATAGAAAAAAATCCTAGTAGGTTATCATTATTGGGCTCATCAACTAATTTTCTTGAGATTGGCCCACCTGATTTTACCCCAAATCTATACTTTTCTAGTACGGTTTGAAAAAACTATCGGGTATAATCTCAAAGTTTATCCAAGGTTTATCTGTTTAACCTGTCGAGCATCCAAAAACCCACAACTGAATCATATTTTCATGTGAAATTGAGTCCTCACTACCGCTCATCGAGCTAGTTCATTTCATTTATTTCCTACTACAGTGAAACCTCTATGCATCATTCTCGGATCCATCGTTTTCCTGCTTGTGTCATTCAATCATTCATAATAATCAATGTTGAATTTTCCTGGATGGATGGTTTTCCAGCATGGCTGGTTTTATTTTTCTGGTCCCTTGAAAGACGATGGATAGAGGTTTTACCGTATATTTTATTATTTCTTACGCACAGTAGCAAAACGAAGTTATAGGCAGATAGACCTAAATATTACAAAATTTGCAATCCAAGTCTATTTTCATTTTTCAGTACAAAGGTAAGCAGGAACTTATTTTTGGCCAATCTTGAAGTATTGAAAGATAGTTGAATACTCCCCACAATGCTTCTTTGAATAGCTACGTTATCTTGACTGATTTCATATTATGTTCAAAATGCAAAATTTATACAAATTTGGACGACCATGTTTTTTCTTTAGTGTTGCTTACATTTGTTAAGAAGTTGGCTAGAAAGATGTGTAAAATGGGTATTCTTACACTAAGCTACCTTATTAGGTTGAGCTCATACTGAGGATCTTCGTCATCGTCCTCATCGAAGTCGCTGGGAGGAGAACTGTCTCGACCATCACGGGTTGAGTAGTAGAGATGCTCTCTGCTTTCTTTCTTGTGACCTTCATTATTTGTATGCCTCTTCTAAAATAATCCCAATATCGAACACTTACTGAACAGATACATGAATTACTGATACGTTTATATCTACGATAAGATGGTTAAAAAGTATAAATTATTTTTTCCTCTTTTATATAGGCTTAGGACGCACTTTTCAACTCTAAATATACTCATGTTCTATACACAAAAATTAAACTATCAATAAATTTGAAACAAATGATGAAGTGTGCATCATGGTTTCACATATTGAAAGTTGACCTACAAATATGAGTTGCATAAACTTGATGCAGTTTTATTCTGATGATGCCATACTTGATGATAATAAAGAATACCCTTTCTATCAACAAGAAGAAGTTCAAATCAACAGTCAAAACTTACCTCATTCAAACTTGCCCATGTACACTAGAAGAATACTTCAAAACTCTTAATTCTGTTCAATCTTTAAATATCTTTATATATTTTTACTTGATATTTGATACAATATGTGACACGTTCTATAACAATGTACATTGTTCCTTGAATAAAGGTTATCATTATTATTATTATTAATACTCTTTGAATTCAGAATGGGGAGTAGTTTCGACTGTCACAACTCTAGAGTGTGATTGTCATAGATGTTATGTACATAATTTGGGATATTTAAGTAAATGTTTAATTCAACTTCATGGTGGATAATTTTGATATAGCTTCAAAACTAGTCTGGTACAGTCCATTCTCTTCAAAAACTAGTAAAATAGTAATTAAAAACTGCCTCGAAGACCCAGCGCTATATATTGGCAGCTTGAAATTCATTGAGATTTGTAGTCGATAGCACGTCACTACATAAGTATACTTGCTGGTTATATTCTTAAAATATGTGCAATTTTCAATGCTATGAGGAAAGAAAGGAAACCAGCAGCTTACCTTGTATAAGTTATGTCTATAGATATGTTTTCGAATAAAAGTGGCAACTTCAAGTGAAAATTATACCTCACATGAATCATAACACATTTTTTTTTCTCATATAGGCCAACTCACTTTGATGATAATAATATCACACATTTAATTCGTTCTATCACAGAATTGATGTAATATATGATTCATAGTAGACTCGAGATAGTCTACCTTTCTAAGATAAGATGGGTCTAAGAATAATGCATAGGTAGTATACCAATAAGTTATGGAAATTAAAATTAAAAAAGTGTTGAAATAATTTGAATAGAATACCATTGTCGGAGCGCCTGTGTTGGACTCTCTAATTGTGATGCTCTTCAAATTGAGATCATTGTCGATAATATCGTCCAAATTTACTTTCGTATGCGATGGATTGGATACGATAACGCTAACTTTACGAGATTCGAACACTATCTAAAGGACAAATAAAATTCATTAGTTTGATTAATCAAATCTGAAATCCATTTCAACATCTTGAAGTTATTTGATTTCAGAAACGCACTTGGTTAGAATTAACTTTGAAGTTTCCGCTCGGTGTTGAGTGAAAAGGGAAAACTCTTTTTGATTCGTCTCCGCTGTGCGCTGACGTACTTTTGTGAGGTCTAGATGGCTGTCTTACTTGTTCAGAGGCTCGCCTTGCAGAATGATGACTAGATTGATGATGATCGCTGAAACATGTCACTTATTAGAAGACATGTACACAATGTACACAATTTCACCTATTTGTTATTGAAGTGAAATGAATATGATTGAAGAAAATGGTAAAATTGAATGGTGTATACAAAACAACATGTAGTGAAAAATCAGAGATACAGATATCAGTATAAAATAAGGTTTGTTTGTATAGCTAGTTGCATTTTGGACATTCAAATTTAACACCATAATAATTCATCATTATATGAGGTGAAATTTCTCAAATAACCTTACCATCAGAGTTTTTAAATTCAGAAATACAAATTAAAATACAGTAATGCGAATACTAAGCTTATGCTGGGCTTCCATACCTGCGTTACTCGGATTGTGATTTCGCTAAGCTGTTTTCTAAGCCACCATGATGCTAAAACGACCAATCAGTGACGAAATTTACGCGATTTCTGATTGTTGAGCTGGCCTTAATTCCACCGCCTTTCAAAAGCGAAGCGCAAATCGCGTTCATGGAAGGCCAGCATCACACAGGAGAAAAATCACTTTTTTCTATAATCTCAAAACTGATATTCAGCACATATGATATGATATACCATAGCACAATATGAGTAGTACAAGCGTAGACTTGAAGTACACCTACAGCCTACCGAAGCTTACTTCTGATGAGGTATCATATTCCTCTCCCGTCCCTGTGCGTAGCGGTGGAGGTGACCGCTCTTGGGTATGAGATTTCTCGCACAGAAGTGACCCGACTCCTCATTACCCACTGGCTGATAGGCATTCGATTGGTTGGAAGGGTTATTATCTGCAAGATCATACATTTCAATTGAAGTAATATTACCGCCGATTATCAATCAACACATATATAGATTGTTGATGATCATACATTAAATAATTAATCAATCTGTATTAGTCAATAATCGATTAATGATCAAGATTATTTATTGATGTGTTCAAACTCTGTTCAAAAGTTATTTCAAGACCAATGATTGGGGGATAGTATCAATGTAACATAACTATAAGTGTGTCTCAATTATTTTGTTCACTCAATTTTTTGAGCAATCATCTTCTGAGTACTGGTATCATTCATTTGAAATAGTTTTTCGAGTAACTTTTTCGATTAATCTATTACAATCGCTTTTTCCCAGTCGTAAATTAATCGATTATCAATCGATTGACTATTATGAAAGCATGGATTCATTGATATCGCTTCTTGAAATAAAACGGCTTTGCTTTCCGAATTCCGGGTCACGTAAGTTCAGCTTGAAATGTTCAAATGCTATACTTGAATCCACAAAAGAAGATCTGCTACCATGAAATATTTGTAAGAACAATATATTATTTTTATTTTTATCATTTTTATTATTTATGGGATTAAAAATAGTGAGACCCGAAATAACACATCAAATACATAGGCAGTTTTTGACATTGATGACATCATAGTAACGGCCGAGTAACTTTCAACTTTTGAGAAACGATACTTTCAAAAGTAGCGTAAGCCCTATGAAAAGTAAACGTTAGCTCCATAATGAAGCGCTGTTACCGAAAAGATACTAAAAAATGTATGCTTTACTTTTGCAAGTTACTTGCCCAATACTGCTAATCATTAGCCTCACCCTGATATTATGGTACCCTGAAAATACCCCACCAATACAAATTCAACAGCTATATTTGTGTTTGTTATAGTATTGGTAAACAATCTTTTTTTTTCGTGGATACAACTATATCAACAGGATATCAACAAAAAATAGGAAAGAATGGAATGAAACTAGAAAATATCACTTACTCTTTGGACTGTTTGTTGGCAAATAAGTATCTACACGTCTTTGTCGATTGGATGGTTCACTGCAATGTAGAGAATTATGAATTAAATATTGTGAATCATGAATTTTTCTCATCCTATTATAGGTCTATATTTATTTTGTTATTCTCTCTGCAATGGTATCGTTGATAATTTTTTATATTTCAAATAATTGATTTTTATTCTGTACTGTGAGACAGAATCTCAAATAAAGATATATATATAAATATATATATATATATATATATATATATATATATATATATATATATATATATATATATATATATATATATATATATATATATATATATATATATATATATATAAATATATATATATATAATTGATAATCAAATCTTTATGGATA
Source organism: Brachyptera risi (assembly GCA_964007535.1). Classification (NCBI taxonomy): domain Eukaryota; kingdom Metazoa; phylum Arthropoda; class Insecta; order Plecoptera; family Taeniopterygidae; genus Brachyptera; species Brachyptera risi. Next base: position 19,407,536 of record OZ023328.1, read on the forward strand.
GTTAAAAGTCGCATTGACGAATAAATATTTATTTATATATGATATATATACATAGATATATATATATATATATATATATATATATATATATATATATATATATATATATATATATATATATATATATATATATATATATATATATTTATATATATATATATATATATATATATATATATATATATATATATATATATATATATATTTATATATATATATATATATATATATATATATATATATATATATATATATATATATATATATATATATATATATATATATATATATATATATGTATATATATACATATATATGTATATATATATATATATATATATATATATATATATATATATATATATATATATATATATATTTATATATATATATATATGATATATATATATATATATATAAACATATGATGTATTTATAAATAAATATTTATTCGTCAACGCGACTTTTAATTATCCATTAAGATTTGATTATTAATTATTGTTTCAGTGTTTTTTTGTTTATCCATGGTGCTTTTATAATGATACCATCACTTTAGGACAGGGTACAAATGAGTGGGTGATAATGAAATGATGAAATGATGATTGATGACAGGTACGATACAAAAAGTCGAATCATATACAGCAGGACTTGATCTTGCTTTCAAATTTAAAGCAGTGTCTCAACTTTCGTCAAGCGTACTATTGGACTTTCACAACGTACTGTCAGAAATTGAACAGAAAATCTATATTTCAACTGAAAACCGGACCTCGATTAATATTGATTGGTTAATTATTAGTCGAGTTACAAAAAAAGCACATGTTATCAAGGGTGATATAACAAGTCAATGAACTAATTGCCAAATTATGGAATTAACAACGTGGGAGTAGGTGGATGAACTGCATGGGTGTCGAAATCCCTCATTGTTACAAATGCTAATTGATTTCACCAACTCTCAGAATAAATCCAACTGGACTTGGTAATACCATAGAGTATTGAAGTTTTCAAATAGGTCCAACGCCCATGTTGAAATATCTGCACCAATTTGAGAGCAGTTTGAAGGTATACTTGTAGCGATTAAGCTACAGAGAACGATAATATTAGTTAGTCTCAGTCAGACCTATGCTACGCTTCTGTCGCTGCTCGCCAGCCGGCTGAGATCTATTCCCCTCTCTCTCTAGTACTCGTCATCAATCTCAGCTGTGCCATGTTACCATTCTAATCGGCCATTTGCCTAGGCCCAGCGGTTGGCAGGGGAAACCGTCTCAGCTAGCGAACTACGTCACAAAGGTTGAACCAGCGACCATGTCGAACGAGGGGAGAAATCATATTTACTCGACATCAGTGCTCGTATAGCTATGGCTGCGATGAACTAATCAGACATACTCTCTCTCTCTCTCTCTCTCTCTCTATCTCTCTCTCTCTCTCTCTCTCTCCCCCACCATATCCCTGTCTCACTCACTCTTTATTTTCTCAGGCGCAGATATTTCCCCATTAGCGTTGGACCCGTGTGAAAACTTCATATCTCTATGGTAATACCCTTGATATCACTTGGTATGAGGGTCTCTATGTGTCTCAATTGTCTCAGTCAATGGGATGTCTTTTTTTATTCATAGCCTCATCTAAATAAATGGTCACATTGACACAAACAGTAATTATACACTTCAATAAAATGTAACAAAAGTAATGTCAAGTTTTGTACATGATATCTTCATACATAACACTCAATAAGTTATTGATAATTGTTCACCCATTAAGTATAGAGAACCTCTATACTTAATGGTTTACCTATTAGGGATGAAAAATGCTTCTGGATGTCTTCTCTGACTATCGCACACTTCTCGATTATGCTCAAAGTCTTCCCCACTGCAATGCTTTCTTCCTCGATCTAAATCGAAATATTGGTCGTGTTGATTACCCTGTAAAAGTAGCATACACAAACTTATTGCATACTCCTGGCATTACAAGAAAGGTATTTCGTTATATTTATAAAATATACTTATGATGAAGCTAACGGTTGGCCGTCTCTATTCTATACCACTAACGCATGGATGCTCTTGTGAGTAGTGACTTCACCTTGAATCACCTTGAATGGCATGATACTCCAGTCAATCGGAGCCAAAAAGGGGCGTAACCTCAAACAAACTAACACATTTTTTCCATATATATTGATTGCCTTGATAATAACAACTGAAATAAAAAAGTTTGTTCAAATTGAGGACGCCATTTTGGTTTAAATCGTATTTTCATGAAAACTCAATTCAATTTTTATTGGTCAATGTCGATGATTTGTATAGCCACAAAGTATTTAAAAATCATAAAAATATTGTCCTACGCAACATAGAGGAAAATCATATCAATCGAATGATTTACACAGAGAAGAATGATCTGTATGAAGAAGGCTGTGGTTTATTTAGTAATGGATATATGCTACATTAATAAAAATATCTCCATTTGTTCGGCGTGGTCAAGCTAATTACTTTTCTTCCACCAAATCGCAACGTGATAGGGCAAAGTCAGCCTGATGTAGGTTCAAGTTCAAATAGCTGAATTTCGTTTTTTTTCGTCTTTGAGGTTGGTGGGAACTGAGCTTCCAAATGTGACCATTTGTCTCTTACTCTCACTCTTATTACGTCGATTACTCGATCGTCGGTTACTCGATCGTCTCTTATCTTATTCATATTTTTAAGAATCAAGTTTACTTGAAAACAAGTATATTAATACAAATTTCAAGTTTTGTTGTGAATTGACCACTAGTGATAGGCGTGGCTAATCGCCAGAGCCACCTTCATCTTTACTTCATGTGGGAATTTAGAGGTACTCTGATGGGTAAATGTGAAATTTCCCACATAACAAAGCCCATTTGATTGGATGTTCTGTTTTGTGACGTTTATGGGCGGGTCAATCACTAGACGTCAATTGTACGCACCACGAGTATCTCGTGTCAACTTAATTAGCACAACATTGTGTTGTTGTAATAATTGATTGTTGATCAATATTTGTCAATACGTTTACATATTAATTAGCTTACTTTTGAGGAACGAAACGAGTCACCAGCGTTTTCTCGCGGCTCATTTGGGACGTGACTCGAAGCCTTCCTGACAAATTAAACATTGCAGAGAATCAAATATGCCACGTATATCTTACAGTGATTACAGCTATAGCCCATCTAAACTTTACCATTGAGTTTGTAATACAAAAATGTAAAACTCAATAACCATATCACTAGTGATAGACTGTTTGTGATGTGAAAAAAAATTATGTGTTCTGGAAAATGCCAAATAATACGCTCCAGATAAAATAACAAGTATTTGAAATTCTATAATATTTTCGAGTTCTAATATTTCGACTTGCAATCGTGAATATTATGTTGAAAACATTAATATAGAGGATCAACATTTTGCATGGGATTGGATAGTCAAATACTTGAACAGACTTGATTTCAGTGAGTTCAAAGCCTCGTTTTTCCAACAAAAAATGAGAGCTTTCTCTTGATGATTTTACAATACAATCGATATGCAATTAGGCGGTTTGAAATGGTTACATACTCTCTTGAAATGAATCCATATACGTGTATATGCTTCAAGGATATGAACGATTTGGGACAATAATCACAGTACAGTACAGTCACAGTGATATGGATGTTTTGTAACTCTGAATGTAGCGTCCATTACAAAATACAAAGGTTTGGCAGAAAACTCCACCCGTGATGTAATTTTTTGTATAGAAGCTGACGAGACATTTTTAAATTGAATCATTTTGAACATATATTCAGAATTTACCAATTCTGAACTGATATACACACACATTTTTGGAAAGGAAATTATTATATTATTAAAAGAGGTGATGGAATTTAAATATCTGGGAAATGTATAGTGACGGAAGATGGGAAGGTTGAAAGAGAGTTGATTGAAAGGGTGCGGAAAGCAGACAAGTTCTACCAAACGGGTAGAAAGCTTTATGGAAAAAAGAAGTACTGAGAAAAATGCAAATTGCTATTGTACAAGAGTTACTTCCTGCCAATTCTTACGTATACGGGGCCCGGTGACTTGGACGATTGGAGAGCAAGAATCTAAAATGTTGCAAGGGGCAGAGATGAAATTTTTAAGGAGTGGGTTGGGCGTGAGGAAGATAGAGAAAGTGAGGAGTGAAAAAATACGAAGGAAATTGCAAGTGGATAGATTGAGTTTTAGGATGGGAAGAGAGAGAGACTGAGATGGTATGGACACATGAGAAGGATGGGTAGTGAGCGAATACCAAGGCGTGAGTTCGAAAGAGGAAGAGTCGAAAGAAAAAGAGGAAGACCAAGGATAAGATGGGAAGAAGTGATAACATGGGATGTGGAAGAAAGAAGAGAATTGTGGAAGAGAGTGGAGGATGAAGAGTGGTGGGAAGATAGGGATGCATGGAGGGAGCTTGTGGAGAGAGTGGAAGTGGAAGAGGAAGATGGCGAGGGGGTGTTGTGCCTGGCAAGCACAGCACTTCGTATGTAATATGCCGAACATTTTGGTTCGTTCCGAACCCCCCAACCCGACTGGTTTGGATAGTGGGACAAATTTTATTATTATTGACTTCTTGAATTGTATAATTTCCATTTTTCACTTTCTATAATATCTGACGAGACCTTTAGATGGTTATCATTTAACCGTCTTCTCACATATTCCTTCATGTACTTGACTCATGTTTGTATCAATTTTGAATTAATATCATGAAAATCCATGGATTACTGTGTGTAGGCCTACATTTTAGGCTAATGTAGCCTATTCGTATTTGTTATTATTGCTACCATTATTATTGTTACTATCATAGAATGAAAACATACTCGGGTATTCTTTGGTCTATGCCAATATATTATCTAAACATCGGCCTACTCCTAATAATTTGTTCACACTTCAACATTTCATAAAGCTTGTGACTTCATGTTGCTATTATTCATCAATAAGCCCTAATCTTAATTTGGGGACCAATGATTTTGTATCAAGTTTCGCTGATTTTTTTTCCCTTTAAACTGACATTTTTTGGCAATTAGTTATTGCTTATCAGGCATCACCAATGGTCAAACTAATACTATTTGTCATTTTCTCAGAATAAGGAACTGACAGATTTCATTTGTATTTCATATATGCCCTGTATTTGTATGCAAAATTATGTGATATGAAGAAAATAATAAGGACTATATTATTACGTATATTACTAAAGAATATTGATGAAGAATATTTGTTTACCTTCATCAAGTTTGTATTAGATGTACACAAAGAATTGATATTTGGTTTTGGACAGTGGTAAAAATAGTAATGAATATATTAAACAGATTACTCAATGATTGTGTATACGCTCTCTTATATAAATATTCAATGCGACTTACCTCATTAGGAATCAGTAGATCTGAAGAAATTGATTTCTTACAGACTCCTTCACTACTGGGTGAGATATAAAGTTGTTCGCTTGCTTTTCGAGACAGTTTATCTGGATGTCTCCCCTGAAATGATTATGCAGTCAAGTTTAATTCGAATGTCAATAAATTAATTTTGAACGAAAAATCAAAATATTATCTGTTTACTACTAATGGAGTTATGCAATGGACTGCCAGCTGTTTGCTTGTTTTTTAATATTTCAATATCTTTACACCCAAAGCTCCAATTTGTCTGCAATTTAATTGACCTATCAAATGAAAGTCGTAGAAAGGTGTCTGAAATGGAGAGTATTTGTCAAAATTTAACAATAATTAATCATGTATTTTACAGGCAACAAAGAAGGCCTACAAAAGTGACAACACAAGTTACTGAAGCTACATTATCCATTAGGAATAACCCTCGACAGCTTTGAATTTTTCTATATTGTTTCACTGATGAGTTATAAAGTAGTTCTGAATGGGGCACAAAGTGCTAAGCGGATTGACGGATCGCAAGTGTAGGCCTAAACACCACATATAGGCTATAGATATAGGGGTAGAACGATTGAACTGGAACCAAGAAGTATATTAAGGTCAATATGTTCTCACAAGAGCCTATTACTTTGCATATTACGAATGACAGTTCGTTAGATATAAATGTAAGTACAAAAAGTTGTGACTGGTGGAGTAATCCAGCGTAATCCGGCTCTGGTGAGAGCCTATTTTCAATTCAATTTCAATTTCTATTTCAATTCATCACAGGCAGCTATCAAATAGGCCAATGAATCAACTACAACTTGAATATACTTTGAATTTCAAAGCTACTTCGCCCTATATATAGAACTTTTATTAAATTAATATATAATGTCACAGTCACTTCACGTAACAATAAATCATTGATTAAAATTCAACTCACCTTTTCCGGTTTATAGTAACCTAACTCATTTGATTTTTTTACATAAACTTTGATTGATAAGTTGAGAATATATCCAGAAAATGACTAAAATTCTTATTCGTGAATGCAACTCAACAATATAAAAATGGCTTTTTGTGTCAATTTAGCCATTATAGAAGGCGGTTATCAAAGCTAACCGAATAGTGCTTTCTTGAGACACGTACAAATTAGCTCTAGATTACCGTGGATTAAACACTAACGTCATCATAAAGTTCGCTTAAAGAAGACAGTGGATTTGGACGGTGGCATAAACAAAAAATGTTGAGCCCAATTTACTTGACACTAATTTTGAAATTAAGTTCTAACTTACTAGGTTTAATACTGGCAAGGAAAATGGTACGTATACTCACTGCAAAATTATATATACAAACTTTATTAAGTCTCTTCTCACAATAGAGTTGCACGAAGACACAGAATAGCAAGCAATATAAAAACATTTAATGAAATTAAAAATCTATATGAATGTGCTTATATGATTGATCAAATGATGCAGCCCATTATGAATACTTCCTGTGGGTTCAGAGATACATTGTTTTTATATCACTGATGAGCACTTAATAATAGGTACTCAGTGCATATATGCAACAATAATGATGAAAATATATTTTTCCAAACCAAGTATATTTAGGTTAACGAGTCAAGGCAGAGAGACGGCGATTAATAATGATAATAATATAACATAACAATAACAATCGATCACATCGACCCCTAGACACGATAGCACCGTCTGATATACTATTATATGTAAATAACTTGGTAGGGCCTAGAGAGTGAAAAGTGTTTGTTGTTGGGAGCGCAATTCGAAGAATTTTCAGACACGTTACTCAAGCTCTTTATAATTGAGAAACTTATTTCCAAATACATTCCCAAACTGAGTCTCAATTGTCTATCGATTTCTATCGACTTCACTAGTTTCGTTTTTGATGATAACATAGAATTTTGTTCATGAATGATTACTCAAATTACTTGCCCTCGTAGGTCCAAGTTCACATGAAAAACTGCTAGAATTGCTGATACAACATTTCAGGCGTCAATAAACCAAAATGTTCATTCGTATAAGTGACCAGAGATAACAGATGCAAAATGAGTACCCGAAAGAAAAGCGTCGCATTTCCGTTCTTGCTTGAAAACCGGGAATCGATGGGACGTCGAGAAACGATACGTCGGTCTTCAATGCGAGAGCGAAAAAGAACGATTTCGCATGACGATCGTCATGGCATTGCAATAGTCGGCGAGAACAGGACGCGACAACTATCAGTTGCATCGTATAATGAGATTCCTGCACCAGTTGTGAAGAATCGGGGGCGAGTTATGTACGAAGCTCGGTTTCAAGATAGGTTTAATGGCTTGTACAGCGCTCGCTTTTCTCCGGAAGGCGATACGTTGGCAACATCTTTCGGTGCTGGAGGAATACAGGTAAATAAAACACACTGTATAATTAAGGTACAATCTCTAATCTCATAATCTCTAATCATAAATAATTCATAATTGAAAATATGGAAACAAATTATCTTAGTATGTAGGCTTTGGAGCTTGAACCTTAAAGTAAAAGTCAGTTTCTTTTCGACACTTGTTAAATCCTACCCAATGCCATGCACAAGGTTGAATGGTTTTTCAGTTAGAAAAAATACTTTCAGTTTTGATCCAAGCTGTATGTATACACTAGACGTAGGCCTACTACGGTAATTTAAAGCACTGTGGTAGCCTAATTAATACAGTATGTGTATAGAATGGACAGTACATTATAGGAATGAGAATTCAGGCGCTAAATGACTTCGCCGTCGATGTGCCTTAAAACTCTTATGTTCATTCATTCAAGAATAGGAATAATAAAATACTCATTAGCATCGTTTTGATACAAACCAGCGAATCCAAAATTCCAAAAATAGTCTCCTTCAGATAAGAATTGAAATTGAAAAAGTTCTTAATTTTTTTCTTGTTGATCATGGATATAATATTGATTGAACACTTCCGTTTCCAGGTGCGAAGTCCTTACACTGGTGAGCTGCTGGGGACTTTGCGGACTGGCATGGATGACTTGTCACCCGTCATGTGTTTAAGATACAACCCTGTTAACAACGAACAGTTCTTTGCATCCAGCGCTTGCGGACACATTTTCATCTGCAATTCAAGCAAGAAAGAGCACTCACGGTTCGCTGAAGGTACGAATAAAATGAGAGAAAATCAGGAAAATGCCCGACACTGACTTTAGACGGAAGATATATTACCAAGACTGACAGAATGGGACTATATTCTCCGTGAACGGGGCGCCTGGAGAGCGCATACTGGTATATGAATACTACCAAGAGTGAACGTGGGCTTGGCGTGTTCACCTAAAAAGAGGATGTGAAAGATAATGGAGAGGTTGTACCTCTTTGAGGAAACGATCAAAACCTGACCCAAATAACCCTAACCAATTCCCCGAAATAGCAGCTCTTTTTATGGCATTAATACACGCCAAGCCCACGTTCACTCTTGCTAATATCCGTATTCCGGTATGCGCTCTTCAGCACCCTCTCCCCCCCCCCGTCCGTGCACACTTCCTTTCCCCTCCCCTACATACACAATTGCAATTAGTTTTTGTTCCCATATACTATATTGCAGCTGTGAGCTGTAAGCTTAGTGATAGCAACATGAAAATCCAGCACGATTTTAAAGCGGTCGTAATAATCCCTACGTGGTAAGGGAGTAGAATTGAGTGGAGGTATACAAGTGGTGGCAAGAGTGAGGAAAAATAGTATGTCAATATTACGTGACATGTCTTGAGGTATCTATCATCCACACTGACTATTGGACACACGGACAACATATTTGCTATTTATACGTAGGTCTATACGTTATTTTCTTACCTTACGTACTATTGGTAGTACTGTCACAGTAATGTTATAGTGCTAATTGACTTGAAAAGTGTTGGTTATTTACAATTTAGAAAGAAAAATATTGGATACTGCATGTAAAACAAAGACCACGTATAAGTTATAACTATGAGCTCTTATGCTTGCACACTATACACATGTATGCAGTTATTTCTCATGGCAATTTTATCGAACTTCACGCATATAATGCATGATAATGAAAGATATTTCTCGTTATTGAAGAAGCATACAGAGACAATGTGTGAAATGATGAATGTATTGTATTTATGTTATCGTAGAGCCAAATAACCAAATCAATGCTCTGGATGTAAGCTCGAGTGGAGATATATTGGCAACGGGAGGAAAAGACGCCACAGTGAGAATCTACGACATGGCAACGTCGAAGGTATTGTTTATTCTCATTTATTTATAATTAATTAGTCATTTATTCATTTTTGGTCTGAATGAATTGAAAATGTATACCATAGTTAGATGAGCGAATGCGGAGACCTTCATCATACTCTTATGGAGCTTTGTCTGTGTTTTTTTTCTTTTTGTTTGTTTGTTCGTTTGTATTGTAATTTGTAAGCACATGCAAATGCGCAGGTCGCGTACGGTTTGACATGAAACTTTTTCTGTGCACGAATACTTATCCAACTCAGAATTGTATAGTTTTTTGGCCATCGGTTGAGCCATTTCTAAGAAATATCATCTCGAAGTTTCTGAAAATGTCATGAGATTTGGCTGTGTGGGAAAATTTAAAAAATAAAATCTCTCTTCGAAAAAAAATCTCTGAACACAATAAAGATATGGGGCCTATACATTATTACGATTTTGTATATGCAATTCGAACTGACCGTTTTGAAGAGAAAAAATGAATGTATTTGTTTTCAACAAATAAATAGAAATAATATAGCAGAACAAAGATGCCTTGAGGGTTGCGTTTGCCAATTTGCCAGTAAAGAAGCGGCAAACCTACGCAACCCTCAATGCATATTGAGCAGGAATCATGCTGATCAAAGACCTTTATATATATTACTTCGTAATGATGCTCAGATTCACGGCTTTCTAGATTCGATAACTGACGAATAGAGTATATTTTATACTCAAGGTGAGTAGAGTTTTCGATTATACTCCATAAAGATGTATCGCTCATCTTACAACGCATATGTTGCGTTTGCCGGGGGTTGGATGAGAGCTCTACGGAATCAAATATATACGGAAAGATGGCGCTGCGGAATCGAATATGTACGGAAGGAGAGCTCTGCGTAATCGAATGTCTTATGAAAGAGGGATATCAATATTCGTGTCTATGCGGAATCGAACGAAAAAAAGAAAGAGATGAAACTGAATACTCCCGCGTTTGCCTAGTGAAATATTATACATTTAAAAGTAAATCATAATGGACATGAGCATAAATCATACAACATTACTACATAAAGTTTATACGAAAGAAGAACATCTTGATTAATTGAATCCAAATAACTCAAATTTAAGTAATATCTTTGCAGGTCATTGTCCAGTACAATCGACCAATCTGCGATTTTTTGGAATTCAGCCTGAAGGAATTTCACACAATGCGAATATTCGCTGTTCGCTTTCATCCCCAGCGTAGGGACATCATCATTTCTGGAGGCTGGGACGACACCGTCAGGGTAAATATTGCGCATGCCAATACAATTACAATTTCAAAATTAATATTATGTTAAGCTGGTTTCACAATGCGAACTGATGATTAGAGATTAATGATTAACTAAAGTTGGCAGATACGGAATCAGTGTTGACGTTCACATTGCGTTTAATATTAGTGACTGCCCTTGAAAGTAAAACAACTTTCAACTTTAGTATTAATCATTACTTTCAATCATTAGTCTGACCAATCAGAAGTCGTGAATTCGAAACGACAGAAAGTCAATGCAAAAGAAAACTTTCCCGCTCGATAAACCGCTCGTTTACAGCCTTCTAACATGTGGATTTCAATTTAAATCCGTCATCTTTAGAGACCTACGACTCATGAAAAGTACGTCATTTCCGTCAAAATTAATTCTTATTTCAAGTCTACGTGAATGCTCAGTTTCTTAATTCCAGTATTTAGTACTAGTCACTATGATTAGTTCGCATTATGAATCTAGCTTCAGAGAGAAAGTCTTTATTCAGACGGCTGTCCGCAAAGCGGGATACCAAAATGGTACAGAGTATAATAAATCAGTACAGGAATGTATAATGGTGAGAATCTCATAAAATGTAAATGACACCAAAATTACGAAACAAAATCAAGAATAACAATATCAAACTAATTCAACTGAATATAACGAAACAATAGAAAAAAATATATAATGAGTATTATTTAAAAGAATATAAGTGATTCTGTAGAATCATATTGAATCTTGTTACACAGAGATGACAATGTTGTGTATAAGAACCCTCTTCATTAACTCACTTCTATAACTTGTACAATGTGTTGAATGAGCTAGAGCATAATATGTGAACATTTCTGTAGTATGGTAAGATTGCCCTTGTGGTGCTCTGTTCAAACGATCCCAAACTTTCATACTTTGCTTTCGTAGGAAAACAATGGCTATGTGTCAAATTTTCTTTGTTGATAAAAAAAAAGAATATTACATTTTTCATCAGTTCATATGTGCAATTAACTCAGGACAATAATTATTCACATATAAGTTCAAGTTTACCTGAGACAGGTGGACCAGTGGCTAGCACGTTAAACCGTCATTCAGGAGACCGGGCTTCGATTCACCTCATGGTCGACCATCCTTACAGGGTGTTATCGTGGTTTCCTTATCATATAAGTGCATAATGGAATGCATGGCTCCTTAACAATGGGCCAGGACCATTTCGCGCAACAAATTCCATATCATCTTCCCATATACTAATGCATCATTCACCGACGCCAATGATTCTTTAGTCATCCTTACAGTGCGTCGTTAAACCTAATATATATATATATATTCACTATATATGTATATTATATAATATACACATGAATAAATGCTTGAGTCTGCTTTTTATCTTGATTTTTCTTCAAACAACTGTATGACTAAACAGGATGGGAAAATATGACAAACTGTAAGGAAAACAAAAACGGAAGACGTTGGCATTGTACGCGGATACAGAAGACAAAGCATTAATTAAAATATATATCAAGGTAGAATTACGATGAAGGTACTTTGAAGATAAAATGTGAAAGGAAAGCTGGATGCGATGAGTCTTCAAGGAGAACACAGATGAGTATTGTAATTAATGAAACGGGGAATGCCTGATACAATAATCACTATTTCGTGCTTTTAATTAATTGTGTGGGAGATACTCTGCGTAATGAATGAAGAAAACCTCAGGACGTAGCGTTTCGATCCTGGTTCTGTTTGTTATACGCGTTATCCCACGCCATGCTGGAGTGAAATTATAGACGCGAATCTGTTCTGTCGGAAACGAGGAAATGGATAATTAACGAGAGAGCTGGTATTGAATGGAAGTGCTTGCTGATTTTATGTAATATATAGAGACTGAGACGGGTGGAACAGTTGCGAGAGCGCTGAACCGTCATTCGGGAGACCGAGGTTCGATTCTTGCCATGGTCGACCATCCTGATGGATATTTCATTTGATTTTATCAGTTCTGTTGTTGACGTGAATGTAATGAGATGGTTTACGATTTTTTCCCCCCCAATATCGGAAAACATTTTACGAAATAACCTTCCATCTTATCTAGCGTCCTATCATCTCATTCATTATTCAGTTACGATTGGAATGCGCCATTGAATCCAATATAGCTGAACAAATATACATTGATGGAGAACTTTTATTTATCCACGTTATTGAGTGAGTGTGCGTGGTTCAACAATGACAATTCTACAGAATAATTTGACATTTATAATTGAGCAATGAAAAAATGTGAAACTTTTCACATAGAAAAATAATCTCATGTCACAATTTGTTCACCTGGGTTTGACATTTTCAAATTTCAACAATTCATATGTTTTGTCTTGTAATTATATGACTAAGTAACTGTATCGTACCCTATAGCCATATAGATGACTGATTGCCAAGAATTAACACGGTTGCAGGTAAACAACAGCTAACAATCAGTGGTAATTATACTTGCTTCATACATGAAAAAAAACGTTCTCAACCGCTTTTTACTGGATTTCTTCTATACCTTATTTTTCACGCAAACATACTAAACCAATTTGATAACTGAAGATTGTTTATTTTGATTGCAAATATACTTGTATCCGCGAGAGTTGAAAGTTCCGATCGACCGTCCCCTCAATCCCACGTGACCAGCGCACAGGTGGAGAAAAGCAAAGTATTGGAAATATTTGAAACTTTCAAAATTGAAAGTTTCGCTGCCCATCACTAATTCATTCTCGTACCACCACTATCATATAACAAAGATTGCATTTTACTCGCTTGGCAAGACAGGAAACTGGAAGAATCTAACATAAACATTGTTTGAAGTGAGATTTGAAAGCGTTGAGAGAGCGTGGGATTCGATATAGCGAAATATCAGTTTTTTGTGATAAATTCTGAACGGTATAAGATATAAAAATTATAATACGGGAGATACACAGATGACTCGAATACCTTCAAAATTAGGTCAAATGAAGTTGATACCCTTGAATTCTAACTGTGTTTCAGGTGAAAAAGTCATAGGCCTATGTTTATCTATGAAAATGTTAGAATCCAAAGTCTATCATTCTATTTCATATCATTCTTAAGGTATTAAAACATCTGCGTTCAATCCGCATTCGAATTTTGATATATCATACCGTTCAAAAATGTATCACCAAAAAACTTATACTTCGCCAAGTGGACTCCCATGCACTCTCTAAGTGACGTCATCCCATCAACCTGGTGGAGTACCTATCAAGGGTTGCAACTTGCAAGCTGCAACGGTTCAGCGAATATACTGATGTAATTTTCATCGTCGCCGCTTCTTTTGGTAGAAACATTGAGGTCGTAAAGAAATAGTTGCCCACCACGTCGCTTATATCATCCGCTTATTTCCCGTCTTGGAAAAGGATATCTTTGCGTATCCGTAATCCATAGTTTATACCGAGGGATGTTTATACAAATCCTGAAATCTGGTGTACACTCGTCATGAAATCATCCTGAAATCTTCTTGAAATCCCTTGAAATCTTCTTGAAATCCTGTGAAATCTCCCTAAAATCCCGTGAAATTTTCCTGAAAACCCTTGAAATCTGAAATCAGGTGTACACCAAATTCACCAGTTGTTTAACCCTCGGTTTATACACACAGTCGATATAGCAGTTCTAACTTTTTCGACTCTTGTATAGACAGAGTGTATACGTGTCACCACAAAGGAAGTAGAAGGTCGACCATCAAATAATTGTGAAAATTACGATAATCATAGAGAAACTCTCTGCATCTTTGAACATTCAATGCTTTTGAAAGATGTAATTTTGTATCTACACGTAAATCTAGTCCAGAAAAATCATTGACTCTCAAAATACCGTAGCTGTACAAACAGTCAAATATAACGAACTAAAATAGAAATACAATCGAAATATTAAAATAACGGTAAATAAATATAAAGATCAAATGACGAAAAAACGGTCAACTATAATGTTTATTATTTTGGTAGATTTATTTATATTGAATTTTACCGACGCACTGTACTGATGACTATGAATATAATCAATAGGCATCGGCGACTGATATATGAGATGATGGGATGATGAGATGGAAGGATATTTCTCAAAGTGTTTTTGAGAGATGGAAAGAGTCGGTCGTGGCCTGTTTTTAGGGAACCATCCCAGTATTGACCTGTACGACAGAGGAGGAAAACCACGGAAAACCTCTGTCAGGATGGTCGACAATGACAAAAATCGAACCCCGGTCTCCTAAATGACTGTTCAGTGTGCTATTCACTCAAACACTCATCCAAGTTATTTTAGTAGACGATCATTTACTTTCGTATAAACAAGTATTATATAAGGAAACAGCGATAGACCATCGAGAGTAATGATCGTATATATATTGAATGACATTCCTTTGTTAGATATGGGACCTCAGACTGCCCGAGGGATGCGCCAGAACAATAAAAGGTCCTCACATATCTGGAGACGCTATCGATGTCAAGGTATGTGGTATAGGTCGGAGCGAGCAGTAATAATGCACGTACATGGTCACACCGAACAATTTGATTGTTTGCTTTTATTAAATGTCAGTTATGCTGCAATGTTGAAAATTCAAGGTATTTTAATAGCATTTCAATTTTAGCAAGCTCATATGTGCAAGGTGATGTGAATGGTGGAAAAATGTACCGTCAAATTCATCTCAAATATGTCAATGACAGAAATGATCGTATTATTAGGTATTGAGGAAAACACTATATATACCCTTGTTACGTTAATTGGACGATCAGTCTGAACAGTATGAATATATACAGAACTCTTCTAGCCTATAGCAACATTTTTCTATTAGATACTTGCTTAGTTCATCCATGAATGACATCCTGTATTTTGTTTATCTTATGTGTGCTCCACAATTCAATATGAACACCTGATCAATATGCCACGGTTGCTCATAGATTTTTGTTATATGTATATTAATCATTTTATTTCAAGCTTCACATTTTATTTGATAATACCAAAAAACTAGACAATCACAAAATTATTTCGATTTGATTCAGTACTTATACTGTAGGCCTATCGGGCAAGAATCTCAAAAAGTAGGCCTATCATGATGTTTCTCTTAGCTTCTGCAAAAACCACTCCGTATGATGCATTTTAGAGTCTACTTCAAATTCATTCCGTTGAAAATCATCATCCTGGCTGATTCGTAACACATTCAGAACAAAGAAAGTTGCATTAAAGTGTATAAACATACACATACGTACGCAACTTGTCGCTGATATCTCGCCCAGGGATAGCACCTTGCCAATATTTGGACACACGGCATTTGCTGCGAAAACAAATGTGTTGGAAATAGCTTCGCCAATTAAAAGATGATTACAAAATGCAGCGGCGAAAATAACTGCATCAGCACAGATTGTTTGAGATGCACTGCTCTCGTAATGTGTGGAGGGGAGAGGGAGGGTTTGGCCCTTTTGATAGCTTATAATGCGCAATGCATTAACACACTACACGAATCAAACATATATTTTGTGGTTACATATATCCTGAAAAATGTATGCATGTATGTATGTATGTGTGTATGTATATATATATATATATATATATATATATATATATATATATATATATATATATATATATATATATATACATATATATATATATATATATATATATATATATATTTATATATGTATATATATATATATATGTATATATATATATATATATATATATATATATATATATATATATATATAAATATATATATATATATATATATATATATATATATATATATATATATATATACCCTATATATATATATATATATATATATATATATATATATATATATATTTATATATATATATATATATATATATATATATATATATATATATATATATATATATATATAAATATATATATATATATATATATATATTTATATATAAATATATATATATATATATATATATATATATATATATATATATATATATATATATATATATATATATATATATATGTAAATGTTGAAGAGATCAAGTGATGATATGACATTGGAGATGGTAATAATTTTATAACCAATCTAGTTGTTAATGAAGGGCTAAAGAGGGCATTTGTCATTTGATCCTTTCCCTAATAATATCGTTATTCGAACATGTGCTCCCATTCAGGAAGACGTCGTACTGACGGGATCCTGGATAGTGAGCGGCAGTCTGCAGCAGTGGGATCTGACATCTGGTCGACTGATCGAGACAATCATGCCGTTCAACCGGCCCACCACACTCGACGGGGAGTTTCTCTACGCAGTGACGTACTTCGACGGTGACCCGTACGGGGACATGGTCGTCGTCGGTGGGAGCGGGACGGGCGCCGTCGAGGTCATCAGCCTCAAAGAAAAAAGGGTAAAAAATAATGTTGATAATCGGGTTCGGTTTGTTTCAATTGTTGTTTAGGTTGTTGACTGATTGGTGATTAGTTTATAATATAAGGTAGGTGTAACTAGGGGAGATAGCACGTTGACCATTGATTGACTTTTGAAGAATCTTTGAAAAACATAGAAAATACGTAGGCCTACTTTTTACTCCGAAGGAATATGTTTGTGTCAGAGGATTTCACAGACATGAAATTGATCATTCTAGGAAAACGTAGTATATGCGTTTTGGCTGAGCGTCATAAGCATATTTATATGAAGTTTACAATAAATTTCATAATTTCATAATTATAAATTTCATAATTGAAAGATACCTTGAAAATCAATTGAGACTATGAGTTTCAAACAATTATGTCTTTGCCTTCCGGTTTTAGTTATTGCCCATTTCAACCGTTTTACAATTTAATTGTTACAGTATACATGTTGTTTTTTCAATAGGTTCCTCAATAGCTTCAATTTATGTAAAAAAAAACAAATTACACAACAAATCACAAATTGAACGAAGAATGTTTTTCAAATTAAAACGGCTAATTTGACTCATGTGAAACTCTGCACCACAGTGATCTATACATCCAAATTCTTGAAAATATAAATTTCTTCCAAGAAAAAGTTTTCAAACATTTCTCTTCTATGTCATTCTCAATATGTTATTTTTCAAAACATTTCGAAACACTTTCTCGAAAATGGTGCAATAGATTGCGCCTGAAAACTATATAGTATCGAGTTATAAAATGACACTCGTGAATGCCAAGTTTCAACACAAAAAATGTGTACTTCCGTTCGACCTGTGGTGCGTGAATAAGAAAAAAAAAATAATAGATACCGGTATACGTTTTTTTTTATACAGTAAAATTGAGTCTTTTCTCTGCTCATTCAGAAACTGTGAAAAAGCGAATCTACGAAATGAACAAATATGTCACTCAAACGATCCAGATTGTTCAAAACTCCAACGAGACGAATTTTATAATGTCATATTTTTAAAGATTGATAATGGTGATAGGATGACTACAGATATATTAGTCAACTATTTTCACTTCACCACGGAATGTAATCCAACTGTTGATGTACACTGGGTCCAAATGCTCAAATGGTTAAATCCAATATTCAAATTTGAATACAATCTACGCATATTTAACCACTAATTAATTCATAGCGTGATTAATTCATGCGTACGTTTGGCTTGAAGCATAAGTAAGATTCTGTTTTTGTCGTTTGATACATGCTAAATATCATGCAATATAACACGGTAAACTGGTTTGACTAGTTAGCAGAGAGACTTTTACTTTTGCTTGAAGCTTTATACATTATCGCGTTCTAGTTGAGTGCGTATTTTCTCTGGACGAATTTTATAATGTATGTTTTGATCGACCACTTTATGTGAAGGAAACAGTACCCTAATGTGAATTAAGGTTTATTATGGAGTGACAGCATTTTTTGAGAATACAATTCTCTGAATGCAATGAAGCAATTTCACTCTATCATGTTCAAATGAAAAGTTACACGGTAGGTTTTACGTTACGTTACGTATTTATGCTGAGAATGTTAGGCAGGCTGTGGCAAGAAACATCCCCTTAATTACAAATTGGAGTGTAACTCAGTTCTGTAGACGAAAAGATTACATGATAATTCATCACCCTAGAATGTTTTGAAAAAGTGAAGGTGAAAGTTTAGCAGATTTCTATCGAGTTATAGAAAGAAAAAAAAAAAAAGGTTAAATCACGTGGAAATTTTCTTCTTCCTATAGAATGTCTAGCAAGAAACTTGTTCTGTCAGATTTATACTTCACGACGTTTCCACTTCTAAAGATTATATACCAGTTTGAGACTTTGTATGAATCTTATACAAGTTGAAAGTAAACTTAACTTAAATAATGTAATTGCGTTCAAAATATTGTAAGACGACTTTATTTACTTGGATTGAATTCTCAAAAACATATATATTTCTTGAAATAATTCGTTTAGGTCGATGTCAGTATAAAATTTCAACTGAATACGTGGACAATTTTTAATTGAATTGAAAACTAAGAAAATCATTGCATTTTTGTTTTATTAGTCCGCACAGGCGAGTAACATTTCACGCCGTTAACTTTCACCGCCTTTTCCCCCCTTTCAATTTCAATTGAATAAATGAGTCAGGTTTATGCCGATACAGAAGATGCAAATACATCAAACACATGTTTATATAGTGAGCTTGACAAGCGATTGACCGTCCGATCGATCACTTGTTCCATTTGTCTGCTCAAAGTGAAAACTTGCACGCTGTGAATTTTCACAATCGCATAGTTTTCAAATATATCTAATTGATTTTCGTTACATTCTGTGCCTGAACAAATAAGTTTTGTTCACGATGGTACAGAATTTTGATGAAATACACCGACTGTATGAACTTGACTGTGAGTATCGTGAGCCTTGCCGCCTTTAAAGATATAATTATCGATTATTGGCAAAATATTTGTATCAAATCAATCACTTTCAGACATTTTACGCAGCGTACGATATAACTCACGATCAGAAATACTAGTGCAAGCGAGGCAGAGCAGAAAAGAACTTCAATCATTCACATTTTACAAAACCCCTGAGAGTATCGGGTTGAATAAACAACGACATGAGAAAGATGAACAGCAAAGTATACATAACTACACATATGAAAAAAAAACATTCATAAATTTGTACTCGGCTATTTTGCTAGGCCCATCGAAATATGAACATGTTAGAAGTATTAGAATAATTGGCCAGAAATGCCGTGTCTTTCGAAAAGTGAATCTTGTTTTTTTCATTTCATTGGAATCGTAATACTAGCTCCCTTTCACTTTTTTCAACTTGTTATCAATATTCGTAGTATAAGTGTAACAAGTTTTGAATTACACTTATTCTATTGAAGGCATGCTTCTTGTGTTGGAGGTGCCCGTGCCTCGTGTTGTAGGCATGCTCTTTTGGTGGAGGTGCCGCGCATTGTGTTGGAGGCATGCTTCTTGTTGAGGTGCTCTTGCCTTGTGTTGAAGGCATACTTCTTGTGTTTGAGGTACTCTTGCCTTGTGTTGAAGGCATTCTTCTTGTGTCAGAGGTGCCCGTGTCTCGTGTTGAAGGCATGCTCTTTTGGTGGAGGTGCCCGTGCCTCGTGTTGGAGGCATGCTATTTGGTGAAGGTGCCGCGCCCAGTGTTAAAGGTATGCTCGACTTTTGGTGGAGGTGCCGCTCATTGTGTTGGAGACATGCTATTTGGTCAAGGTGCCGCGCCTAGTGTTCAAAGTATGCTCGACTTTTGGTGGAGGTGCCGTGCATTGTGTTGAAGGCATGCCTCTTGTGTTGAAGGCATGCCTCTTGTGTTGGAGGTGCCCGTTTCTAGTGTTGAAGGCATGCCTCCTGTTTTGAAGATGCCCGAGCATTGTGCTGAATGTGCCGTTCAATGTATTAAGAGGCATTCTTCTTGCGTGTGAGGTGCCACGCATTGTGTTGAAGGTATGCTTCTTGTGTTCTAGGTGCTGGGAAGTTTTCGAGTCCAGAGAGCCGTACAAGCTATCGATACGTATCGGAATACCATCGCATACGGAGGCATGGAGTCACTTATTCGCCTGGGAGAATTCTCTTGATTCCTTACAAAACACAACAATGTACAAATACCGATCTAAAGTATGCACAAGTGTTTTTATAATTTTACCAGATTTAGTCCAATAATACTGAAAGTTTTATTCTGTATATTTTTGTAATTGATATTATATGTACTGTCGTGACATATGTTACTGAATACATAAGATTTATAGTTATCTGGACCCAATTTATCAATTGGTACACCGAGGTCCAAAAGTGAAGTTTCAGTTAGTAAAAAATGTACAGCTATTTAATAAAAACAATAGGATTGGTACCCCCACATCATTTTCTCAGATCGAGGACCATGTTTTCAGATACATGTATATATATATATATATATATATATATATATATATATATATATATATATATATATATATATATATATATATATATATATATATATATATATATATATATATATATATATATATATATATATATATATATATATATATATATATATATATATATATATATATATATATATATATATATATATGATAATTAAACTTCTTGGATACGATCCAATATCGAGATATATGGGATTGTATAGTTATGTCGAAAAAGATACGCCTCGACCGGCAAGCAGAAAGTCCCGGGCTCGAATCCCGGTCGAGGCGTATCTTTTTCGACATAACTATACAATCATATATATATATATATATATATATATATATATATATATATATATATATATATATATATATATATATATATATATAATATATATGTATATGATATATATATATATATATATATATATATATATATATATATATATATTTATATATATATATATATATATATATATATATAAATATATATATATATATATATATGATATTTATGTATATATATATATATATATATATATATATATATATATATATATATATATATATGATATTCATGTATATATATATATATATATATATATATATATATATATATATATATATATATATATATATATATATATATGATATTCATGTATATATATATATATATATATATATATATATATATATATATATATATATATATATATATATATATATATATATATGTATGAATACGCCATATAGACCATACGTTATGGTTCAATCTAGGCTCTGAACCTAGAATACTTTCGGGTAACTTCAGTATACAAACCTACCTAACTACCTATGAACTGAACTTCTCCCTACAGTCAATATTTCCAAAAATAGGTTTTAAAAAAAATTCTTGTCTACGGAGATGCTTTCACAAGTCTATGACTTTTTATATGGAACGGACGAATACGAGTACGAATATTTAACGAGCAATGAGTTCAAGAATCGCTATACATACATCGCCGTTATACATGTATAGTTCGGTACAAATTGGTTAGCCACATAACCGACAAAAAATACTCCCAATGGTATATTCCACCCACAACCCACCCACGTGCACAAGGATCAAGCTCAAGTCTTCTGCGCACATTTTACTGAGTTCGAGCCCTCCTATTGGTAGGCCTACATATGAACTGCGTGTGTGAAGGAACAAAAACAGATGTTAGTAAGTTACTGTCGGCCTTCCCTTGATCAAGTCACTCTACTTTCTTACGTGGACCGTGACTGACACACATATACATATAAATATATATATATATATATATATATATACACTGTCACAATATTCTGTTGTGGAGTGATTAACAAACTCCCCTCCCCTTACCCTCCCCCTCCCCCCCCTCCGCATCCCCTTTGTTATCCCGGCTACAACGTAGGTGCAAGGGGCGGTGCCCGGTCGCTCCCGGGCACTTCTCTCGATCGATTTCACAATGTTTAGACCGTGACCTCGACCCACAGTAGAAGGGTATCGCAGGTCACTACAGTAAAGGTAACATGAATGCCCTTCTCTCTCCATCTCTCTCTCTCTCTGCTTCCCCTCCGACCACCCTCTTCCCACTCTATCATGTTTACTATTTATATATGAACTTTCCCCTCAAAGAAATTATTTAATGAAATACCGACAGTGAAGAAATATAAATTTCAGTACTAATATTAAATTCAGCACTATCAACCACTTTCTGTTTATTATTAGGATGACAAGGCTCAATTTTTGATTAATTGTAGTGTTTTAAAGATGAAAATAATAAAGGGCTCTATTGATAACGAATTTATGTTCTGAAACTATGTCATTGAATATATATTAAATCAAACATCACTGTTAGAAATACCAAAAAATAATAAACATGTACAAAATCAGTTATGTATCTTGTGTAGGCCTGTACGTCTTGAAAATTGTTTTCACATTTTACTGGAGATATCGTTTTCTACAGATCATGAACGAGTTATTAGGCTTTTTTGATGTAATCGAATGAAATTAATCTGATGAAATTAACTTATACAAATCTACTACATTTTCATTAGAAAAAAATCTATCGTAAAAACTTGGCCCTTCCACCCAAAACTTGGAAAATCAATTAGTTCCAATATATATATATATATATATATATATATATATATATATATATATATATATATATATATATATATATATATATATATATATATATATATATATATATATATATACTAAATTGGATTCTGATTTATGGATGCACTCATCATTCCTCACATTTGTGTCCGTGCCACGACCACCACTATCCCGGAGGACCTGGTCATGCAGCTGGAGGTAGACGCCCTGGAGTTGAACCCCGGTCCACCAGGATGCAAGTGCAGCACTGCAGCATTATAACCGGGCCAACCCACCAACTGACATACACGCACAACGGTAGGTACGTCAGATTCGGCACTTCCACCAATATGTTTCGTTCATTTTCTTCGGAAATTTAATTTCGAGTTTTTTTTTTATTTGTATGAGGCTAGTTAGTTCTCCGTTAATTAATTCTTCGTTATGGTCCTTCGTTTGTAATTATATAGGTTTACAAATTTATTATGCAAAACTATGAATGGGGAAAGAATTTAAACTGTTTTACTAAAATAACTGGAGTTAAATGCAGTGATATTGCAGTGAATGAGTGGTTTATTGATCCCACGTGAAAGTGAAATCGAATAAAATGTAAGAAATGTGAAATTGTTGAAAGTCGATGAAGTATTATCGTGAATAAAGCTAGTTCGATGGAAACTCTCAACATGGTAAAACAAATTTGTTGTGAAGAACGTTGTAAAAATAAAATATACGCAAAAAAAAATACTGCGCATATAACAGAAATGGAATGCATTTGCTGACGTAGTTTGGGATGATTTAGCTCTGAAGAGTAATAACCCCCTCAATCCCACACCCGCGCCACCTTCCGCTTCACCGCCTACCGTTGGAGATGATAGGCTCATACGACGTAGTGGGCGTAAAGCATCGCTATGGCAACCACATCGCGCGGGGCAGGCGTTAGGAGCCCCGAAACCTACCCTCCCCCCCCCCTGACATGACAAAAGAGTAGGCCACAAATTGATTAAAAAAACACGAAAAACAATCAAAAAACAATACGCTTTCCACTGAGCCTATGCAATGATGAACGAAATCAATCACATGGTCCGTGACAAGAACATGATAAACCATGTTATTAAATCATATTTATAATTTTCTTTCACTACGCAAACGCAACATAGGCCTATGCGTTGTAAGATGAGCGACATATGTATGTAAAGTATGATCGAAAAATCTTGACTCCTATAAAATATACTCTAGTCTTCAACAGTACTGTCGATTCTAGAAAGCCATGAATCTTAGCAATGAACATTGATTTCTATCTATATTTGTTGAATCATGGAGAAAAATAAAAAATATTCATTAAATAATTTTCTTTGAATCGCATACAAAATTGTGATAATGTGTATCAATGATGTGTTCACATTTAGAGAAAATTTAGATTCTTTTGAAGGCATTCCATTTTCAAACTTTCCTCGCTCAGCCTAATCTTATCCTTGACTATCAGTTACGTAAATGATAGTATGTTGATCAGTCAAACCGTGCGACCTGTGCAGTACTTACAACCAAACAAACAAAAAAACACATAGACAAAGCTCTATATATAAGTATGATAGAGGTCTTCGCTATTGCTCATCTAAAAATTCGATATATAACTACATAATAGAATAAAAATAAACAATGCGCCATTTATTCCACATTGTCATTAATAACACTTAGCAATGATCTTGATACAGAATCATTGATTTTCCTTATCGCATTGGATAAAGTGAGAACGTAATTTATTTTATCAGTGGGATTTTCTCGAGTGTAGCGAATACTTTCAGAATTGCTTATTGAGCTCTTGAACACAACATTGTATCTTCCCGTCAGACCTTGATACTTGGGGATGAGAAAAGTCATGATGAAATCGTAAATAAATTTCTTCTTGTTTCAAATAGTATCATTGTCTGCTGATAATGATATTTATACGTTGTTGATAATGAAATAACTGTTGAAATAGGTCAGAAAATAATCAGCATGAGCTTAAAATCGCTTTTGAATTGTGGATTTTATTTGGCTGAAACGTTGAATATAAATAAATGTTGGACCATGAATGAATAGATGGATATATTCATATATTTTATATATATATATATATATATATATATATATATATATATATATATATATATATGTATATATATATATATATATATATATATATATATATATATATATATATATATATATATATATATGTGTGTGTGTGTGTATATATTTATTCCTGTAGGCTTTCACAAGTAGTAGGTTTCAATAAATTCATAGTTTCGGATTATTCTTGTGTGGATCATATTTTATTGACAAGTAACACCGTTTCAATGTAATTCGTTTGAAACTTGGTTATATTGTTGCGAAAATATAATCCACACAAGAATAATCTGGTACTATAAATTTATTGATATATATATATATATATATATATATATATATATATATATATATATATATATATATATATATATATATATATATATATATATATATATATATATATATATATATATATATATATATATATATATATATATATATATATATATATATATGTATTTATATATGAATACATATATATATATATATATATATATATATATATATATATATATATATATATATATGAATATATATATATATTGAATACACACATATATATATATATTTATATATATATACATATTATATACAAATATGTATATATTTTTTATTCCATGAAATGTTCGATCGGAAAAATCTATATATTATTATCTTCTCAAATATTATTCGAACCCACTGCTATATGGAAAATCTCAGCATATAATAATTAATACTCTGTTTCTATCAGAGCTGACGATACATTTGGAAGTGCTACCCGTGCTAATTCAATACGAGAGTAACGCTTCAGTCTAGTACACCCATTTGACCTTCTATCAAGGTGTGTAGGCGGTGTTTTGCAGAGACTTGTCCGAGTCGACGAAGAAAAGAAGCGACGAATGAGCGGGCGGGCGAGCTGGTCGCTTCGAGGTGCGCTTTCAAAAGTAACGGCGGGCAAAATGTCAAAGTTCATCGCAGATTGCACAAAGCATGAGGCGACGTCCAAATCGATACAGCCACTAGCGTCCCGACGCTCTCTCTGTGAGTATACACGCCGACACCCTGGGCCTCCGTCAGCTGAACGACCATATCCGTGTCATTGGACGCTTTATTTTGTCATGTTGTATTATAAATTTGACAAGTTTTGTCACTTGAAACAATATGTTTATATTTACATTATATGCTATTTTGTAATTCTGATGTATGGACATCAACATCATTCATACATATGGGAATGAAGAAGCATTAAAGTTCATCACTTGATCACGAAGATATAAATATATTCAAATGAAATAAATAATTCTTCCAGAAATAAACAGGAATTTAAATTAATATCAGCCATAAATAAATTGCTTATATGATATTTGAGTTATATTACAATATTTGCTTCTTAATTCATAAATAATAAACTCCTCATTGAAACTTGACGGTCAGGTAAGCCTACTTTGAACTCTACTTAAGAAAAGTTGTATCATTTTTTTTTTTAGATATTCAATCATAATTTCATATGAATGAGAAAATTATGAATCTCAGTCGATTCGTTTTGATGTGCTGAATAATAGTCAGAACAAATGATAGGCAAACCAGGCTTAATCTTGAGTTCATCTTGAGTTGAGAATCAATTGAATTGATTGAATCAATCAAAAGTTTGAAATTTACATGACATTTCACACGTCGTATGACCTTCAAATTTCATGCTGTTTTTCAATATCTACCAGACTATTAAAATATAATAAGAATAGTGACAAAAATAATGAAAAATAATGTTTCTTCGGGAAAAAAGATATTATGAATAGAATTATGTTAGATCGAATGAAATTACAATTACACATTCTCACTCATGAATCACAATCATTTCAAGAAGAAAAAATAATGTTTGTGTTTCACCAAAATAAAGTCAAAATATAACTTAATATTTCTTTGAAAAATGGTAACTCTGGAAAAAATGTGACACTGTTTCTGGTGCGATTCCAATTTAAGAGTATCTCATTGAATCAAATTTTAATTAAATTTCTTCAAAATATAGACGTTCAAATAATATTTGTACTCCGTTGACTAATCGATTGAGAGACTTACACGTCAGACCTCAGATAATCCGAATTCGGCTTAGTGGACGCAAGTTGAACATAGTTTTATAACTATAGACTGTGTATTTATTTGTGCCAATAAAAAATAGAATAAAGGTACACCGTTAATGATGGGTCTGGAAAAGTGATCACGCCTTTTTTCATTTTTTATGTTTTTTATTTGATTCTTTCCCCTATTCTTCTTTTTTCGGATGAGAAAAACACACAAAAGCTTCCAAAAAATCAAAAATAATGAAAATGACTTGATGGTGAACATTCCACCACCATCCTATCAGGAAAACCCAGGTTCTTGTAAATAGCAACGTTCACGTCAATTATTTCGTAAAATAATTTTGTTCATTTGTTCATTATTCTGCATGATAATGTCATGAGGGTCTCTTTACATGCTTTATTTATGGGTCTGTATATAATAAAGAAATTTAAAAAAAAATGATGAAAGAAGGATGAAAAACAGCATAAATTGAACGTACAAGAAAGCATCAAGTACAAATGAGAAATGGTTTGTAATATATATAATCTTAGAGTTTAACAGCGTTCCTTATCCGCGTCCGACTATATACTGCGACATAATAAGCATGCTAGAATTTGTGTCAGGATCGTTTATAATTTTGTATTCCACTATTAAAATCCATTGTTATTTTTTTTTAATAATTAGAATGTAGTGTACCATTCACAAACGATCCTACTTTCATCTGAAGCCTTGACCGGAGAGCAAAGATTCTATATTAAATTTCGATGTTATTAAAAAAAAAGAAGAAAAATCAACGATTGATATTGTTATTGCTCTTCTAACAATATAAACTAACACTAATGTTGTATAGATTTGAGTGCGAATAAGTTACGTTTGTATTCACGAAAGATGATTGCCTACCCCAAACACAAATCTCATCGTTTATTTGAAAAGCAGTGCCAATTTTACGCTATTATGATTTTGCATGGCAAGATTTAAATCTAGAGACGCAACTAGATTTTTCACCCGCGTTGAATCCTTCAGTTGCAGCGAGATTATGTATTCACCGTAGTGTTTACAGTTTACTATAATTCAGTTGGAACGTGACCGTAATAAGACACGGGTCGACGAGGCCCGGGCCTATTTAGGGCGCAGAATATTTGGGAGGTGTCAAATTCTCAATGGAAAATGTTATGAAATTATTCGATGGCGTTTTGTATATAAATCTTCATTGAAGAATTACCGTTCGACACATAATAATAATCGAATACAAAATTAATCGAGTAGGAAAAACACAATAATAATAAATCACACATGAATGATTGATAAAAAAAATGATGGTAGAAAATAATGAGAGAATAAACAGTAGCCCAATATGAAAAAGTATTAGTATATTAGTATACAAAAAGATGATACTTAATATTATATATATTCGTAATGTGGAATCTTATCTAATGAATGAAAAGAGTATCAAAAACAGCGCTTAAAACGCATTAATTAAAAACCATGCATACGATGGTGAATTGTTTTGAAATTAAATGAGAGGGGGAAGGGAGAGGATTATAATTGTCGGGCCTAGAGGCGCAAAATGTCTTGACGCAACCCTGACCCTGTTGATTTCTAATGATAAGAAATCAATTCAATATTCAATTCAACGCTTGAAGAAAAGCTCAGTTATGGCGGAATACCTCGACAATGACAGGAATCGATCCCCGATGTGATGAAACGACTTGATCACGCACATAGCGGCTGATCTACCTGTTCAGTATCGTAGTGAGGGCTACCACACGATGGGTTTAACTCCCCCTCCTCATTTACCCTCTGACCATGACTCTATAATCACCTTATATGGTTTCTAAATGAACTACATAAGTAATGCTGTAGGAACATATACGTATAATTTTCATGGTAGCGTAAAAACTATTTTTACTTTTCAAACAATCGTTCTTCTCATATATTCAACCTAATAGGCCTACATATCGCAATAATTGAATTGAACGTATGTATGGTCAGTTTTGGTCTGGACTGGTTATATGGTCTGGTCAGGTTTAATGAAACTGTTAATCATACGATTATTAATTGAAATAACATCAGGATCTGAGCTGATCAAAAAATTAAAATACACTGTAGGTCTATAATCAACAGTGTGTAAAATCATCCATTATAGGTTTTTTGTGGAGGAAGAAGGGGATGGAGAGATACGATTCTGACAGAAACAATGAAAAAGAGTATTTTTTGTGTGCTGAAAAATTTTCCGCCATCACTAGGGCGATTGTTTACCGAAATTGATGATTATTGTGTGATAAGATTGCTCAAAATACCACTGCGTCAAATTTTATAAAAGCACTATAGTGAGAAAGATTAAATATAGGTTATGTGTTAATAATATATATTAATGCCGGACATTTTTAACCAACAAAGAATCGTGTTTCACATGACATTATAACATGCAACCTAATGTTACCGTTTTTCAGGAATTGACAGAATTTAAAAATATACTTCTCTGAATACTATGGAGTAAATTATTTACAATATGTACAAAGGAAAGTTTCTACGATAGGTCTCATGTATAAGTTACATAATGTTGACGCTGAAATATCACGCTATATCTAGAATATCCTCGAAATCGGTCAATTACTTATTTGTATTCCAATCTTTTTCATTTGAAAATTTGCATTCTTCATTTAAATGAGTGGTATAACAGAAAGTTGCTAATAGAAGCTTCAGCTTAAGTCTGACGTTTTCACAGTTCGCTAAAAAAGAAATGAAATTGGACTGGAAATAATGAAATGATTAATATCTCATATTCAGGCAAACACGAAAATGAATAATTTCGAAAATATTACATCGAATACACATATACAA